>JAZKJV010009548.1:0-491911 GCA_037367405.1 Ottelia alismoides
TGGACTTATCCACTAAGGAAGCAATGTAGTCGGCAGTATGAGAATCTGCAGATGAGTCAATTGACTTCAGAAAACTGGTCCCAAGCTCACAGTTGACGCAGATGTTCATGATGCTCCTTCCCCTCCTATCAGTCCAAGCATCTGTCATAATGGAGCATCCAGAACTCTTCCATGAATTACGATGCCCTTGCAAGAATTCGTGTGTTTCCTTAACCTGTTCCTTCAAAAGTGTTTCTGTGAGCTCATAATACGTTGGAGGCTTGTATGACCTTCCATACTGCCCAATTGCTTCACACATTCGGAGAAAGGAGTCACTTTTGACAACATTGAAAGCAATGTCATTGTCATAGAAATACTTTGCCACGAATGAATTTACACGTGCACGTTCCTCCTTGGCAAATGTATCTTTGATTGTGGATTGGCGGAGATTCTCTACATGCTCATCTTCTGCTAAAGTACGGGGCCTTTTCCCATCCCTCTCTTCATCAAGCAAGGGCTGATTCATCTTGATGGAGACTTGCCCTTGAATGTCTTTCATCCTCATGGTCTTCTCATTCCTTTTCACTTTAATTTCCTCCATGTTGTCCATGATTTCTTTCTTCACCTCAGGAGTCACTTTGGGACAAGATGCCGTATTACCTTTAATATGCGCCAAATGTTGCTTCATGCGGTTGATTCCTCCAGTCACAACCTTCCGACATAATCGGCAAGTGACCATGCTAGGAGTACTTGGATTCGCCAGAAAAGCATACTTCCATCCCGGATCATTGGATCCAGGAGGAACAAAAAAATCTGATGTATCACTCCTCTGAATAGGAGCCTCACTTCCGCTTCCAGCTCCAGGTGTAGGAGAAGAAGCGCTGTCAGATGGTAGTCTGGAGGCCATAGTTTCCTAACATTCAATCATAATCACAAAACATCAACAGTAAACACATGATAATGTTGCAGCTCTGAAATTTTAGGGACCTGAGCAATCAATATTTAATAAACAATCTGACATGAAGTACAACATAAAAAGAGTTTGATCATATAAAGAGTTTCTCATTCAGCATAAAAATATAAACAAAAACTTTAATATGCATATAAGGAGTTTATGTAAAAGGTGTTGTGCCATTGCCGCCGATCATTACCGGTAATGATCGGTGGGACTCTACCGATCATTACCGGTAATGATCGAGAATGATCGGGATGATCGGTATTGATCGATATTGATCGAGAATGATCGGTGGGCCTCTACCGATCATTACCGGTAATGATCAAGGATGATCGATAATGATCGGTGGCGCTTCTACCGATCATTGCCGGTAATGATCGAGAATGATCGGGATGCCTCTACCGAGAATGATCGACGTTGATCGATGATGATCGGGAATGATCAGGGAGCCTCCACCGATCACTACCGGAAATGATCGGGGATGCTCGGGAATGAAGGCAATGATCGAGGATGATCGGAAATGATCGGTGGGCCTCTACCGATCATTACCGGTAATGATCGAGGATGATGGATAATGGTCTGTGAGGCCTCTACCGATCATTGCCGGTAATGATCGAGAATGATCGGGGTGCCTCTACCGAACATTACCGGTAATGATCGGGGTGCCTCTACCGAACATTACCGGTAATGAATTGATCGGTATCATGAGTTCTCACAATATGTCTTAGGATCAATGTCATTAGATTAAAATAAAAGCAAATAGCAATTGTACAAGATGTGAGGCGGAAGATACATAATGAGATTTTAGAGTACCTGTGACAAAATAAGATACATAATGAGATTTTAGAGTACCTTTTTTTTTTTTTGACACTCCAAAAGGGGAGACACCCATTTGTTCGCCCCAATTTATTAATGAGAAAAAAGAGAGAAAAGGTAACTTACAAGTGAAGTAGAAAAGATAAAAAAGGGGAGGATGATATCAATATTGCAATCATACACCCCGAACCCATATACGCACTACCCGATAGACCACTCCGAACAGAAACGGTTAGCGTCAATATAAATGTTCTCTACATAGAATCTCTGTCCTGCAAATATTAATTTGTTCCTTGCCAACCATATACACCATATGCGAGCGAAGGGGATCATCCTCTGCGCCCTCGACTGATTTGCAGCGCGTTCAATACTTTCCCAAAAGGATGCCATCGACGACAAATTCAGCCACGCAATGTCCTCCCATAGAGGCCGCACACGGTCGCAGTGAAGGAAGAGGTGTTCCGCCGTCTCAACTGCCTCGTCGCATAAGCCGCAAGATGTGTTAATTGCCGGCGAAATTGCCACCAATCTGTTGCGAGTGGGAAGTCGACCGCGCCTAAGGATCCACCAAAAGATGCCAATCCTTTCCGGGAGCTTGAGACCCCATATGAGTCTGCAGTGGTTAAGAAAGGTCACCTCCGGCTGGCCACCGGTGGGGAAAAGGGCAAAATAAGCTTTTGACGACGAAAAAAGTCCCGTCAGACCAGTAGAAGTGATCTCGCCCCCCCGATGGAGTAGGGGCGTCCCCGAGCAGAGACATCAAAACAAAGAAGTCATTCAAGCGTGAGATGAGAGAGAGTCCACCAGGGTCGGGCACCAGGTGCCATTGGACCAGCATGAGGCGACCGATGCAGCTTGTCCCCGGCTAGCGCATAAAGTCTTGGAAAAATGTTCATGAGTATACCTTTGCCAGACCAGTCCGAGGACCAAAACCGGAAGGAAGAGCCATCGCCCAGAGATGGTCTGAATAAGGAGCGGTTGCGGTTGAAGGCGGAGAAGGCATCGCGCCAGAAGATGGGAGAATGAGAGTGCGCTCTACCATCAAAGACAGAGAGAAGAGCATTCCCCGCCGCATTGCGAAGGCATTGAACAAGAAAGCCCTCCTCACGGCCCAGGAGCCGCGCCGCCCATTTAAGAAGGAAAACGTCCCACAGTATTTCAAGCCGCCGAACGCCCAAACCCCCTAGCCGCTTAGGACGCGAGATGTCCTCCCAAGCGACCAGGTGCGTCCCCGATTTGCATTCCCGTTCCTTGCCCCACAAGAAGCCCCTCATACATTTTGTCCAAGCGCATCCTAATCCCCTTAGGCATACCGCGCGATGATAGGACATAGATAGGAATAGCGGAGAGGACGGATTTGATAAGCACCAGTCTACCACCCCGAGAGAGCATTGAAGAACGCCATCCTGCCAACCTTGATTCGACCTTCTCCACCACCCTTTGATAATCGCGCAGCCTCGGCCGGCCCACAGTGAGATATAATCCCAGGTATTCAAGAGGAAGGTTCCCGAGCGGGGCCCCCAGTATGGATGAGCAATCCTCGATCTCCAGATTTGATAGAGAAAAGGGCACAAACTTGGATTTGGCCGCATTGTGATGCGGAGCCCCGATACTTCGCAGAATAAGTGTACAGTAGTTGCCATTCCCGAATATTGCATCTGATCCCCTTCAATAAAGCATAGTGTGTCGTCTGCGTATTGAATCAGCGGGATATGAAGATCACCAAGCGAGCAGCCACGAGTGTACCCAGCATCGTATACGCCTTGGATCATACGGGGCAACACATCCGCCGCCAATACAAAGAGGAGCGGGGCAAGGGGGCATCCTTGGCGAACACCCCTGCGTGGTTGAAATAGATTTCCAGATGGTCGACCATTAAGGAATAAGGAGAAGGAGACCGTGGTCACACATCTACGGATCCAAGAAATCCATAAGGGGGGAATCCCCGAGACTTGAGAACCGACCATAAGAAGCGCCAATCCAAGGAGTCATATGCTTTAGCAAAATCAATTTTCCATAGTAGTCCCTTCGTTCCGCTTCTGTGCCAGCTATCGATGATGGCGGAGGCAAGGGCGTAGCAGTCAGATATTTGCCTCCCTTGCACGAAGGCCGCTTGGCAGGGGGATATGACAGAAGTAAGCAATGGCGCTAATCGACGAGCCAGCACCTTCGCAATGATCAAATAAATACCGTTGGAGATAGCAATTGGGCGGAATTCGTCGATACGCCGGGCGCCCTGTGATTTCGGGATGAGAACAAGGGAAGCCCGATTAACCCTGTTGAATCCCCGATTACCATCACAAAACTCAATAGCCACAGCCAAAACGTCTCCAGCGATAACGTCCCAAAAATCCCTATAAAAAGAGATAGGGAAACCGTCGGGACCAGGGGAAGCATCGGCGTTCAGGTCCCAAACCGCGCTCTTTAACTCCTCCATAGATATCGGTCGAGCTAGATTAGATGCATCAACATCAGAGATGGAGGGGGCCCCGGGCGCCGTCCAATGCCATTGAGAGGAGGGGGAGCGATTGAAGAAGTTCTTGAAATAATTAAGCAGTGCCGCACCCAAGTCTCGTTCATTCTGAAAGCTGGCGTCCCCAATCTCCATGGAAGAGATATAATTAGCTCGTTTGCGAGTGCTAGCGACCCGATGGAAAAAGGCGGTGTTGGCGTCCCCCTCTTTGAGCCATCGAAGTCGCGAGCGCTGTCTCCATTCAATTGCTTTTTTCTTGTCATCCTCCTGAACGATCAGAGCCGCGGCAGATCTGTCGTGTAGTTCTTCCTGGGGAGAGTTCCCTGTCACTTTCCAAGCGATCTAATCTAATAATTATCGCCTCGGCCTCATTGCGGACCGCTCGCCTCGCCGAACGAGTGGAGAATTTAAAGGTCGCAAGGACCCGCCTTAGAGATGAGAGTTTGAGGGCGAACCGGTGAGCCGCGCTACCCGAGAATGATGTTTGTGACCAGTGATTTCGCACTAATTCTTTGAAATTAGGCTCCATAAGCCAACTCTTCTCGTATCGAAAGATGCCGCGCGGACGAGATGATTCGCCCGAATCCCAAATGATTGGGCTATGATCCGAGAAAGACCGAGGCCGAGATGTCACCGAGCACAGCGGGAATGTCTCCATCCAACGAGAATTAGCAAGGAACCGATCAATCCGCGAACGAGAGGAGCTATTGCGCCACGTGTATCTGATGTCCGAGGCTACCAGGTCCTCCAAAGCCAAGTCGTTGTAGAAATCCAGGAAGTCGATAGAGCCGGGTCCCTTCCCCCCCGACCTCGGGGGCGGTCGTTTGAGAGCATAGTGACGTTAAAATCCCCCCCAAAAGCCACGGGATATCCCCAAAAGCCGCCGCATCGTCCCGCAAATCCTCCCTGTGAGTACCTGTGAGGAGGCGGAAGAGACGGGAGGAGGCGGAGGAGTCCGGTGGAGGCGTTGGCGCTCGCGAGCCGAGTGCTGGTTAGGGGCGAAGGAGGCGGAGGAGTCCGGTGGAGGCGCTGGAGCTCGCGATTCGAGGTTGGTTAGGGGCGGAGGAGGCGGAGGAGACCGGTGGAGGTGCTGGCGCTCGCGAGAGTGGAGGAGACCGGTGGAGGCGCTGGCGGAGGAGACCGGTGTGAGATTAGGGCTCTCGAGAACGGAGGAGTCGGGAGGTCTGATCGAGCCCTAATCCCTTCCTAAAACGCGTAAAGCGGGTTTCGGATGAGGGAGTTACCCTTAATCGGACCTCCGAGATCCGACAAAGACCGAGCGGCCGAACAGACCGCATATGCGGCCGCATAGTCCGCATATGCGGTCCGCTCATGCGCTTAGGGCGCACAGTGGCCCGATTCACGTATGCGGCACGTCAATGGGCCCGCACGCGCATATGCGGCCGCATATGCGGCCGCTCAGGGCGCATTCGTGAACACTAATAGTAACGCACAAACAGATCCCATCCGCCCTCCGCCACAGCCGAACAGACAAAGTGAACTGGGAGGCGGACATCCCCAGCAAGTCGAAAGAATCAGATCGCCAACCGGAGAGCAACCCCCGAAGCCCCAGCAGCCCCCTTGTCCGCCAACGAGAACCCCCCCCCTACTCATCTCCCGCCGCAATTGGTCCTCCAAAGACTGTAATTTAGTCTCCTGAAGCAAGAAAATATCTGCACCAGCCTCTCTCAGCAGATTCTGCATCCCGAGACTCTTTTCGGGCCAACCCAGGCCCCTCACATTCAATGGCAGCTTCATTTGGCGACCAAAGCTTCCCTCTTCCTTGGGGGAATAACCCCCAACCATCGTGCCATGTCCCTGTCGAGAGCCGCAAAACGGTTCCGCACCACCAACGGACTGGCCTCCCTCATGCTCACAACCTCAGCATCTGCCCCCGAGGCCAGAGATGCCCTTAGAGCAGCCTTCGCCTCCTTCTCAGCCATCCTCCTCTTCCCTCTCCCCCTTTCATACGCCACACCAAAACGCCGCGGCAAATCCCCGCACAAAAGCTGCAAAGATCCTCCCACCTGCCCTACCCCAGCCGGATCGGTCCCACCCCCAGCTGCAACCTCCCCACCCAACGCTCCCTCAGAAGAACCAGCCACCCCAACCACAGCAGTCACCCCTTCCGTCTAAAACACTCGTCCCCCCGGAACATCAGCCCCCATAGATACGTCCACCCGCGGAGAGTTCGCAACTCCCCCCCCCCTCTCCGAAACGGCTCCCAAAGCAACCCCCTTCATACCTCAGGGCAACACCCCCACCTCAATCTCCTCCACCAGACAAGCAGTCGATGCTGACCGAGCCCCCCCCCAGAGGCTCCCCTCCGCCAGCAGACCGCGCCGAAGTCGCCAGAAACCAAGGCAAAGAAACAGCCGCCAACCCAGGTAAAACCACCGCCGGAATGGAACCGAACCGAAGACCCTCCCCCGAGGCGCGGGCCACACTCGGAAGCCGCCCCCCCACCGAAAGTCGCCCCTCCTCTGGCTGCCAAGCCCCCACCTTTTCAACCGATCGCTTCTCCACCTCACCATCCACCACCGCCGCCTCGGCCATCGGGACCTCCTTCTTGCGGCACCCAACAGACAGAATAGCCGCCCACACATCTGCAGCCACCAGCTTAAGAAGAAGCCGCCTACCAGCCAGCCGAACTTCCCATCAACCCATCTTCTCGACACCAACCAGCCTCACCCGAAGGAACACCTCCAAAGGCTGTCCGGGCTGACATCCCGAACTCTCAACCGAGACAACCACGAGAACGCCACGCAGCAGCTCTGAAATGCGTTCCCTCGTCCTTATCCCCAACAGAAGCCCCCTGATAACGACCCTCTCCACGCTACCAGGCTGCACAGCAGCATCAGAGTCCCTCGGCCTCCGCCACCTCAACTGCAAGTACCCAGACACCGGCCCATGCAACAACCACCGGCTCTCGCAATCGCGGAGGCCCCTCGCCATCGCCCTCCACGGAGAGAGCCGAGCCACATCGCCCTTAAAAGAAGCCTTGGACACGAGGCCCACATCCGAAGTCGCCAAAAACAGCGCCCCCTCTCCCCCACCCTCTCCAACCAGCACATCTGCACCCGCATCCACCTTCGGGCAGCACCTCCGAGAATGACCGAAACCTCGGCAAGAGAAGCAACGCACAGGCTCCCGACAGGCCCGCACAGGCTCCCGACAGGCCTGCACCCAATGATCCATCCCACCGCACCGAAAACAGCCGCATCCGAAGGGGGAGACCTTCGGCGGCCCACACCGACTCCCAGAAGCCACAAACCTCCCCCTCCGATCCCAACCACCAGCTGCCACCCCTGGGACTCATCACAGCCGACGATGGCACCCTTGCTCGAAAAGCAGCCTCCAAACCTTCCATTCAACATACGTTCTAGCAGCCAGGCACGGAAGCTTCGATCGCAGCCGGCGCCGTACGCGTGCCACCACCGAAAGGCCCCACCCCCCAACTCGCGCGACGCTCCCAGCCAGCCTGCACAACCGCGCCAGTAGCAGGAGCGGAGAAGCCCTCAGCCCCATCCCCCTCGCTGGCGCCGTGAAACAGATCGGAGCAGTCCCTAGCCCCATCCCCCCTGCCGGCGCCCTGAGAGGAGCCGCATCGCCCGATGCTGGAGCCGCTTCGCCCAAAGTAGCCAACACCGCTGGTGAAACCGCGTCGCCCGAACTCGCTTGGAGCGAAGGGAGCATGGTGTCGCCCGAAACAGCGTCGCCCGCAGGAGGAAACTCGTCGCCCGAAGTCGCGCGAGGCGAAAGGACCGCATCGCCCGAAGTCGCAGGAAGAATCGTGTCGCCCACAGGAAGCATCGCGCCCGAAGACGCTTCGCCCGAACCCCCGCTGAGCGATGGAAGAATCGCGGCGCAAACCCTCGTCGCGATGGAGGAGGGTAGCGCGTCGCACCCCTGTTCGCCCTAACATCCGTGCCTTCGAGATGCCAAATATGTATTTTTTTCATCTTCGAATGCTAACTTCAGAATCTTCATAGTTACAATCTTTATATAACCATCTTGTTATCTTTTCCAAGGCCAACTTGGAGAGCCATATATGATTGTTACCATTTGACTGCTAATTTCATATAACCATCCTCTTATTTTTGCAATAAAAATATTTGTTTGTTATGCATCTCATGACTAACATGCCAACAAACGAATGTTATTCTAATTGTCTCTTGACCATTGGTGCAAATGCCAAGCATGTTGAATAAAAAGGCCAAACGAAAATAGGATATTGAGATTGTTACATGGGCCATTTACAAGGAAGAATTGTTTTGCCTACTAATATCTTGAGGCTATCTAATCATCATAGAAATTCATATTAGCATGGGGTACCTTATCATTTAACCTGAGTCATAATTTAAACACAAATTATTACTAATTATCTAGCAGCCCAAATGCATTTAGCAAAAAAGAATTCATTCAACTAAGGTATAACTCCATCCTTTCGACTAAGGAATCAGAAAGAGTACATGGATCCACCAAGGAATTCATGGTTTTGTTAAATCTCATCTCCATCCCAAATAAGAATGTAATACTAGTAAGTTAATGGTTAGTATTAGTAAGCGCATATATATTATGTGATTGATGTATCATGTGATCTTGTAATCTTGTATTATAAAATTTAATATTTCAATTTTAAAATTATCTACGCATTGACTAATATACTTTTTAGCTGTATTAAAATTCTCATAAACAATTTAAAAAGTTACATAGAAATTGATGGGAGACGGGCAACAACCTGCGCCGCCAATCCCTTTCGAATGGACAAATCCAATTCTTCGAAATACAACATTCATAGACTTAGGAACCATAACATTACTATGCATGATTTTTTGAATCCTCTTAAGGAGCTCCACTGCTTCACTTGCCAAGAACCCAAATGTATCAAAACCAAAGGGGATGAATACATGTTGATTGTCAATGCAAGCCTTCTCATGCTTAGCCACTTTAGCTGAGGCAGCTTTCTGTGCAGCGCATCCCGCAACAAAATCACTCTTTATTGGTTCCAACAATGGAGAAACTCCAGTCAAATTAACACAAGCATGCTTTCCTCCAACCCATCCAAATATCAAAACATCTGCCGGTCTAAGTGTCGATCTCCCCTCTTGTGGATCAGTTAAGAAATTCACTGGTGCTTCTTTTTTGAAGCAACACCTGCATGTCTGAGTATATCAAAAAAGAACATCTCTGACAAGATCATGTCTGTATTTAAAACCTGGAAGTTCGCGACAATGAACGGCATGCTCCCAAAAGCATCTAAGCAGGATTTGTGGCATATTGGACAAGCCTCAACTGGTGGGAAAAGAGGAATCATGAGGCGGTACTTGAGAATACTACGATATTCGATAGGTGACATATGCATTCCAAGCCCCTCAATAGGAATGGCAAGAAGAAAATCTTGGGCATGTTCAGCTTGTAAACAACGGAAAATTGTTTTTCGTCTAGCAGTCATGTCAAACTCAGCTTCCATATCTTTTAAGATTTCGCTTAAAAAAGAACTCGCCAAAGCATTTTGGGCTTTAGGGAGGATGGTATCCTTACTAGCAAAATATGTAAGATCAATAGATGGGAGTACGACACGTAGGCCTTCCAAAGCATTAAGAAAATCAGAATCCATACCGCATATCCCGCTGTCTCGTAGCATGTGGTCTTGGAGCATCCAGGATTGAGCTCTGGAGGCCACAAAACCATATAAAGAAGCCTCAATAGCTGAGTTAAGCCTCATATCTACGCATTCTATTAAATAAAAGTAGTATTGTTTTTTTGAGAATTGGTAGAAAAATCGAATACCAAAAATTTAAGTTTATGTACTAAAGTCTGAAATTTTACTCTAAACGGTCATCGATATGGTGACAAAAACAGTTATTTAAGATAACGCATTGATCGTTATAACATCTTATTGTAAGTAAAAAAACTTGTATTTCTATCTCTGTTATTGTTTAAACAACAATAGAAATCTTAAATTTGAAAAAAAAAGAGTTTTCAAGTCATTTCCTCAATTTCCGATCATTTCACCGAAATTCCACCGAAATTCTTTTTCTGGGCTTTACTGATACGAAGCCGAAGTCCGACATTTGAGACCTTGGCTAAAAGAGGGCGTGGAAGGCCTAAGAAGTGTTGGAATGAGACTAGACGACGGGATCTTAGTTTTTTGGATCTAAATCCGAGAATGACCCAAGATAGATTTGAACGGAGGCAAAAAATCCATGTAGCCGACCCTACTTAAAGTGGAAAAAGGCTTTGTTGTTGTTGCATATCATGTTAATATCTGATTATTAGTAAAAAAATGTGTATTTTTATATCATTTAGTCTTAAGGCAAGCCTAAATAGCCAAAGGTCTAGAATGATTGTGCCGCTGAAAAAAGATCGTGTAGGTCACGTTTTTCAACCCTTCCTGAAAGTCCACCAAAAGCTTGATTGCGACAAATAATCCAACCAAGGTATGGTCAGGTGGCCTAAACATCCCTTGCAAATGGGCCACAGAAAAATTGGTTTCGATATAATCTCCATCACTCCCGCGCAAAGGGCGTGTAGTGTCCGCCATAGGTGATGGTTTCCTTTTATAGACCTTGGTAACGATTCGTTACCTTCCTCAAAGCTAAAAAATAACCTTTTGTTAAAAAAAGTCAACTATTAAGGTACACTTAAAAACTTATCATATATTCACACAATTAAAGGACATGGCTAAAACATAGCCAACTAAAATTACAACCATGAATCAACAAGAAACTTAGCACGCTCTCTTACATTTTCCACGTAGAATCTATCATGGGGAAATACCACCCAGTTCCTTGCCATTCGTAAAGCCCAAACCACAGCAACAGCCATGGATATGGCTGTAAAGCCCAAACCACAGCAACAGCCATGGATATGGCCTTGCCAGACCCATGCCAATTCAACCCAAGAGAGTCCCAAAAATCATATTCGCAATCAATTACAACCTTTGGGATCCCAAACCGATCCCAAAAAGCATTGGAATCCTCACATAAGAAGAAAAGATGATGCATGTCTTTGTTTGCCGAGCAACATGCAAAAGCGGTGTCGACACCATGGAAGAAATGAGCAAGTTTAGCCCCGGTCATCAATCTCCCACATCCCAGCAACCAAACAAAAATCTTAACCTTCGTAAATTGTTAATTCCTAATAAGAATTTATTTTTAGGCGGTTATCACAAGGTCATAACTCAAGCCACCTTTTTATCGGTGTTTTTTAGAAGATGATGCATTCTTTCCAAGTACCCATAAGGGCACCCAACACAAAGTTTTCACATGTGAGATTGGGAGGAGTTGGAACTTTATAAGTCTAATGCATGGGCATGATCATGCATTAGTTGCAAGGGATTGTCTCCAAGACTTGCACCTGAGCACTTTTAGTCTCACAGCGACAACTTGTATTGTTGTGCATAAGGCTCCCCTTCTGTTTGGGTCCCGATAACAGCCCAAAAAATTAGCACACATTTTCAACACATAATATCCTCACAATAAAATTATATGCCATAAACTCATGATACCTAAATTAAGAAGTTCTAACACGTGTATGAATTATAAAGATAATGATGATCTCGTGTACCTTATTAGCTTGAGAGATTTTCAGGCTTTCATTGCTCTGAATTGGACATACAGCTGACCTAAAACATGAGAAATTTGGAGAAATCATACCAAAGAATCTCCACACACGAAGACTCAAGCTGTCTTGACCCAATTTAAAAATCAACATACAAATGGCAATAAGTTATCAGCAAAGTTCGAACCCTTTAGATTCAGACAAGATTCAGATCACCTGTTAGACAAAGGCTCCGCATCCCTAGGCTTTTGTTCTCGAAGAGAGAAAAGAAAATTCGATCGTAAATACTTTCTCTGACATGAGAAGTTCTCTAAAGCTTCAGCATGTTGCAACCAGTTGAGCTTGAGACGTCCATCATAGTTGGAATCAGCATTAACATATGTTCCACTGTAAGTTTAAAAAATAAAGTGGCAGTGAAGTATAAGATAAGAAGCAACTTAAAACGTCGTCGAGTATAAGGTTACCTTGATTTAATTTGTTCAGGCATTGGAGATCTTCTTTTACAAATGCTTCAAGGCACTTTTCTTAACAACTTCACGTATTCAGTGCATTAACCTGATGTTGAAATAGCTCGATTGGAAGAAAGATGTGTAGATGATTAATAATTCTGAAATGCCAAAATAGTAGAAATGAATATGCAGGTACAAAAAAAAGGTCAAAACCACTTTAACATTCAGCAACTTAAAAAACAAGCAGTGTAAGTCTAAAAGTACAGTATGACAGTGCTACCTCCAGAACTAAAGTACTAAACTGCCACAAGCCAAAACATCCTTTAGATCTTAGTATTATCATTTTTAAAAGAAAGGGCGGGCATGAAAAGTTTATTTATAATAAGAATGAAACATCCAAGTCACTAAAAAATATGTGCATGTAATGCACATTCTCCAGATAGAATCTCTCATCCTTGAACAACACCATGTTTCTTGACAGCCAAAGAGACAAAATATACATGAGGGCTTAACCTGGTCACTCTGATCTGAAGCACGGCGCACCAAGGGGTGCTCAAAAACAGGTCATATATGTCGTGTTTGTGGGCAGAGGAAGGACAAAAATTGTTGAAGGTTGAAGTTCGTGACGTCATGGTGACGATAAGATGGAGGAAGTCTCCACTTCACGAAGGTGCGAGGCCCTAGCTGGTTGTTGTGTGGTGGAGATCCCATTACTTTCTTTCGTATGCAGACGTCGTGTCGATGGAGGAGGTCACGATGGTCTTTGCGATGGCTTTTTGCCCAGTGACAAAATGGATGCAGTCATGGAGCTGGTCAGCCTTCATCGTCCTTTTCAATAGAAGCTATTAATGCGTGCGGGACAACATCCTTTCACCTCTTGTTTTCAACAACGGCAATAGATGACGGCATTATGAAGGTGGTGCTCGAAGGTGAAGCATCAAAGCCTTCATTGGCAGTAAACATAGCGGCAACAGATCAGTAGCCACCGCCAGTAACGATTGAACCAGCATGGAAAACAGCTAATGATACACAGATACAGTGAAGATCATGTTATAAAGATCAAGTTTTTAGGAAAACATAAAGATGTGGAGTTAAAAGGTGCTTATGTGGAATCCACTCATTAGGGGCTTGGGGTGGTTTGGTTCGTTTTTCATGTCATGGACGACCCGATTTACCCTTTAGCAGTGGACCCAGATTTCAAACAGAGCACGTTGGACCTACCTCTTCGTTGGATCTTGGTGGTTCCAACATGATGCCCTCGTTGATCATGTCTTTACAATGTACATTCTCTTGTATATGCCCATATCTTGGTTGTTAGAGGATCAATGTTGTTCATGAAACTTGAAAAATACTTAAAGTCAAAGGGAGGAAAACTTAAGACGTGATATGGAGACTGCTCACTTCTTGATGATGGCAATAGCGCTTGATCTGGCATATGATCTCCGTCCGTGCACCTTGGCATGAGGGGATGTGCTAATGTGGCTCCCTCAAATGGTGCCGATGCAAATGGAAGAAGGGCTTATTGAGGGGTCTGTCAGAGTGCAGATCATTCTTCGACAAAACAGGGGAAATGTGAGTGTTATAAAAGAGGAATAGGGGTTCTAAAATGGGGTTTTTGTTTTTTTCCACAAAATCAAAGCAGTAAGTGGGGGGAGGTTGGTAGATTGGGGATCCAAAGAGCAAGGTGGAAAGTTAGCAACCACGCAATCCCTGTGATTGAGGTACGGACAAGGCTGCAGGGGTTGACGCAAAGGTTGAAGAGGAGGGTGAGGAGAAGGAAATAGTTTGTGAAAAGGACGTTGATGGTGTGGATGTTGCTCTTCCAAAAGCTGCTGATGGTTTCCCAATAAAGTTCAATCTCTTGGAATTTAATAGACTTAGGGGAATCTAAAAAGTCAACAATAATTAGTCCCAGTTTTCGCTCTTCGCATAAAAATGTGGTGGGCTTCCAGAAAACGAAACATAGGGCCTGGAACAACAACCTTTAGAAATACGTTTGAGTTCACTTTTGCTTGATTATAAAGATGCTCCCTTCATAGGCAGATCAAGTGGCCTTGATATATGTTAGAATTAAAATATTTACAAGTTAGATGGATTTACATGTCATCATTTCGTGCAATTCCATTACAATGGGGATCTAATGTAGCTTAATGCACAACTGTAAGAAGTAAAGATTATGGTCCAATGAAGGCTTCACAACGTGGAGATTTCTAGGATAAAATGTAGGTGGTACGTCTGCACCTTCCCCATGGATTCCCCTATTTTGGGAGGTAATTTTAATATCACCTGGCTTGCAGAAAACCGACCTTGGCTGAGAGATGGCCAAGACACTGGGCCCATGGACTTTACAAATCTTATTAGTCAGCTTCCATTTGGAGGTTAGGGATGCGTATACCTTTCGTATACTTGGAGAACCTCTTCTTCAAAGTCTTATCTTGATCACTTTTTATTATTAGTAAAGATGCTTGATCTGTTCCAGCTTGCCTCATCTAGATCTCATTACACATATTGTGTAGGACTTCAGGAAGGTTTGTCACTCGTCTTCCTTTTTCAGATTTAAGCTTTTCTGGAAGTTGGAGGTTGGGTTCAAGATGATGGTAGCAAACTTTTGGAAGACAACCGAGAAGGTAGCTCTGAAAACATTCGCCCTAAGGAAGTTACTCATTACATACATGAGGGATATTTGATCATATTTAAATGCAAGAAGAGACCCAGCACAAGAAGAAATTGTAAAGCTCGACAAGGTCGAGGATGTTAGAGAGTTATGTAGTGTGAAGCTGGAGGCTCTCCAGGAGTATCAGAGTATCATTTTGGAGGAGGAGAAGAGAGAAATGGAGTGGAGATAGAGATCGAGGCAAATATGCTTTAATGTGGAAGATGCAAACAGTAAATTCTTCCATGTGACAACTGAAAGGCATCAAATAAATATCATTCATTTACATTCTTAATTGGGGTTGGCAGGCATTGGTTGGACTATAAGGTCAGTAAAATATATCATGAGCAGGCATATCGTCTTATTGGGGACTTTTAGGAATCAAAGATTCAAGCGGCCATCATTGACATGAATGTTGACGGCTCTCCATGCCGAAATGAGCTTCTTATTTTCTTCTTAAGGAGTTTTGGAATGTGGTGGAGAGTAATGTTACGGAGCTGGTTACGAGATTGATACATGGTAACCAAGAGTCTCAATAAGGCTCTCATTTTTATTTCCCTAGGAGGTCAGGCGGGAGATTTTTGGTTGATTGTTCTATCAAATGCTATTTATTTAGTTGTGGCCAAGCTTTTTCCTAATCTCCTTAGTAGGGTTTTACCTTTTATCATTTCCCCAACTCATTCCATAATACCAATTAGATAACGTGTCATCTTGTTTCCACGAAGTGTTTTTCCATGTCTTATCCGTCGGATCAATGAGTATCTACCTCTGGGACTATAATCGCGAAGATAGTCAATGGCATTGTGAATCAGCCCACTACCAACACAATGTGGGAGCCACATATGGCCAAGCAAAGAAAGAAGCTAAGATTCTTCAGTTACAGTTTGACATCCTCGAGTCCAAGAAGAATGGTCATCATCAATACAGCTTCTACTCTTCGCTCCATGGCATGTTCGAGAAGCTTCACGCTAATGACTACGTCTAGTGAGCAACAGATGGTATGATGCCTCGTATTCAAGATCTAAAGCAACCAGGAAAACTCCGACATATTCAGGATCTAGACCTCTATTTACATGCATGGCTTTACGAATATATGGATTGCTAAGATGAAAAGATGCACTACTATTATATCTTGTTCGGCAATAATCGATGATCGGTTTCTTGTTTGGGGAGATGGGAGATTCACGGTAAAGAAAGCATATCGTTTCATGATGGACGACGGACTGGCGATGCAGGATGAGATTGGGGTGGACACGAGTATGAAATGGAGATGCAGCATGTCGAACCGCGTTAAAGTGTTCCTTTGACTATTCAAGATGAGGAAGGTTCCTACGAAAGCTCGTCGTGGTCATTTGTTGGGTGAGTATTTTGGTGCTGATAGATGTGGTTCAACGGAGGAGGATGCGGACCATTTGTTCTTCTCTTGTCTGTCGTCAGCGAAGGTGCGGTCCAGGGCCGACATTGTGTGGCTTACGAGTCAGGATTACGCCACCTTTTGGAGGGATATTTCCTTTTACAGTGGTATGGTCCATTTGGTGCGTCAGGAATGAGCTCATTTTTAATTTTAAGGGGTAGAGATTTTATGCTGAAAATGTGGTTAAGCATTATAGGGTGTTGTGTGCTTTATGACAAATGTAATATGATGTATGGTAGATGTGGTATGATGTAACACATATTTCCTTGATATAATATATATACATACACACTGAGGTGGGTCCCAACCTGAGAGGTCACCCATGTTTTTTTCTAAAAAAAAGATAATCACCGATCGGTTAGAGGAGGGCAGGTTTAACCTCTAAAATTACTGTTTATTAGAAGTAGTGGAAAGACAAGGGGGTTAATCAAAAAGTGGACTTCTCAACAGCTTGTGATTGTTTGGAGCGACCGTTCATGTAGACCTCTCTTTACATTCATGGCTTTACGAATATCTGGATTGCTAAGATGAAAATGCGCGGTACTATTAAATCTTGTTCAATGATAATCGATGATCGGTCGGAGGAGGGCAGGTTTAGCCTCAGGGGTTGTCGGATAGGGTTTCCACCTGCATTCCTTTTATTCGTCATCGTGGTAGATTCTTTGTCCATTACAATTGACAAAATATTTTACAGGGGGATCTTCTCGAGATTCATAAGAAAGGAGCTTTCCATTATGGGATGATCGTGTGTTGATGACACTATATAATTTGTGAAGGATGAGATGATGGAGGCAAAGAGGATTTCCATGATTTTGGATATTTTTAGTGATGTCCTGAGCATCATGGTTAACCGCAACAAGTCTGCTTTTTGCTTTTTGATTTGTCAAATGATGAGGCATTTCAGTACAGACATGTTGTTGGTAACCATAGGGCCCCTTACCTACTCAAATATGTCATTATCCTTAGGTTGATTAGACAAGCAGATTGGATGGCGTTTGAGAACAAGCTGGAGAAGTTGGCTAATTGGAAGACCAGTTATTTATAAAGAGGTGGTTGTTTGGTGCTTCTCAAGTCAGTATTATCTAACATTCATGTGTTTTTCCTCTCACGTCATTGTTTCCTACTGGACTGTAGAAGCGTGTAAAGTCTTTACTGAAACGAACCTTTTGGGGCAATTTCTTGGAGGGAGGTGGCTAGCATCCTACTTGTAGATTGGAATCTAATGTTTATGTTGATTAATTGTGGTGGTTTGGGTGTTCTCGGCTTGAGGAGATGAATAAGGTATTGTTAGCCAAGTTGGTATTGAGAATATAAGGAGATGGAAATTATCTATGTTATCATTTGATATGAAAAACTGATGATGTTAATTCAAATCTATATGTTACGATGGGAGCTATCAGGTCGCCTTTTACCTTTTGGAGGGGGTCACCTTGCTCGTAGCTTGTCATGGGTGATGGAAGGTCATTCAACTTTTGGAGAGATGGCTGGTCTAAGGAAGTGGCTCTTTTTTACAGCTCCCCACATTTTTTGTATTGGCTACCAATCAGGATATCTTGTGTTGTCAAATGTGCAATCTCAAAGGGCACCCCATCTTTCCATTTGGGGCAATCTGATCAAAGGAAGGATGAATTCCTAAAGGTGAACTTGTTTTTTACAACAATTAAGGGACCTTCGGATGATCATGAGCATTGGTGTTAAAGGGATGTGGTGTTTACAGTCAAGAAGGCATAAAAAGTCCTCTTTACTTCCCTTCTTGTTTTTTATCTTGCGATTCAGACTCAAGATTGTAGAAGGATTGAAGATGGAAGATTCCCCTGAAAATAAAGATTTTCCTGTGAATGACTTGCCGAAGTCGTGTGATGCCTAAGTAGCATTGTGCCAAGATCGTATAAGGAGTCAATCCATCTTACCCTCGTTGTTTGGACTCACAAGGACATGGACCACATCTTCTTCGCATATAGGAGTTCTAGGGTGGACTAGGGCAAGGCAAAGATTTTCTGGATGGATACTCATGCATAAGGAATTTCTAGGCCTCTACTAGACTAATTGGAATGACGCAAACAGTGGCATGCTGAGGTCTTTGGCCAGTATGTGGGCTTCAAGGCTAGCACAAAATAAGGTGATCTACCATTAAGAAAGATTCTATGTAGAAAATATGTTGAAAAAAATAAAAATTAGTTGGAACATGTTAAAGTTCTTTCTGGATCCTTGTTTGTATGATCATTAAAAAAAAGAGGTGTGCATCAATTTGGATATCCACCTTTTTCCTTTAAAAAAATATAGAGTTCGCCCAATAAAACGATGAAGTTTACTGCAAACATTAGAAAAGAACATGCCCCACATCTTTGAGGGCATCCAAACACATTAGACGGGCATCATAGCTTGCAAGCAGAAGCCTAGTGAGAACCTTTGTCATCACGCTTCCTCTTCTCCAGAACCACGCGAATATCTTGATTCACAACTAGGCCTTCAACTGCCGTATTGATCTTGCACATTTTTCATCCATGGTATGTCGAAATGGCATGATCACGAAAGAGATCGAGAATCAATTTTTTTATGTGCTAAAAACAAATCACTAATTTGGCATTTAGACCTCATACAATTATTTCAATTATTTGTCTTCTCATTGATATTACTCCACTTATTCACGTGTTGTATTATCAATTGAAAATAATTGCACTTTTTATTTTTATTACTAGTCGTGTTATGGACGAATCAGAGCCTCAGAGTTGTTTATACACCGAAACTTTTTTTTAAAAGTCTACAAGGTAGGGGGAAACACTCGGTAGTGTCCGCCCCATCAAAATTTATTCACAGAAACAAAGAAAACAACAAAAAGACAAAAGGTTACAGCACCCTACACGCACCAAAAGGAACACTACAACATCCAGTCATCTAACATCCTCTTTGCAAATATCCCCACGTTCTCTTTATAAAATCTTTGGTCATTTCTTCCACACCAGACCGCCCAGAGCATAGCCATGGGGAACAACCGCTCCCTCCTTGGTCTAGCCCTATTCGTGTAGATCGAATTCCAGAAGGCCTGAAAGTCCTCGAAGCGGCACCAAGCAACATCAGCCTCCTGCCATATTTGAGATACCACGGGGCACGAAAAAAAAGATGTTCCACAGATTCAATCACATTATCACAAATTATGCATCTATCCGCAATGATGCCAAGGAGCCTGACGCACCTATCACGCGTCATCAACCTCTTCCTCCTGAGATGACACGGGAAGATCCCAATTCTCTCAGGAAGACTAAGAGCCCAAATAGATGCACAATCCTTGTTCAGCAGCTCCGAGTTTGCCGGTGGCAGCCTGGAGATGGCCCTGTAAGCCCATTTAACCGAGAATGGTCCTTCCTTCCAGCACCAATGATCTCTTCCCCCGCTAGGAGCCCCCACCTCCCTCACGGCGTCAAGCTGCTCCAGGAATTCATCAAATCTCTGATCCGAGAAGTTAGCGGAGAAGGTTGGCCACCATGTCCCAACCACCCAGCAGTCCGCCACCGAGCAAAGCTTATCCTCCGCCAGGGCATATAAGCGGGGGAAATGAGAGCACAGAGCTCCCGCCCCCGACCAATCATCCACCCAAAAAGAAAAGGTCTCCCCCCTCCCAATAATCGGTCTGAAGAGGGCTATATTCTTCACGAAAGTCTTCACCACGCCCCTCCAGAAAGGCGTCATGGCCGCAAGATTATTTAACCGCGAATGCGGCGCCCCCTTCACGTCATATATGTTGCGAACCACCATGCAGACGAGATCCTCCCCCGGGCCCCAAACCCTACTAGCCCATTTAAGCAAAAGCGTCTCATTCATCTGCTCAAGTGATTTCACTCCCAGACCCCCCAAATCCTTTCTGCGCATGATATCCTCCCATCCCACCAGATGGACCCCTCCATGCCCATTTATATGACTGCCCCACAAAAACACGCACATCCTCTTTTCCAGCCTCGCGCGAATCCCCTTCGGTATCTTACGGCTAGCAAGAAAATAAATTGGTATGGAGGATAAGACGGCCTTGAGCAGGACCAATCTACCCCCCCCCCCTCGACAAAATAGCAGCTTTCCACCCCGCCAATCTCATCTCCACCTTCTCCACCACCCTCAACCAGTCACAGAGTCTCGTTCTCCCCAGAGCCAGAGGCATGCCGAGGTATTCAATAGGCAAAGTAACGCGGGCAGAAGTCAAAACCACCGCCAACCCATCAGCAACCTGCTCCGCAAGCCCGAACGGGACGAACATAGATTTGTTATCATTTTTTGTACAGACCAGTCAGCTCGGAAAAAATCTCCAGCATCGTAGCCATGCCGATGGCCTCCTCGATACCCCCTTCAATGAGGAAAAGAGTATCGCCCGCGTATTGGATGATCGGTACCCGCAACCCCCCCTCCCTTGAGTAACCTCCAGAGAGACCATGGCTGATCACACCAGACGCCATATCAGCCAACACATCAGCCGCAAGGATGAAGAGCATTGGTGCAAGGGGGCACCCCTGACGCACCTCTTTACGAGGTTGGATCCAACCCCCCTCCGGCCTACCGTTGATCAGGATCGAAAAAGACGTCGTGGTGACACAGCGCCTCATCCAAGAAATCCATTTGTCCGGGAAGCGCAATCTCCTCAATACCGACCACATAAATCTCCAATCAAGGCTATCGTACGCCTTAGCAAAATCCACCTTCCAAAGGACACCGCTCGTGCCCCTCCTCCGCCAATCCGCGATGATCTCAGAGGCAAGGGTGGTGCAATCAGAAATCTGTCGACCGGGAACGAAGGCAGATTGCACCGGTGAAATCAAGTTCCCAAGAACGCCAACCAATCTCGCGGCAAAGACCTTAGCCGTGATTAAGTAAAGGGCGTTTGATACAGCAATGGGACGAAAGTCCTCGATGGAAGACGGTGCCGCACACTTGGGGAGCAAAACGATGAGCGCCCGGTTGATACGGTCAAAACCCCTATTCCCATGGCAGAACTCCAACACCACCTCAAGCACCTCCTGACCAACGAGATCCCAAAAAACTCTGTAAAAAGAGATCGGGAAACTCTGTAAAATGAGACAAAAGATTTGTTTTCGGCTAAGGGGATGGCTCGCGGCAGGCGCATCTGTGAGGAGAGAGCTGAGAGAGAGAGAGAGATGAACAAAACAGCGCTAAGAGAATGGTCACTTGACAGTGAACGCTGACGATACGTGGTGCAACTATATGGGAGAACGACCCAATACCCGAGCACGAAGACAGACTGACCAGGAACCATTCTAGCAAAAAATTAAATTTGCTGGACAATGAGTTACTATCAATGCAACTAAAAGAATTAATGGACATTGTAAATAAATGAATTAAACGATTCTGACTGTAAATATAAAAGGCAGAGATGAATCAGATGATAATCAAGTGATTTATAAATGGCTCTGGAAAGCTAAATAATGCCAACAGTGGTTAAATTCAGATACGAGGGAACGGCCAAACTGGAAGAGAAGGGGCACCGCTTATCCACTATTTGAGCTTACCCAAATAGCTAATAGATCTAGGATTTTTTTCGGTGCTAATGGTTGCAGGCAACAACAAATAACCCTTCAACAAGCCAAGGTTGAACAACAGCCCACAGAAAAAAGGCAGAGAGATAAAAAAATACGGGAAGATGATTAACCGTTACCACAACCGGAGGAGAGAACGATGCGTTGCTGTGGGGCCGATCGACGATGGTGACGGGTACGTATTCACAACGGCGAAGCCAACAACGAAGAGCAGATGGAGGCGGCGTTGTTGGCGGCTGCGGAGCGGTGGTGTTGGCTGCTGTGGGGAAAAGGCGGTGGAGATGGCTCGGTAGCGCAGGCTGTTGGAGCGGTGGCTGCGGGGGGAGGGGAGAGGCGGCGACGGACGGGAGGTGCTGTGATGGCGGTGGAGAGAAGAGGGGAAGAAGATGGGGCGGGAAATGGGTCAGGAGATAGGATCTCGTACGGGTGGGAAAGGAAAGGAGGGGAAGGGAGGAAGATGTGGAAATTATTTCTCTTCAATTGTATTTCTCTATTTCCTACCAAAATTAAACCACAACTAGTAAGGAGCATGTGCGATGGACGGGAAAGTAAATTGTTATAGAAAATAATCTTCAATATTATTATTACTATTACGACAATATCATTTATTATTAGACATTGTCATTTTACATTCTCTACCGAATGGGCATATTTGTCTCAACCGATGACGTGATCTTCATGTTGTCCATGGACTCTAACTCCAGATCTTGTTTCTGTACAGCACAAGGCATCCTTTGGAATATGTGAATTTTCTAATACATACTTCAGCTGCCCATTCCTCTTCAAATTATAGAATTAATTCTGAAATAAGATGCTCCGTGGAAGTTCACCTACTTTGAAGCGACATTTAAGTCACAACCAACTCCGTTGTCTCTATATTGTTCATGTACTCTTAACTTCAAATCTTGCTTCTGCCTCAACAGAGCTAAAGGCATCCCCCGGAAGATATGGTTCTTCTGCTGCTTCGTATTTAACCACGGATTTAATTTCAACAACTTGGATTTTGCCTTCCTCTTCCAATTCTTAAGGCGATTCAGAGAAGAGTTGTCCGAGGAACTCAATCTCTTCCAAGCTTACATTCTCCCCATGATCTTTTTGTTGTTTGAATTCGCTATCATCTATCAATTCATCTAATGATGACTCTCCAAGATTCATCAAGACCACACTAAAGAAGATAGCCAACGCGAAGTAATTAAACGGAATGGTGAGGAATTCCGGTAACTTGAGGATCACGGATGCCTCGCCATGAAATTGAGTTGCAGGAGCGTCTGAGATGGAGAAGAGATTGAGCTCATCGGCCGATCTCTCTTGGTGGTTTTCGGAGAAGCACTTGCATTGGTTGTGAGTGCAGAGGTAGGTATCGCTCCCAGTGTCGTTGTTGTCTTTCGAAAAAATCTAGACCACCTTCGCAATGCAGTCGAGGATTGGCTCGATCTTGTCGGCTTGTGATCCTACTACTATGCCTCTGTCAATCCTATGATCCAGAAAACCTCGAGGTTACTGCTCGAGGAGCATATTCAGTCACAATTTCGCCATCGCAATCGTTGATTTCCGCTGCCGAAAATAATATCATGAACTTGTAGTGAATGCAAACTGGAAGTAGATGATAGCTTAGAAAAATAGTTACAACTAATATCCGTTCAAGTTTTGCTTATTGTATTAGCTTGAAGAAGGAAAAATAGCAGCATTAAGGTTTAAACTTGTGCTACTCTTTTAATTTGCTAATACTATAACCACTGCAGTATTTTTACATATTACACGCAAAGGCGCATTATCTTACACTACTATGAACATTTAAAATAAGGGAAAACAATTCTGTAAGGGCTCAAAATGGGTGGTCAGCAGCTAACATTTATTCGTATATAATGGTGAGTGGTATAAAATTACGAATAATTAGGTAATGAGAAATATTTATAGCACAAATCAAATGTACATCCCAAGCACATGGACACAAAGATACCCGACTCGCATAGTCAGAGTACCAAATACAACATCAAATGGCAAGAAAAACAACCTATCTAAAAAAGTTCAACTTCGTTGGTGGTGGAAATGACCAGTTTGTAGTAACTTGAACAAATTACCAATTAAGGATAGTTCTAACTTAAGGATGCAAAGTGGGTTAAGATGGTCCTTCAGCTCTTGTGACGGACCAAAGCTGTTGTAACAATGTATGAAGTTGTTGATGGATTGAGAAGTGAGCCAGTAAATTAAGAATAAAATTTATCACTGGTGAGATTTGGCAGAAGGGATAACATTGCTTTAGGATTCGAAAAGGTCTCGATGCTGTTGACGCTCTGCGCATCCCCTCGTCCACGCCCCGCCGCTCAGCTCGTGCTTTGTTGATTGGTGTTAAATCTTGTATGTACGTCAGAGAGGTCATAATTTTCTAGTGAATTCTGATTTTTGCATAGTTTTCTAGTGTATTAGGAATTTAAGTTCCATGTATGCTAAGGTCAAGATCCCAAATACATACGTGTTTTTTTTCTTTTCTAAATATCACGCTATCAGATTGATATTCAAAATGGTTCTTTTTCTTCTGTAATTTGTTGGAATATCAGTAAATCTTATTTGCTTTGTTGTTGGTCCTATGGAGAAATTAGTCGATAGTGAAAGTGTACTATCTTAATCTATATACGCCATGCGCTTCATGTTATCTATATTTTTGTTTATGCACTCCATGTTATGTATATTTTTGTTTGGATATTTTTTGTATAACTAATTTTCTGAAAACACATTTTTCAGGGAGTTGTCTGGAGGTTTTGATCTGCATGTTTCATGAAGATTTCTATATCATATATTTTTGCATGTTATTTTTTTCATTTTAAACAATTTTTCTTTACACTTGAACCAAGACAATGTTGAGCAGAAGTGGAGTTGGTCTCCTTAGTCCAACAAAAAGATTATGTTAGACATGAGTTAATCGCACAAGAAGTAAACCAAAAATATTTATACTTACTCCATGGGTACCCACGGGTACCCATTACCCATTCATATAATCTGGGTACCCGTTAAAAGCGGGTACCCGTTAGAATGGGTCGGGTCGACCCGTAACCCGTTAATGGTGGGTCGGGGCGGGTCATGATCGAACCGGTCGGGTACCTGCCCCGTGAACACCCCTACTTGCGATGATGTTTTCGACATCCTCCTCCAGCTCCCCTCCGACACCTTTGCTCCGCAATCGACCACAATAAGTGCACCCCCCCCCCCAACGACATCCTCTTCAAAGATGGAGATACTTCTTGATGGACCCATGAAATCGAGAGTTGAGCTCCATAGCTGTCATGCCTAAATTGCGTCGACGACTCCTTCTCCCTCTTCCCCTTTTAGAAAACCCTGTACATCAGCTACAACGATGGTGTGTTCGTCGTCACGACCATCCCTCTCCGCTCCATCATTGGTGCCCCTGCTGCCATACTGTTCTTGAAATAGACGTCCCCACCGACCGTCGTCAGCTGTGGCGAGATTACCGGTGCAAATGAGTATGAGCTCCTCCTTGACCTCGCTGCCCACACTCCGAGGGAGCAACGCGCATAGCAATGATGGGCTGCTACATGCCGACGTAAGGTGTGCAGTGACAGCATGATGCTCCTCTCACTGTAGAGCATAGTCGATGAGGAGGCATAGTTCTGATGTGGTTGTCGACCACCTTAAGATGGGTTCTGCCTATTTGAACCTGGAGCTCGACGACTGTGTGTGGGTTCTTCTTCCAGCTCTGGTCACAACAACATTATCAAAGATCTCAATTCAACAGATTCTATTGATTACCCATAAATCACGATTCTTGCAGCTCTGGTTGCAACAACATTATCAGATGATTATCCATAAATCAAAATCGCTTCTTTCATTTGAAGAACACATATCCAACAAGTATATAACGTCACAGTTCTAAATATGACTATTTTTTACTTGCAACTTATGGGTATACGATAGGAAATTCCTGACGATCTCGACCTTCCCCTTAACAATAATGCAAGAGCGGATGGCACAAAATTGCGTATGAACACCTGATCGTAGTTCAGAAGCTCGCCACATGAGGTATCGTTGGACGTGGCCATCGCGACTGATGATTGACGACCCCTTACAAAATGAATCTAATTGCGGTTGCTTTCTTCATATTCGGCATACATATCATTATTAATATTTGATTTTATTTCAATTCATAAAAAATATGTATATAACATATGTACCCAATGTAGTAATTATCTACATAAATGATTTCAAGATTTTTCTAACATTATTTGCATGCTAGGTTTCTAAATTTGAACAAAACTGGCAGAGAACAGTAGACAATAAATAAAAAGCTTTAATGGATACACACTTCCTCTGTTAGGCAAAGTATGCATGTATTGAAGTCCAGATTTCAATGTACATAACTAGAAAAGAAAGTATGTTACATGGATACCTGATTCGGAAGGCCAACTATGACACTGTGGTATATATATCTTTATTATGCTATGTATAATATTTATGTACGAATGTATTTATTTTGTCTACCTTAGAATTACTACGTGCTGCACGAGCAAAAGTTGGTGGGTACCCAGTATCCGCTATAAGATAATGAGCTATTTCCCTACTGAAAACTCGATGCATGCGTACTACACCATGCCTCCAAGTCACATGAATAAGACATACATATAAATTAGTATCATCCTATATAAATATCAGTCCAATACAGTTGTTTTTTTAATGTGATCTAAGTTTTAGTTCCAACGAACAACTTGGTTGGATATATTGCAGTTTTCTTTCACAATTTATTGTCTTCGATAGACCATTTAACCATTCTATGATATATCTATATATTAGATAAACATTCATAATCTTCTTAAGATGATATCCGGATTACAATCTAATTAAAAATGAAGTTTTCTGTGTAAATACCTTCTACCCGTGCAATGCACGGGCATGTACCCTAGTTACATTACATGTATTTAAAACTTGTCAATGCATTGACGGTCATTGTAATTTACACTAATAAGCCATGAGATCCTCGTTTAGTTAAAGCTATATTGATCCTAATTACATTACATGTATTTAAAACTTGTCAATGCATTGACGGTCATTGTAATTTACGCTAGAAAAGCTTCACCGAAAAAGTATTTTTACGATTAAACACCATCAAGATTCAAGTCGTATTGCACAATTGTTGCCGGGAGCTTTTCTCAACAATTAGAGGAAGACCACCACAAATATCATATGGTACATTTGATGTTAGATCTCTTCAGCTCAACGACTGAGAATTAATTCACATCCAATGGAGATCTAGACATAAAGACAGCTTACAACGGTCTGTCTGAGGCCGCACAATCAGATCGTGCCATTTAATCCAAGCCCTTGGTTGTTCAAGTAAAGTGCATGCAACACACATGCATTGTTGTTTTTCACAAAAATAAACCTTTAGCATTGCCTAATCACATACAGGTCCAGGTGTTTCACATGAGTGGTCACGTGTTACTTCGGCCTTCTTGAACGTGAACCCTCGTGACTTTTGCTTTTTTTCCTAGCATTATAATTTTAGCCAATTCTGTAAAGATCCCGTACAACCTTATGAAATGATATTATACCTTATTAAGTTCATATTAATTAATACAGCCATACTATGTAAAGTACTATAACAGTTTTGAAAAATATAATAATTACTATTTTTATGATCAAAAAACAAATCCTAAAAATATACATTAACTTATATAATCAATAAAAATTTGAATATTACTCTAAAAACCCATACAAATTATATCACATTTCTAAAATCAATCAAAAAGTTGAATATTACTATAAAAACCAAAAACATTAAAATTACGTACTGCATTTCAAATAATATCCAAAATCCAACCAAAATTTAAAGATGAAAACCTTAACATTCAAATATAAAAAGATTTAAATTCTAACTACTTATAGAAAAATTTTATAAAAAGCAACCATATATCAAAATAATTTAATTGATATATGTGGTTATGATACAAAGAGTAATCGATGTATATGGTTATGGTTTAATTCAAAAACATTTTAGGAACGACAACGTGCTATATGACAATTTTCTTATTAATGTAGTAAAAAAATATCGAAAATAATTTCTGCACTTTCATTTGTGATGTTAGTATGTAGCAATACATGATGAAAAATATCTAAAATAATTTATGCATTTTCATTTGTGATGTTAGTATGTAGTAATACATGATGAGTACAGTAAGGTCCATACGGATTTAAAATATTTTTATATACACATGCCACAAAATTATGGATAGTTTTTTTCAAGTTATTTGTGATTTTATGAAAACTCTATAGATTAATTTTTCTAATTTTTACGCAATACAAATAACTATGTGAACATTGTACGAGTATGATTGAAGTATACACACACACACTAGATAACAAATATTCCGCTTATATTATTTATAGTTTTTTTATATATCTTTAGATGAAATTACCGTTCATTATGAAATTATACACATTAGATGTTATATTTGTGATAAGATATTTCTAATTAAGAGGCTAATTGAACATTGCAACGTCAGTTTGTTCCGCCCGTGCAACGCAACCCACGGGTATCCACTAGTGCTACTTATTTTCCCTCTCATTCTGTCCCTCTTTTTTGGTGTTCCCTCCGTAACCCGTTTCATTGGAAAATCTAACCCGAACTTGTATCGTTCTTCCTCACCGCCGCACCGTCCCCTCCATCTCCTTCCAGCGTCAACACCATCGTCGTTACCTCACCTTCCCGACGCCCCACTGCCATACCATCGCCGCGCGACCGGCATCAGCCTGTTCCAACCGACACCTCCTCAACACCAACACCGCCGCTGCCTAATCTCGACATCGCCTCATCCAACGCCGCCTTTCATTCCTCTCGCCATCAGCATTCCATCTACCATTTCCTAGTCCACGCCGACGGCGATGCCGCAATGATCCATCCACCGCCGACTCGGCTATTTCGTGATTTTTTCCCGCCTGAACGTTTTGATCCTCTTCATTCTTTGGTAAGTGTTCATAGTTTCGAAGAGCAGGGATCTTGGTATCGGCCGAAACCGATGTTTTTTTTTGCAGAGCTTTATGGCTTTATGGAGTATTTTCAGACGGATGTTTTTATTTATTTCTAAGTATAAACATAGAATGCCACTTTGGGAAGCTGATTAACAGTTATTTATTATTGATACAATATATTGTGCGGTGGACAAACAAGAACCTGCAGTAACTTGATCTGATTTGCATACATATTCCAGTTGAGAGAATAGCTTTCAAATAATGACAACGACAATTCAAGGAAATATGTTGATCAATACCGCATAACGATAATGCAAAGCTATACGGTGAATAATGCTTCTGCTGTTAAATTTCATGGACACATCCCCCGTGTCAGAGGTAGCTGCTAGTATCATTTATTTATAAGAACCATATCTAGGCTATCATCATTTATTTGTTTATAAGTCTCGTTGATGGATCTTAATAAGTGCAGACGATGAATCTCATGATCTGATTCTTTTCGTATTGAATTTCTCAAGCTTGGTAGATAGTTTGTGGTCTTGGTCCGAGTGAGATCTCATACAATGACTCCAAGGCAGGAAGAATGCCTTAAGGTTGTGGTACCTTTGTAGGCATGCGGTAGAGTGTAATGCACCCTAACTAAGTTTCCAACACGTGCACTAGCTTCACCTAACAACCGTTGTAACATCTCTTATATAGATGATTTTACGCAACATGATCCTATGTTCCTTCCCATTGTTGTGAGATGTCAGATGTGATGGTGGACCTTATTAAATGTTGGTGATTGATGATTGATGATTTCCAGGCTCTAATCTCTTTCCTCACCAGCACCTACTGGCAGAACAGTAACCAAACTCAACTCCACCTGACAACGATCTTTTCCTCTCCAGAACCTACTGCGGAACAGTAACTAAATTCAGCTCCACTTGACAACAATCTTTTCCTCTCTAGGACCTACTGGCGGAACAATAACTAAAACTCAAGCGGTGACTAAGCCTCCTAGGAGACTCTTCCGTCTCGCCCTCCCAGTGGAAGTCCGGTTCAGGAGAGGGCTAGAAACACTCCAAAACTACACCCCAAAGATGGGTGGGAGAGACTCTCCAGTCCGAGTCACTCTAAAATCGACCTAACCTATACGGGAAAAACGATCTCGCAAAGAAAACCAACGATCCTCCTACCTAAGTACCCTACTGAAAACAGGGCCAGAAGTGGTCAAACTCCTAGATCCCAACGAAGCATAAAAACTTCGAGCTCGCAAAAAACCGTACAAAGAACTGGTATCCTAGACCCGTGCACTAGGCGATCGCTGCCCTAACTGGGCTTCTTATCTTCCGCCCAGTTGAGAATCATCGCACCCTCGCACAGTAAGGTATAAGAGTCACCAAGACTGGCACAATTAATTGTCAACACTGATTCACAATCTTATAAATGCACTTGATCACATATTTAATTCACCCAAATGACAATAGGTTATCTTAAATGATAATCCATCAATACTCATGTAAGATTTCATGTTTCAAGTTTCAACGTGCCAATTCACTAATCCATTCCTACCACTAGTGCCCTAATTCATGGCTATTGACACTTGGAGTGAGCATCCATTCTCTTGATCTTTTGCCTCCGCAACCAATTTTATGAGTAAACTTTTAAAATTGGTAATCTCACTGTTAGAAGGATAACATTTTCAACTAATAAATTGTGTTCTTGATAAGTATTATTACTAGTGATACCTTCTCCTTTCTCTTTAACTATAATAGATAGATTTAAAGGAAATTCATTCCTTATGAATGTAGTTCGTTCTCTTCTTCTGAAAACTTTGTTGGAATGTAACTAAATTTTTTACTAATATAATTACAGACTGGATTATGGACTCCGGAGCAACACATCATCTATGTGGGGACAAAGAGCAGCTTATTGCATATAGACAGGTTTCTCCAGGACGGACTGTGGTGATAGCCAATGGGACACATTCCCCGATTACAGGACAGGGGGAGATTAGTTTGACCCCTTCCATGCGGCTACATGATGTGTTATATGCTCCCGATTTCTCTATGAATTTACTGTCCATTAGTAAGATTACAAAGGATTTGAACTGTCGAGCTATTTTTGACTCATCGTCTCTTGTTTTTCAGGACATACCCTCGGGCAAAGTGATTGGAGGTGGCCGCGAGCAGAATGACCTCTATCGTCTGGTCCATACTCCCTATGTCGGCGCATCTCTACACAAATGACGAGGGAAAAGTCATCCCAGATTTTGCAATGGCTTATGACATTTTCATAGCAAACACTATCTTCAAGAAGAGAAAGGAACATTTAATTACTTATACAAATGGCTCGAGTAAAATATAGATAGATTACTTTGTGGTAAGGAGAAAAGATCAATTGTATTATAGAGACTGTAAAGTAATGCCAAGAGAGAGATTGACGTATGAACATCGCATGTTAGTCATGGATGTGCAAATAAAAGTGTTGGCAAAGAAAAGGATGGCTCACAATATCATTAGAACTAAATGGTGGAATCTTCAATTGAAGTAATCAAGTTTCAAGGAGAAGATTTTAGAAGACTTATCTTGATATTGTAACGGAAGAGCAAACAAGATGTTGGAGGCGGTAGCATCTTGTATGTGAAGGGTAGCCAAAGAGATGCTAGGTGAATCTAAGGAAGGAGTTCTAGGCCAAAAGGTGGCTTGATGGTGGAGTGTAGTGCAAGAAAAGCTTATAATTAAAGGAGCTTGCCTTAAAACTATGTATGAGGATAAAACTAACAAAACTATCACAAGCTACAAAATAACAAAGAATGAAGCAAAAAAGGATGTAAGTAAAGCTAAGTCGAAAGCATATGAGGATTTGTACAAAAAGAATAAATCAAAGGAGGGCCAAAAGGATATATTTAGATCGGCCAAAGCAAGAGAAAGAAAGACCAAATATATTTCTCAAGTGAGATGCATCAAGGATGAGGAAGGAGATGTGTTTGTTACTCAAAAGGATATAAAGACTATATGGAAGCAGTATTTCCATAAGTTTCTCATTAAGGAAGGGAATAAAGAGATTACTTTTGGAGATCGTGTCGATAGTGAATGTTATCGAAATCGTGTTAGCTATAGGTGTATACAAAGGAAAGAAGTAGAAGGGGCTTTTAAGGGTTGTGAAACTTGGGAAAGGGGTAGGACCTGATGAAATTCCTATAGAAGTTTGGAGAATTCTAGGTGAACGGGTTTTGACTAGGCTCACAAATGTATTCAGTGGTATTTCGCAAAGCGAGAAAATGCATGGGTAATGGAGGAGAAGCATTGTGGTGCATGTTTATAAGAATAAAGGCGGCATTCAAAATTATATTGCTGAGTCATACTATGAAAATTTGGGAATGTGATTAAAATAAGCTTGAAGCAAGTTTCCAAAGTAACTGAAACCAATTTGGATTAATGTCAGGTTGCTCTACTATCAAAACTATCTATTTGACAAAGACAACAATGGAGATTTATAGAGTTAAAAAGAAAAACATCCACATGATTTTTATTTATTTAAAAAAGCTTATGAAGGGAGATATTGTGGAGAGTTTTGGAGAAGAGACATGTATATGTCCTATACATTAACCTTATAAAGGATATGTATGGTGGGATTTCATTTTGTGTAAGGATCCAGTTCGAGAATACTGATTATTTTAACATCAGCATCGATCTGCACCAAGGTTCAACTTTGAGTCCATTCATTTTTTCTTTGACTATGGACGAGTTGATTGGTCACATTCAGAATGATATACCTTGGTGTATGTTGTTCGCCAATACATTGTATTGATTAATGAGACAATAGATGAAGTAAATGAGAAGGTGGAGGTTTACACCCACTTAAATGGTATGGTGGTAGTCCAATGTGCCTACACCTAACAGACCAGGGTTCAAATCCCTCGTTGTGGGGTTGTGTTAGATAGTCGACAGCCCACGTAAAAAATAGTCGAAAACATGAATTTGAGCAAGAATCCATGTAGTCGACCCCACTTATAGTGGGAGAAGGCTTTATCATTTTTAGATCTAAAATTGAATACATAGAGTGCACATTTGATGGAAACAACGATGAAGGACTCGAGGTGAAGATTTGAGATGATAACATTCAGAATAAAGATTATTTAAATACTTGCGATCTATTTTGCAACAAATAGGGAAATTGATGGGGACGTTATTCATAAAATAAATGCAAGCTGTATAAGGTGGAGAGGAGCCTCTATTGTTCTTTGTAATAAGAAAATTTTTTGAAAGTCAAATAAAAGTATTACAAAGCAGCCGCAAGATCAATTATGCTTTATGGATCAGAATCCGTCCAGTGAACCATAGACATGTACAGAGAATGGCAGTAATAGAAATGAAAATGCTAAGGTAGATGTGTGGTTATACGTGAAAAGATCAAATTTGATGGTACGATCAAAAGGAAAGTTGGTGTAACTTCGAAAGTGAATAAGATGAGAGAAAACCGCTTAAGATGGTTCGACAATTTGCAAAGGATGTCGGTTGATGCACCAGGTAGAAGATACAAGATTTGATATGTTGAGTCAGTTCAAAGAGGACGAGGAAGGCCCAAGAAATATTGGAATGATACTATTCGAAGAGATCTTACTTATTTGGATTTAAGCATGAGGTTGTATACTTTATGACAACCTCATGCGTTTAGTTAAAGCTATATTGATCTCTTCTGTCAACACACGTCTGATATGGCATCTCCAGCTCATATTGTGTCATATCCTCTCATCTATGTAGGCAATTATTTTGCCCCTCTATTTCATCATTTCTTTTCTTCCTTTCACAGCTTCATCATCCGTTGCTCAGACCGGAGTGGGAATTGCACCTACGGAACCGATTGCTGAAGTCATGCCACCAGCAATTGCTTCTTTACATGACGGTATGTGAAGCTCTGTATGAGGTACATTATTTCAGTAGCACACAATATTTGCTCATTGTTTAAGTGGGTAACATATTTACGTATTATATCGTTTACTAAGTGGATGTATCTCTATGTATATTCACTCCATCATGCATGAGGCGTCGCCTTACTTTGGATGATTAATTTCACAATGCAAACTATATAGCTCACAAAAAAGCATACATCCCCAACGTGATCTATATATTCCTCTATACGTGCTTTCACATATCATGGGGTCATGATGCCCTTTAAGATGTGTATAGTTGTATATTTGTAGAATTTGTTTTTTAATATTAACAAATAGTAGCCGATTATATTTTTCAAAACTATTATAGTATTGTATTATAGTATGTCACAAGGTATTTAGTAATATTTTTATTTCTTTTTTATTAAGTATATTGTTTAATATGAAATTAATAAAGATGTATTATTTCATAGGGCTGTAGAGGGAGATTTGTAAAATTAGCTAAAATTATAATGCACGTGCGAGAGTGGAAAAGTCACGAGGGCGGCAAAAAAACCGAAGTACCATGTGACCGGAATCAGCTGGGACCTGTATGCGAATAGAAATTGTTGAAGGATTGTTTCTATAGAAACGTCAATGCAGTTCATTTCACTTTGTCCATTTAAACGGTGAAGAGCTTGGATTAGGCGGTCCAAAAGATTGCACGCCCTCTAATGGACCACATGTAAGTTGTCGGTGCGTTTGGATCTCGATCGGGTGAAAATCAATCGTCAATCGTTGATCTAGAGAGATCTAATGGCAACTATACAATCTGGCATTCATGGTGTTCTTCTCAGGTCAGTTCCTGAAATTAGCTCCAGGAGGCGGTTGTGTGATACACCTCAAATCTCGATGGCATTCGATCACGAGTGTTTTTATGGTGAAGCTTTAACTATCCACGTGCTCCGGTGCTCTATAATGCTTCGATTTCAGTCATGAGCGCATCCAAAAAAATATGGGTTCCCCCTTATCAAGAACTGCGACTGTTTCCTTCACAGAAAGGTGCATATTTTCGGCCTCTATCTGCCTCCTCTCCAACCCGTGCCACTGCCGTCGAAGACGGCGGCATGGCGAAGGCGGGGCGTGCATGCCTCGGGAAGAAGCTACGCGTCTCCTATGAGCAATCTGCATACCTCGGGAAGAGCTTGAACGTATTATACACAACAGTTGCCATTGAAGGCGGTGGCATAGAGACAGAGCCTTCGCATGTTGGCATCTGGAGAATTGTACTACTTACGAATGTTATTACTTAGGATATCAGGTGCAACGAGTTATGATGACTTATGCACGGTAAATGGTACGTTATATGATAGCTTCAAGATGTCTTGTGAAAAAAGGGGATTACTTGATGATGATAGTGAATGGGCATATGCCATAGAAGATGCATCAATTTGGACAAGTGGATGGCAGTTACGTGATTTATTTGCATCGATTCTACTAACATCAAGTGTTATTAACCCTCGAGAAATTTGGAACAAATACTGGAAGAGTTTTACAGATGATTTCCAGCCAAGACATGCAAATGCCAGTGAACGAACACGTCCTACAATACTTGATAGTGACTTACAATACCATGGCTAAATTTGACCGTCTCAGTATTTGTTTCTATGGTGACTACTTTATAAGCCATATTGGAGTGTTTGACATAAATTTTCATTTTATTGTTTTGCAAAAGAAATGCAGATATGAGGACAATTTAGTTTTTGAGGATATAAATACTTTGGTAATTCTGATACGGTATGATGGTAATTTACACTAATCAACTTGATAGCAACATATTGACGATCATTTCACTTGTGTCATGTGCTTATTGTGTGTCATTTCACTTCGTGGTATGTGCAACTTGATAGCAACATATTGACGATCATTTATTTATAAGAACCATATCTAGGCTATCATCATTTATTTATTTATAAGTCTCGTTGATGGATCTTAATAAGTGCAGATGATGAATCTCATGATCTGATTCTTTTCGTATTGAATTTCTCAAGCTTGGTAGATAGTTTGTGGTCTTGGTCCGAGTGACATCTCATACAATGACTCCAAGGCAGGAAGAATGCCTTAAGGTTGTGGTACCTTTGTAGGCATGCGGTAAAGTGTAATGCATCCTAACTAAGTTTCCAACACGTGCACTAGCTTCACCTAACAACCGTTGTAACACCTCTTATATAGATGATTTTACGCAACATGATCCTATGTTCCTTCCCATTGTTGTGAGATGTCAGATGTGATGGTGGACCTTATTAAATGTTGGTGATTGATGATTGATGATTTCCAGGCTCTAATCTCTTTCCTCACCAGCACCTACTGGCAGAACAATAACCAAACTCAACTCCACCTGACAACGATCTTTTCCTCTCCAGAACCTACTGCGGAACAATAACTAAATTCAGCTCCACTTGACAACAATCTTTTCCTCTCCAGGACCTACTGGCGGAACAATAACTAAAACTCAAGCGGTGAGTAAGCCTCCTAAGAGACTCTTCCGTCTCGCCCTCCCAGTGGAAGTGCGGTTCAGGAGAGGGCTAGAAACACTCCAAAACTACACCCCAAAGATGGGTGGGAGAGACTCTCCAGTCCGAGTCACTATAAAATTGACCTAACCTATACGGGAAAAACGATCTCGCAAAGAAAACCAACGATCCTCCTACCTAAGTACCCTACTGAAAACAGGGCCAGAAGTGGTCAAACTCCTAGATCCCAACGAAGCATAAAAACTTCGAGCTCGCAAAAAACCGTACAAAGAACTGGTATCCTAGACCCGTGCACTAGGCGATCGCTGCCCTAACTGGGCTTCTTATCTTCCGCCCAGTTGAGAATCATCGCACCCTCGCACAGTAAGGTATAAGAGTCACCAAGACTGGCACAATTAATTGTCAACACTGATTCACAATCTTATAAATGCACTTGATCACATATTTAATTCACCCAAATGACAATAGGTTATCTTAAATGATAATCCATCAATACTCATGTAAGATTTCATGTTTCAAGTTTCAACATGCCAATTCACTAATCCATTCCTACCACTAGTGCCCTAATTCATGGCTATTGACACTTGGAGTGAGCATCCATTCTCTTGATCTTTTGCCTCCGCAACCAATTTTATGAGTAAACTTTTAAAATTGGTAATCTCACTGTTAGAAGGATAACATGTTCAACTAATAAATTGTGTTCTTGATAAGTATTATTACTAGTGATACCTTCTCCTTTCTCTTTAACTATAATAGATGGATTTAAAGGAAATTCATTCCTTATGAATCTAGTTCGTTCTCTTTTTCTGAAAACTTTGTTGGAATGTAACTAAAATTTTTACTAATATAATTACAGACTGGATTATGGACTCCGGAGCAACACATCATCTATGTGGGGACAAAGAGCAGCTTATTGCATATAGACAGGTTTCTCCAGGACGGACTGTGGTGATAGCCAATGGGACACATTCCCCGATTACAGGACAGGGGGAGATTAGTTTGACCCCTTCAATGCGGCTACATGATGTGTTATATGCTCCCGATTTCTCTATGAATTTACTGTCCATTAGTAAGATTACAAAGGATTTGAACTGTCGAGCTATTTTTGACTCATCGTCTCTTGTTTTTCAGGACATACCCTCGGGCAAAGTGATTGGAGGTGGCCGCAAGCAGAATGACCTCTATCGTCTGGTCCATACTCCCTATGTCGGCGCATCTCTACACAAATGACGAGGGAAAAGTCATCCCAGATTTTGCAATGGCTTATAACATTTTGATAGCAAACACTATCTTCAAGAAGAGAAAGGAGCATTTAATTACTTATACAATGGCTCGAGTAAAATATAGATAGATTACTTTGTGGTAAGGAGAAATGATCAATTGTATTATAGAGACTGTAAAGTAATGCCAAGAGAGAGATTGACGTATGAACATCGCATGTTAGTCATGGATGTGCAAATAAAAGTGTTGGCAAAGAAAAGGATGGCTCACAATATCATTAGAACTAAATGGTGGAATCTTCAATTCAAGTAATCAAGTTTCAAGGAGAATGGCAGTAATAGAAATGAAAATGCTAAGGTAGATGTGTGGTTATACGTGAAAAGATCAAATTTGATGGTACGATCAAAAGGAAAGTTGGTGTAACTTCGAAAGTGAATAAGATGAGAGAAAACCGCTTAAGATGGTTCGACAATTTGCAAAGGATGTCGGTTGATGCACCAGATAGAAGATACAAGATGTGATATGTTGAGTCAGTTCAAAGAGGACGAGGAAGGCCCAAGAAATATTGGAATGATACTATTCGAAGAGATCTTACTTATTTGGATTTAAGCATGAGGTTGACCCAAAACATATCAGAAATGATGCAGAAAATCCATGTAGCCGACCCTATTTAATGTGGGATGAGGCTTTGTTGTTGTTGTGTAGGATCGAAGAATGGTTGATTACTTTGCATCAAGAAAATATAACTCAATTGGTGGATGGAAGGATGCTGGAGCAAAAAAGATGCCACCAAAAATGCAAGTACAGAATTTTCCAGTTCACTTAGTAGCTTTTTCTTATTTTTTACCATAAAAACTTTAAATAATATGTGATGATCTTCCCCTTCAAAACTTTATTTTTGTAGCATCAAATAAGAACAACCCAACATGTATAATAACCACATGGATAGATAATCAAAGTACCCATGTTGCTTGATGGTGAAACATCTATCTAAGTAACCTCAACACCCTCTGGCTTCTGAGCCCTTTCGACCCCCTGTCGGTATAACAAGAATGTTAGTTGTGGAAGGGTACTAGTCCCCAACACCAGGCATGTGACAAACAGATTGTACTGTCTACATTGTTTATATAATACCCATTGTTTATATGGGTCTATCCGACCAAAGCCCGATCGAAAAAAATTGGTTCGTGCTTCAACTTGAACCTGGACCGACAAAAAAATTAGTCGGCTCAGGCTCGAACCCTATAGGGCCCGACCCATACTCATCCCTATTTAGAGGTGAATTTCTTAAGGGTTTTGTATATTTCGTAGTGTTGTAAGATTCGATCGACTAGCCCAACTAGTTGGTCAGACTAGCTGAATCGATGACGTGGCCAACTGGTAGTGTTGTAAGATTCGATCGGCTAGCCCGACTAGTTGGCCAAACTAGCCGAATCGATGACATGGCCAACTGATTATTGACTAATTAGTCAATAGACGAGCAGCCGACCACTCGGCCCGATTAGTCGACCAATTTTTATATGGAGAACCCATTTTTTATTTACTTATTTTTAAAGTAAACTTATTATAATATGCTTAATATTTTATTTAAATTCATTTAGTTCTTTTATTTCATCATAGTAGGATTGTGTAAATATAAAAGAATATATATATAAAAATGATTTGTATATTTAAAATAATTATAAAATTCAAAATAGACTAAATGACAACTTAATCTGATTAGTCGCTCGATTGCCAATTGATCCTTAGCCAGTGACCCAACCGGCTGAATATCAACTACCAATTTCTACAACCTTGATATATTCGTGCTTTGTTACTTCTTATTGAGTTTTTTCTAGTGTTGGGATATGATTCCTTGTATTTGTTAAGATCTTGGGATACGGTTTTTAAAGTTTTATGTATATGATCATAGTTATTCTAAATTTTTTTGGGTCAGGGAAACTTCAACCAAGGACGAGGGGGCACATGTGTTGTCAGACATCGGCATCCTCTTCGAGGGGCGCAAGACTAGGTCATTAACCAAAAGTTTAAAGAGGGTGAGGCCCACCCACAAAGATGGAGGTTGCATATGTTGTGATAGACATCATCGTCCTTTCTAGTGATGGGGTGAGACAAGCTCCTCAACTCAGAATTTAAAGAGGGTGAGGCCTGCCTACAAAGAAAACCCATATGCAAAAGAAAGCATCTACCTATGTGAATATATAGTAGCTTACGGGTAGACATCTACACGTCATCAAACCCTCTTTTCCCTCAAAAAAGGAAGCATCTACTCACGACTACAACAAGCATATAACTTACATTTGACCTTGTCTTCATGTCATCAAATAGGAGCTCAACCACCTCCCTCGGATTACTAAAACTGACATTCAGCAAGACAAGGTCCCGAAGAGGAGAGAAGCACTCTCTCCTGGACAACCATATGTTGCATCATCAGAGCCTTGTAGTCAATAAACATGGGTCTTCATCAAATTCTGTCAATCATGAAACCAATTGATAGCAAGCAACCCAATCTTCCTGGGAGACAACATCTCCCATAAACATTATCTCCCAGTCTCCTCTTGACATCTGCCTCCGCAACTATACGCAAGCAGCCCAATCTTCCTAGGAGACAACATCTCCCATAAACATTATCTCCCAGTCTCCTCTTGACCTCTGCCTCCGCAACTATAAGGTCACTCATCCCCACCACAAGTGCGCCAATGAGAAGAGCATCCCACTTTCCACCTCATGATTGCGTTCTTAGGCTAAAATCCCCTCCCTTGATCACACCCGCAGATAATCATCCAGCGATAAAATCCGAATCACTTCTCACCTACCTCACAACTATGGTCTATAAACGAGTTTTAATGATGGCTCACGCATCTGCATTCGAAGCATCACAACAACGCATAACATGCTACCACACAATGATTAAAGACACCACATTCTAAGTACTAAGGAGCCAGTGGTGATGCCTCCTCTGGTGGCTCACCACTTGCCACCTCTCCACACCTAGACCCTCCCAAGATTTGGGGGGTCTTCTCATCCCATTTACCCCTCTTCTTGACCCTCTCCTCCTCCGGGGTCTACCAGCTGCTCTCTCCAACGCAGACACACCATCTATACTTTCTCGATCCCCATGTTTGTGTACTTATAATTAGTCGAATTATACCAATTTATTCCGAGTTGATCCCTTTCATTTTAAGACGTAATATATTACGTGTCCACTGAAAATAAATGATTCCATAGTAAAAACATGAACTAATTTCATCACAAAATGACTAAGTAGATTGAACAGGACGAACAAAAAAAACGGATAAGCGAGTTCAAAATTATTGTCAAACATGTTAAATTTCCACTTCATTGTCAGTTTGCAAAAGAAGCTAACGGTGATGCAGATAGACTATACGCTGCCAGGTCAAGGAATTTTGCAATCCAATCATGTGTTTGCTTGAGCCCAAGGAGATCAGCAAACGGGACCAATTTAAACTAGCAGCTGCCTCTGACACAGGGATGTGTCCATGAAATTTAACAGCAGAAGCATTATTCACCGTATAGCTCTGCATTATCGTTCTGCGGTATTGATCAACATATTTCCTTGAATTGTCGCTGTCATTATTTGAAAACTATTCTCTCAACTGGAATATGTATGCAAATCAGATCAAGTTACTGCAGGTTCTTGTTTGTCCACCGCACAATATATTGTATCAATAATAAATAACTGTTAATCAGCTTCCCAAAGTGGCATTCTATGTTTATACTTAGAAATAAATAAAAACAGCCGTCTGAAAATACTCCATAAAGCCATCAAGCTCTGCCAAAAAAAACATCGGTTTCGGCCGATACCAAGATCCCTGCTCTTCGAAACTATGAACACTTACCAAAAAATGAAGAGGATCAAAACGTTCAGGCGGGAAAAAATCACGAAATAGTCGAGTCGGCGGTGGATGGATCATTGCGGCATCGCCGTCGGCGTGGACTAGGAAATGGTAGATGGAATGATGATGGCGAGAGGAATGAAAGGCGGCGTTGGATGTGGCGATGTCGAGAGTAGGCAGCGGCGGTGTTGGTGTTGAGGAGGTGTCGGTTGGAACAGGCTGATGCCGGTCGCGCGGCGATGGTATGGCAGTGGGGCGTCGGGAAGGTGAGGTAACGACGATGGTGTTGACGCTGGAAGGAGATGGAGGGGACGGTGCGGCGGCGAGGAAGAACGATACAAGTTCGGGTTAGATTTTCCAACGAAACGGGTTACCGAGGGAACACCAAAAAAGAGGGACAGAATGAGAGGGAAAATAAGTAGCACTAGTGGATACCCGTGGGTTGCGTTGCACGGGCGGAACAAATTGATGTTGCAATGTTCAATTGGCCTCTTAATTAGAAATATCTTATCACAAATATAACATCTAATGTGTATAATTTCATAATGAACGGTAATTTCATCTAAAGATATATAAAAAAACTATAAATAATATAAGCGGAATATTTGTTATCTAGTGTGTGTGTGTATACTTCAATCATACTCATACAATGTTCACATAGTTATTTGTATTGCGTAAAAATTAGAAAAATTAATCTATAGAGTTTTCATAAAATCACAAATAACTTGAAAAAAACTATCCATAATTTTGTGGCATATGTATATAAAAATATTTTAAATCCGTATGGACCTTACTGTACTCATCATGTATTACTACATACTAACATCACAAATGAAAGTGCAGAAATTATTTTAGATATTTTTCATCATGTATTACTACATACTAACATCACAAATGAAAGTGCAGAAATTATTTTTGATATTTTTTTTACTACATTAATAAGAAAATTGTCATATAGCACGTTGTCGTTCCTAAAATGTTTTTGAATTAAACCATAACCATATACATCGATTACTCTTTGTATCATAACCACATATATCAATTAAATTATTTTGATATATGGTTGCTTTTTATAAAATTTTCTATAAGTAGTTAGAATTTAAATCTTTTTATATTTGAATGTTAAGGTTTTCATCTTTAAATTTTGGTTGGATTTTGGATATTATTTGAAATGCAGTATGTAATTTTAATGTTTTTGGTTTTTATAGTAATATTCAACTTTTTGATTGATTTTAGAAATTTGATATAATTTGTATGGGTTTTTAGAGTAATGTTCAAATTTTTATTGATTATATAAGTTAATGTATATTTTTAGGATTTGTTTTTTGATCATAAAAATAGTAATTATTATATTTTTCAAAACTGTTATAGTACTTTACATAGTATGGCTATATTAATTACTATGAACTTAATAAGGTATAATATCATTTCATAAGGTTGTACGGGATCTTTACAGAATTGGCTAAAATTATAATGCTAGGAAAAAAAGCAAAAGTCACGAGGGTTCACGTTCAAGAAGGCCGAAGTAACACGTGACCACTCATGTGAAACACCTAGACCTGTATGTGATTAGGCAATGCTAATGGTTTATTTTTGTGAAAAACAACAATGCATGTGTGTTGCATGCACTTTACTTGAACAACCAAGGGCTTGGATTAAATGGCACGATCTGATTGTGCGGCCTCAGACATACCGTTGTAAGCTGTCTTTGTGTCTAGATCTCCATTGGATGTGAATTAATTCTCAGTCGTTGAGCTGAAGAGATCTAACATCAAATGTACCATATGATATTTGTGGTGGTCTTCCTCTAATTGTTGAGAAAAGCTCCCGGCAACAATTGTGCAATACGACTTGAATCTTGATGGTGTTTAATCGTAAAAATACTTTTTCGGTGAAGCTTCAACTATACACGTGCTCCGGTTCTCTTTAGTGCTTCGATTTTAGGCATGAGTACTTCGCTTCAGTTGATCTCGATAAGGTTGTTGATGGGTACTTAGTCGATGGTTATGCTTCGCGACCAAGAGATACTCGAGGCCAGTGGAAGCATTTCGTTCAAGGATGAACGTTTGATTGTATCTACTCTCAGATGGAGGCTCGGTGCGTTGATTGTGGACGTCGGAGCGGAGGAAGGAGTCGAGGAGCAAGAGGAGAAGATTGGGGAGATTTTTTCATGGGATTTCGAGCACGACAGAAGTCGATGATGTGGTTGAATGGGGAAGACGATATGCATGCGGGAGATGCGACGGTGCGGAGTGGGAGCACTGCAGGAGGAAAGTCAGAACATGTGGTTGGATGAGGAGAGGATATGCATGTGGGAGATGTGACGGTGCGGAGGGTGAGCGCTCCGTGATGAAGGTCTGAACGCTGTCAGATGCGAGGGCTTCGATGTCGGAAGAGGCAGCGATGACGCGAACTCGGAAGGGGATAGCAAAGGTAGCACCCGTGGAGGAAGCAGTATTGGTGTTCTGGAAAAATCGCACAGACATTCTGGAAAAATCGCATAGACATGAGAAGATGAGGTTTAACTAAATTAGTAGGGTAAAAATGGAATGATAGCAGGAGACGTGAGGGGATTTGAAAGTTCCAACAGAGGTGGGTGATTTGAAATGGATATAAATGGGATTTTTTGCAAAGGAAACTAATGTACCGACATACTTTAATATATATATATATATATATATATATATATATATATATATATATATATGAGAAAAGGGAGCCTAAGCCCCGGGTGTAGGTAACTACCTACACCCGACCTTTTTTTTGCATGATTTTTTATTTTTTTTGAAATGAAATCTTGGGGGAATTAGATCACTATGTACCACCATGGTGTCATTCAAAATTCAACTTAATTCGATACTCCTAACATCTCCATCAAGATCATCAAATTTTAACGGTCTGGAATGGCTGAAAATGACACATTCTAGATGAACATGTTAGGAATGTTTGTTTTGCGTGAAAATTGAAACACATATTCCCCTTAATATATTAAGTAAATCCCCCAAAGATTTTTTTCGAAAAAAATAAAAAATAACGAGAAAAAAGGCCGGGTGCAGGGAGTTACCTATACCCCCGGGTGCAGGCTCCCGGCTCCCTATATATATATATATATATATATATATATATATATATATATATATATGGGAAAAGGGATCCTACACCGGCGGGTGCAGGAAATTACCCACACCCGGCCTTATTTTTCATTATTTTTTTGATTTTTTTGAAATGAAATCTTGGGGGATTTAGATCACAATGTATCACCATGTTGTCATTCCAATTTCAACTTAATTCGAGGCTTCTATCATCTCCATCAAGAGTATCAAATTTTAACGGTCTCAGAATTGCTGAAATTGACCCCTTTTAGATGAACATGTTAGGAGTGTTTGTTTTGTATGAAACTTGAATCACATATTCCACTAACTATATTAAGTATATCCCCCAAAGATTTCTTTTAAAAAAAACTAAAAATAATGGGGAAAATGGCCGGGTGCAGGAACTTACCTACACCCCCCGGTGCAGGCTCCCCAACCCCTGTATATATATATGTATATATATATATATATATATATATATATATATAATGGCGTAACTATTAGATTGGGTAAGAACTTGGTTTGATCTAGAATATCTGCGGATGGTTTTTGTATTTAAAATGTTTCTTTTAATTTGTACTTGCTCTCAAATATCTAGTATGTTATATATTTTTCTCTGTAACAGGGTGATGTTTGCAAGGATGCAGATTGAACCACTTGTAGATCACGTACTCCCTTTAGTAGAAGAGGTTACATTCCATTTGTGAATATACTTATAGATACCTTGTACTGTAGAATAGGTTCTATTCCAACTGTAAAAATTGTTGGAGTATATGTGTCATGTGTAGATGGGTACGTTTAGTCCCATATCTACTATTTGTAGGACTTGGAGACTCAATGGGGGTTATATAAGAAGATACACATCCAGTGTATCTTATGAGAGAGAAACTTTAATAGAATAGTCAACCCTTGGAGGCATTCTCCCGTGGTTTCATCCTGCTCCTCACGGAGTAGGATTCCACATTAAAATCACAACATTCTCATGTTTATTCTGTATATGTAACATCCAACACCTTTCGAATTTGAAATAGGATGAAGAGCCAAAACCACTACATGTGCCTAAGCATAGCGATGTGTGGTCAGATCTCGATATAGGAAGCGAGGTCACCTCCGCCATATAAATCTCTCTAAGGCCTCAACCGACAACATGAATTTGTCAACTGGTGACCTTGAACTTGAGTTTCTCCATGTGTATTTGCAGTTTGATGTGTCAACAACCTCCATACTGAACAGTTAATTCCGCTCTATCGCAATACAGGTCTGCAAAAAACCATCCGCAGAAGAGCGAAGAAAAAGGGGATGTTTTGTTAATAGGAACAAGAAACTGTTTATAGCCGTTGCGAGAATTAGTATGGACCTGTATTAGCAATTTATAGAGTTAGCCCCCAGTCACTAAGGTCAACAATGTAGAAAAAGCACCAATTTCTGTACCGGTTCCAGAAGAGCGAAGAAAAAGGGGATGTTTTGTTAATAGGAACAAGAAACTGTTTATAGCCGTTGCGAGAATTAGTATGGACCTGTATTAGCAATTTATAGAGTTAGCCGACCCCCCCCGGGAGGGTAATATATAGTATGGACTCCTCCACCACCTCTGCAAAAAGCTCAGATCCCGCACCTCTCCCGCCACGTCTATCCTCATAGTACAGTGTGACGTTGAAATCTACCCCCACAATCTAGGCATCATCGGAGAACCTCTCCCTTGTAATTCGCAGTTCAGACTATAGCTCTGTGTTTGATGATGAGCCTGAGATGTCGTATACTGAGGAGACAAGAAGGCGGGATTAACCTGCCTTGTTAAGTAAGAGCACCGAGATCGAGTGAGCTAGCTTCACCTCATCGACCGATTCAAGATTGTTCCCATTCCATGCTACGTACTATGATGCCACCTGAGCTCCGGACTGTCGCCACTGCACTAAAATCCGTGAGTAAAGGACCAGAAGTGGAGCTCCATTTCACCGGATCCCACGAGCCAATCTTCATTTCTTGAATGCATGCCATGTCGATCTTCCATGCCGTCAACACGGAGCTGACTGCTAACCTCTTATCAGGTTGCCTCAGCCCCTCATGTTCCACAAAGGTATCTTCATCGGGGATCCAAGGGGATATTCCCTGCCAAAATGACTCCTACCGTGTGCGCTGCAATCATCTCGAAATTCCCTTTTGAAGCTTTCAAATCCATTACACCACCAGGTATACTCCTTTCTTCCTCTCCCTGTGAATCAAAATCTGGGCTTCTCTCTTTCTCAGAAACCATTGTCTATTGCAGCCCAGTACGTACAACTCTAGTATCTTCTCCCGAATCGCCATAAACTTGGTCCCCTTCCTCTTCTCGCACACATTCCGAACTTGGTGTCTCCCGGTATAGAGCATCCTCCTGCTGTCGTTTCCTCGAGAAACATCTCAGTTGTGATCTCGCCTCCTTCAGGACATTCGGGGTCATGTCCGACCCCGCAAATGCCTTTCTGCTTTTCTCCGATCAATTCCCCCTCTGATCTTGGCATGTCGAGGGACACCAGAGGCCTGTTTGTGCCTTCCTCTTGACCAAGCGTCATCAAAGAACCACGAGTCACCATTGCACGTAAGAAGAATCCTTCTTCGGTAACAACCTCGGAAGTCAAATGTTCTTCACCCTTCTGCACAGGGGTACCTTGGGCTCCGTCACCTGTTGCTCTTATTACGTAGGTATTTGCACCTCGTCACCTTGCTCCCCGTTGAGGATTCCCTCCATGGGATAAAAAAATCTTCCCCATCCGAGATCTCCAACCCGAACCGCGAATGAGATCCTTGCAATACGTCCTGGCAGTCACCAGGGGACCCGCTGGGTTGAGATGTGCACCCTTGAAGTTCGTTTTTATCGGATCAGTTGAGAGACCTTTTCTCATCGTGTCGCGCGACGGAGTGCAGCCTCCCGGAGGGGACATGGCGGAAGGCGACGGAGAGGGACCGGAGGAGGGAGAGGCAGGGGGATCAGGCGGTGTCGCAGCCGATTGAGAGAGAAGGAGGGTAGGGAGGATGGGGAGACGATGCACAGTATTCTAGGGTATCGCCAGAGGCGGTGGAGAGGGGAGGTAATTTCTCCGAAGGAGAGGGTAAAAATGGAAAAACAGAGGCGGTGCGATCGATGGAACTGAGAAGGGTAAATTTGGGATTTTTTGGCAAGAAGTAATGTCTTGACGTCCTTTAATATGTGTATAATGGATTAGGTTGGGTCGGGTCGGGCCAATATTGTCCAACCCGAGCCTGAAAATAACCGCGGGCCCTGTTGGTCGGGCTTACATTTGATTTTTTTTACAGACCAAGCTCGAATCCGGCTCGCGTGAGAATGAGCCAGGATTATATCAGGTCGGCTTGTGACCGTGCGGTCCAGTATGCGATTTGCAGCAACTTTGCATACTCGTAACTTCTTGAGGTCCGTTTGGTAACTGAGTTGGGTCGGGTTAAGATATCCCATGTGAAAAGTAGTTGTTTAAAGGATTGGGAGGGTTAGAGTGATAATGCGATTTGACATTGATTATATGTTATATTAACTTTTTAAATGATTATAATGTATTTTTTTATGTTAGTAAATTTTTTTAAACATAATTATAAAACATTATACCAAAGAAATTGTACGGTCAATACAAGTAATCCAACTTAAGTTGAGAGGTTTGGAACAAAAGGTATACCGGTGTAGCAAACCAAGCCTTAGATTTTTTAGCAGTGGATTTTGACTCGTGATGTGGACAATGTTCAGTAGCTACGACGTTGTTGGGCTTCCGCCCATTTGGGATTGGCGCTGGGTTAGCCGAAAATCAGAGAATATCAGAAGCTTGGTCTCAAATTCCCGAAAAATGAGCTTTTTATGATGACATCGGTAATAACCCAGCAAAAGGGGGATTATTCAGAGCGGGATCAATAGACAATGGAGATGGAATAGCTGTTGGTTGGTTAGGGCATCCCGTCTTTAGAGATCAAGAAGGACGCGAGCTTTTTGTACGTCGTATGCCTACTTTTTTTGAAACATTTCCAGGTAGACGGAGACGGAATTGTGAGACGAATCAAAATCTAGTGTCGAACAAGTGGGTGTAACTGTTGAGTTCTATGGTGGCGAACTCAACGGAGTCAGTTATAGTGATCCTGCTACTGTGAAAAAAGATGCGTCACATGCGGGGAAATTTGTGAATTGGATCGAGCTACTTTGAAATCTGATGGTCTTTTTCGTAGTAGTCCAAGGGGCTGGTTAACTTTTGGGCATGCTACATTTGCTTTGCTCTTCTTTTTTGGACACATTTGGCATGGTGCGTCAACCTTGTTCCGAGATGTTTTTGCTGGTATGACTTTGGTATGCTAGTTATGTGACTTGTGGCGTGGTTGAAAGACGTCCCCACTCGTGTTTGTGGCAAATGGCTACCTCCCCTCTTATAGGGCACACACTGTGTCGAGTTCTAACTGGGGGAGGACTAGATTTAAGCAAAAACAATACAATAACTAATTGGAATTAACACCATATACGTAAGGAGGTTCAGAGAATAGATTCACAAAATCATAGATGATTAATAGTGGCTAAGTTGCTCCATGCTGAATGAAAATCCAACGAATAGTGGTTGAGTTGCTCCAAGATGGTGTGCAATGCAATGTGTGTCGTCGACAACTCGTCGGGTGGGTGGGAGGAGGGGAGCTGAAACTGTGAAGGAGGGTTCGCACTGGAGGACCCGCGAAGGTGAGAAGAAAGGATGGGAGCAGCGGGCGATGGTGCAAGGACACAATGCACGTCCCTATGCAGCAATAGTCGTTGAGGGAAGCGCAAGCATGAGGAGGGAGGTGGAGGCCTAGAGGCTAGAGGGTGCGGAGGAGGGTTAGGAGATGGGGTTGGCCTGGCGATGCTCAAGAGGGTGGAGGTCTATGGGGTTTTGCGTAAGGAGGGAGGCGTGTGTTGCCATTAGAGCATGTGGCCCGATGGTTGAACCCTCTCCATATGCGGGTCGGGCCAGCCCACGGGCTTCGAGCTTGGGCTCGTTGCACCTTGAACTCGACTTGAAATCAAATTCGGGCCAAAACACATGCGCAAAGCCTGTTCATTTATTATTCATGCTCGGACATGGGCCGAGTTTTGTCAAGCCAGGAGACCCAAAAAAAAGCTCATCCCCTAGATACCAGAATGATAGGATCATTGGGGAGAGGGTATAAGAGGAGGAAGAAATAGTGAGATATTAAATAATTGATTTTCTTTTTTTCATGAGATTGTAAATGATTTTTTTTGAAAAAAAACATATGTATTTTATATTGAGATTTTTACACTCATAACATGTATACTTTCAATATATTGTATGTATCCCATGATATTTCATAATTAAATCAGAAACCTGAATAGTAACTCCATCTAACGCACATAATCTCCACTATATTGGTCCAATAACTCAACCACTCATGTGAGTTAATCTAACCCGACCATATCTCAAGGTTGTTATTTGCTCTCTCTCTCTCTCTATATATATATATGTATATATAGGGGCCCCTTCTAATGAGGTGGGTCTTTCCTGAAATTCAGAAAGCCACTATCAAATTTTTAATTACGTAACAATTTTGTAAATTTAAACTACATATTGTAAAATACTGACGATTATACAATTATGTAAAATATATCATCCATATTGTAACAAACTTTTAATGTCAAATATAGTAATATTTTCATAAATTTTTCATGATATACATATTATATTAATATTTAATATTAAATTTATGGAGTTAGAATGTGTAAAATAAATAGAATAAATGCTTAAATTGACGTGGCTTTCCATGCATCCAGGAAAGGTGCACCTCATTTGAAATATTTCCTGTATATATATATATATATATATATATATATATATATATATATATATCCTTCTTCTCCTCTTCCCTATGACTCTCGCCCCCTCCCTCGCTCTACCACCGCCGCCGGCAACCAGCATCCCCTCTCTCAGCCTCCCCTCCTCCCAGCGTCGCCCAGCACTGCCAACAGCCCCCTCCCCTTTTGACCCTAATTAATTTGGGGATTTCTACTCTCTGTTGTAGTTTGGTAATTGTTTTAATCACAAGACTATCATGTTACTCCAGAATTGATTTTCGTTCTATCCCAGTTGTTCGTCCTCCTCTGTTTCTCTTTTTCTTGTTTAATTTTACTTAGTTGCTGCAGTTCCCTTTTAGGTTATGTGGTGGACCGTCAAAGGATATCACAAGGTTTGGAGCTCGTATTATTCTTGGGCAATTTGTGGAGAAATGTTAATGTTCGGGGATTATAGGGATCAATACCCCTCACAAACATTGTTCTCATGGTCGAGTAGGACATTATAATTCTTACCATCTTATTTATCTTATTTTTCGTTTAAAAAATATATATAATTCTTACAATAATCAAGTAAGACATTTGGATTTCTGCATGAATTTTCAAAGTTGGAAAATGCCCAAATTTGTTTGGGTGAACTGAGAAGACAACACCTAAGCCAACCGAGGGTCGTCGTCGAACCTCCTTCCCAATCCGATGCATCCTAAAATCAGCGTGAAGCAGTGCCACTTTTCTATTAGTACTTAAACTAGAGTTATATCAGATAAAAAGGTAGTTGATGGAATTGGATATAATGAAATGGAGCTATTACAGAAAGATTGATGGGAGACGAGCAACAAGTTGCGTCGCAAATCCCTTTTGGATGCCTGAAACGCACTTCTCTAATGTGGGTTGCCTCTCCCGCAAGGAGCAGCTTGATGTCAACGATGGTATAGGAGAGGCGGAAGAGGAAGAGCTCACTCCGGATATTTGCGAGGGCAGTGAGGCAACATTGTGGTTCAAGGTTTGACGCCTCTAATGGGTTCTTCTTTTTATATTGATTTCCGTGTACTCTCCAGCCCCTGCATTAGATTGGAGGAAAGCCAGCCTTCGCGGTCGATGCCCTTCCCATCGATGATGGTGACGCTGGATGTTCAAGGAGGAGAGCTCGAGGAAGAAAGAGAGGGAAGAGGAGGATGAGGGGCATCATTTGTAATTAATGTGAGCCTTAAGAGTGGAGTTTGTAAATATTTGATGAATTTCATCGTAGATAACGAATAATTAGATGGAAGTTAATACCGGTTTATGTCATGGAAGAGTCAAGTACTCTAGAAGATTTTTCACATGATTGTGAATTGTCGAGGATTGTGTAAATGTATTCAAATTATACAAGGTTATGGTCTAAAATACTTATATCTCGATGAAATCTAGTTGTCGAGCTTATTATATGCGCTATTATATATGATTGTTCTTTCCGCTATTCCTAAGGCAGTAGCCGCCTACTTGAATGCCTTAGCTCTATCTCCTACTTCTAAAGAAAGATAGTGCTCACTTTCAGGTTGATATTTCATATTTAATAAGAGCTTTCTCACGATCGTCAAAGATGCAACTAGATTTTCTTTGGCTAGACAATTTACCTTCCCTTTCCCCCTTGCCCGCTGCTCCAGTTTTCCTCATATTTTTGTTTTACATGCATAAGTCAAAGTTTTAGCATATCGAATTCGAATGAGTCTTGATAAAATTAAGTAGTGAAATCAGTTGATTTTATTCTCTTCCATAAGAAATGAGAGTGGCAACGATTTCTCATTGAAAAATGTAATATATTTTTATATCTTAAAAAATTGTTAACCTATTTTATATATATAGTTTAATGAGGCTGTCCCCGCGTCGTTTTCAGCATTTTTTATTTTTTTTGAAAAATATCGTCATGTATATTCATCCCTATATCCCTCCTATATGCCATTCGAATTTCGTCAAAAACAGACTCCTACGGTCTCCATTTAGACAGTCATTTTTTAACGATAATAGAATTTTTTAAATCGACACCATCTCGATGGAGGTCGTAGGAGTCTCTGTTTCTGACGAAATTCGAATGGCATATAGGAGAGATATAGGGATGAATATACATGGAGATATTTTTCAAAAAAAAAACAAAAAATGCCAAAAACAGCGTGGGGGCAGCCCCATTAAACTCTTTTATATATGTGTAGGAGTATTTTAACTTTTGGCGAATCAAATCCAAGCGAGCCTAAGGTGTAAAACCATGTGTCATAGATCAGACAACTTGTTATACTTGGCCTCAACTGTAACCCTTGACCACAAGCCAAAAATGCATAAGCCATGGTTGTCTAATACCCCCACTACTTATAAGCTACCACCATCTTTGTGATTACTAGAGATGGTACTATATTTGAATGTTTCAATTACCCTCACTTATATACTTAAGGTCCTCATTATGTAATGGCTTGTGAACTATTCTTAGTAACAGTGGTGACTTCACTCCTTGGGTAACCCTTCCCTACTAATGATGTGCAAGGGATAGCTCCACCTCTTGAGTAGCCATTTCTACTATTGGAGGGAATCTACTTTGATACAATACGTAACTTCATGAGCCCTATACATGGTTCGTTACTGGGAATTACTAGCTCATACAACTTGTTGGGTTTGGGCCCAACCAAAGTCCTTGATCACAACATAAAATACTTAAGCTCGTGTTGTTTAGTAGCAATCTCCACTACTTATAATCCACTACCATGCACACTTTTTTATTTACTTATATTTCCAATATCCTCATTACACAATAATTAGTGAACAATTCTTAGTACATTGGCGATTTCCCCTCTTGGATAGCCCTTTTCTCATAACTCTATGGTATTGGTTGGGGTGGATCCACCTCTCGTGTAGCCCCGTCGACTGTTAGAGGGAATATGCTTTGGTACCATCTGTAACATCTTAGGCATAGAGTTAGTCCTTTTATCATGAATTACTGGCAAAACAACTTGTCGAGCTTTGATCCACTTGGATCTCTTAATCATATCCCCAAATGCTTAAGCCCGGGTTGACTAGTAGCCCGCACTACTTATAAGATACTACCACACTTTTGATTATTAAATGTGGTACTATGTTTGAGTTGCTGCATAAAAGGAGATAAGTAATGGCATCAATCAAAACTATTTCTTTCACTTTGTAAAAAGTGGTATTGATCATGATTCTTCTCTATAAAGTATAGTAGTAGTGCATTTTAACATTTTGAACACTTCTACACAATTACTAACTTGGACAACTTGTTGAGCTTCGATCCAATTGGAGCCCTTGATCACATCCCAGAATGCTTAAGCCCAGATTTAGTAGCCCACACTACTTATAAGATACCACCGCACTTCGTGATTATTAGATATCATGTGTTTGATGTGCTACATACGGAAAGATAAGTAATGGCATCAATCAACTTTATTTCTTCTATTTTGGTAAAAAAATGATATTGATAATGATTATTCTTTATAAAATATAGTTGTAATGTATTTAAACTTTTTGAGCACTTCTACACATATTTAACACACTGCGTGTGTTGGGTTTTTTAGCAAACCAATACCAAGGAATCTGTCATCTGTAGGTTTGTCTCATTTATATGAATAAATGTCAACATGTGGGAGTTCGATATGGTTATTTTCATACTGAATATGTGTCAAACTTTTAGCAGATCAAAATTTAGTGAACATTGAACTTGATATTTCTTAACATTCAGACCATCAATATAAACATGCGATACTCCATAAGTGTATAAGGATAAGCATGTGTGTGTAATTAAGCATCGGGCGAAATGGAAAAACAATGTTTGTGTCAAAGCTATGATTAGGATTTCTGTGTGTCTTATTAGGCTCCCTAATCCTCTTTATATAACTAGAGGATTAGGGTTAGGGTATACAGAGGGAGGACACCACAGGGGACAAAAGTCTAAAATACCCACTTTTACACATCTTTATTCCTAACACTCCCCTTCAAGCTGGAGCATATAGATCATACATGCTCAGCTTGTCACACCATTTCTCAAACTGGATCCGTGCTAGCGGCTTGGTAAATATATCTGCAGCTTGCTCCGTAGATAGGACACCTTGTGTGCGTAATAGCCCTTTTTGTATGAGATCTCTTGTGTAATGACAATCAATTTCTACATGTTTTGTTTGCTCATGAAACATGGGGTTATTTGCAATGTACATTACTGCTTGATTGTCACATCTTAGTTCCATAATGTCCTTAGTCCTGATATGGAGATCAATTAGTACGGACTTGACCCACATGAGTTCGGCAGCTGCGTGTGCCATGGCTCTATATTCACTTTCAGCACTCGACCGTGAAACCACAGCTTGCTTTTTACTTTTCCATGTGACGAGGTTTCCTCCCATATATGTGCAAAAATCTGTGGTAGATTTTCTATCTTGCAGGCATCCTCCATAATCCGCATCAAAATAGGCCATAAGGTTGAGGTTGCGAAATATTAGTCCTTTCCCAGGGGGACTGCTTGATGTATCGAAGAATCATCATGCATGCCTCAAAATGATTTACAGTAGGAGAGTCCATAAACTGACTTAGTCTTCCTACTGCTAGCGAAATATCTGGACGGGTAATAGTGAGATAAAACAGTTTTCCAACTAGGCGTCCGTATCAACCAGCATCCTCTGTTGCTCATTCCTCGAATATTCGTGCTTTAGGGTCCATAGGGATATGTGTCGGTTTACACCCAAGCATCCATGTTTCTGTTAGTAGATCAATGGCATATTTTCGTTGAGACATAATCAACCCCTGCCTTGATCTAGCTATCTCAATCCCCAAGAAATATCGCAATGGTCCCAGATCCTTAATCACAAATTGCTCTGCCAGGTGTTTCTTTACTCTGGAAATTTCTTCATAATCATCTCCTGTAAGAATGATATCGTCAACATATACCAGCATTGCTACTGTGTCCTTCGAGCCTTTTTTTACGAATAATAAGTGATCGGATGACGACCTTATGAATCCAATAACATGTAAAGCTTCATATAGTTTGTTAAACCAAGCTCGAGGACTCTGTTTCAACCCATAAATTGCCTTGCGTAACAAACATACCTTCTGACACTCCCCTTGTCGTTCGAATCCAGGTGGTTGTTGCCTATATACGACCTCATGAAGATCACCACATAGGAAGGCATTTTTGACATCCAATTAGTGTAAGGGCCAATCCAACTGAACTGCGACAACAAGGAGAATTCTTACGGTTGACAATCGAGCGACTGGTGAAAAAGTATCGAAGAAGTCAATGCCATAGATTTGTGTAAACCCTTTAGCCACCAGGCGAGCCTTGTAGCGAGCAATAGAACCGTCTGGGTTGTAGTTGACAGTGAACACCCATTTGGAGCCGACAATTTGGCTATTTGTATTTGTTTGATGAACTTTCTGAAGGCATGTTTATTTTCTATGATGGACACATTAAATTTTGATGTATCATGTTGATCGACATGTGTCTTTTATTACTTAACTTATGCCTTGTTCAAATCAAGTTTGTCATCTCAATTAAATCTGAAATCGATTCATTATTTATTTGGCTCATTACTCTGATTTAGGACATATTACCATCTGATTCTTATTGGCATATCAATTAGATGGTCTTTGATAGACCAATTCGGCCTGACTGCAATGATACATAGAGTATTAAAACAACACTATTAAAGGGCTGAATTAGCGGTTTATCAAGGTCGGGGCTGGCGAGGTCGGGGCTGGGCGAGGTTGGGGTTGGAAAGGGCTGGCGGGGTTGGGGCTGGAGAGGTCGGGGCTGGCGAGGTCGGGGCTGGCGAGGTCGGGGCTGGGCGAGGTCGGGGCTGGGCGAGGTTGGGGCTGGCGAGGTCGGGGCTGGGCGAGATCGGTGCTGGGCGATCGGGGCCTGGCGAGGTCGGCGTTGAGGCTGTAAGGCCGAGAGAGGGGGGAGGGGGGGGAAGGCGGCACAGATCCCTAGGTACGAACCTAGGGCTCTGATACCATGTCAAAGCTATGATTAGGATTTATGTGTATCTTATTAGGCTCCCTAATCCTCTTTATATAACCAGAGGATCAGGGTTAGGGTTTACAGAGGGAGGACACCACAGGAGACAAAAGTCTAAAATACCCTCTTTACACATCTTTATTCCTAACAGTTTGCCTTCAATGGAAGTCAGATGTTGAGGAGGAATAAGATTCCAGAAATAATGTGTAACATCCCAACCCCAAACATAGTGTCATACCTAAAACTCACGAAGTGTGGGTGCGGTTTATAAGTGGTGGGGACTACTACTTGACAACTTGAGCTTACGCATTTTGGGTGGTTGTTAACAGATCCAATTGGGTCCGAACCCAACAAGTTGTCAGGGCCAGTTTTCCTCAATAACGGACCGGGGACCTAAGCCCGGGACGTTACAAATGATATCAAAGCCATGTTCCCTCTGATAGTGGAAAGGACTACCCGAGAGGTGGAGCCGCCCCTACAAAGAAGTTGGAGGAAAAGGCTACCCAGAGCGTGCAACAGTCATTGTCACTGGGAATAAGTGATGTGACATGTCGCAACGAGGACGTTACGAATATAAGTGGGGGAGGTTGTACCACCCCAACCCCAAACATAGTGACATACCTAAAACTCACGAAGTGTGGATGTGATTTATAAGTGGTGGGGACTACTACTTGACAACTTAGGCTTAAGCATTTTGGGTGGTTGTTAACGGATCCAATTGAGTCCGAACCCAACAATTTGTCAGGACCAGTTTTCCTCGATAACTGACCGGGGACCTAAGCCTGGGACGTTACATAATGCGTGCACAAAATATGGGAGATAGAAATAAAAGAATTCCCTTTAAATGAGCTTTAACATAGAGAGAGGAGGAGGTCCAAGATGTTTTAGTTTCTATCTTTGCTCCCCGGAGTCCTAATTGTTACTAAACTCTCCGGTGCCACCGGGAAGAATGAGAAGGGAAAAAACATGCATGAGCATAGCAAGCAAAAAATTAAAAGAAATTGAGAAAAAGTGTGAAGTTCTAAAAAATCAACTCTCACGGATCTGGAGTTGCATACCATTCTTTGATCTAGCTTGTTAAGAGACGGATCCAACAAAACTCACATCATTTCATTCGGAGGTCGTCATGAATTGTTATGTATTTCGAAAGCAAGAGACATTAACATCAGTACAGTTGTCATTAACCCTTGATTGCCATCATTAGTACTGATTAATCACCATTAGTGATAGTAATGATAATCAAGGCTACTGACCATGTTAGGGTATTAACCATGGATCAGTGGATGTAAACTATAAGTATGAATAATTAATCATGATTATGGTTAGTTAATCACATTTAGCATTAATTAAGCATCATGGGTAAAACTTCATGCTTTACGATACGGTGAAATCGTGAGCTGAATAGCCGAGGATTTTGACAATGACATGATTGTTGACTGGGATCATTCTACACAACAAACAAACAATCACACTCACTCACCCTACTGACACATGATCACTCGAGAACCTTCACCCTTCTTCCGACATTTTTACGAATCGCCTCACATCTTTCTCCGTCGCTGTGACCACCTGAATCTTTCTCAACCTTGCATAGGTCTGGGAGCCCATTAGGCTCAGACTCCTCCACCTTCGTAGAGCCGCCATCTCACCATCATTTACATACCCATAGATTCGCCTTGTGTATGTGTTGCTAACACCTTCAAGAGGGCCTAAGTGACATCATCGGTTGAAATTTCCAAAGAACTCCAACATCGAGCTTGTTCTTTGATTTCACTTCACAACCAGAGAGATTCACATACCCTCAGCCCTCGAGCTCCTCACTAGCATCTTCGCTAGGCAAGCAGGAACCTCCTCAGACTTTCAGGCTGACCATCCCAGCGAAGAGGAGGCATCTCGACCTCACCGAAGCTTCGGATAGTAATTACCTTATGCAGAGGAGAGGGATGAACCAGATGCACAGTTGCCATTGGATCAGATCCAACTGATTTGATATAACGACCATAATAAAATTCTAGCCATCAGTTTGGAGCAACAATTTAAGCTAGAGGTTCGGGCATCCGAACCAACCTCTAAAGCTCCAGAGTGTGCCATGTATCCCGAGTCGAAGCCACCTCTAGAGCCTAGCACCACCACATGAGGAGGAGCACGTGAGTGGGGGACATTTCCAGAACCGGATACACTTTTTATCAATATTTCATGTAACTCCTCCCACCCGTGTGCAACATGCATGCTCGCTAGGAATTTTGCAAGCTATGCTCTTGCGCCTCTTTATTTTTGTATTTTGATCCATGTGCATGGTTTTTTTGTATATGAAACCCCCAATGACTTTTATTTTTTACATGTTGGTCCTTTTTGGAATGTAATGTAAGGTATATTGTGTTTTTCTTGCAATTATCCCATTGACTTGATGAATTAATATATTTTGCATCCTATTATCGAAATTGAATGAAATCGGTTCCATTTTAAAGGTTTTCTCGTGATCTTTAATGCGATAGACTTAGATCTCTAATATGCCTTGTCGAGATTAAATTAAAATTCAGAGAAGCATGTTTTGCTTCGACCTTAATTGATTGAGCCTTATCATATATTAAGTTGATTTAATGTATCCTTAAGTACCTAAATTACCATGGACTAATTATTAATAAAATGGAAATTCTGTGTAATCTATGTTTTAAATTAATTCCTGACTTTGCGTGGTATTAGGGAGTTAATTATGTTAAGAGACTAAAAGCCTGATTAAAGGACACATTGATTAAACTTACAAACTCTTGACATGGTAAATAATATTCTACTTATACATTCGGATGCTTGTTTAATTGAATTGGATACAACAATGAATCCAAGAGTTAATTGTGAGCAATTGTATGTTTGTGTGTATTTTGAAGTGATTGCATTTGTCATCATTTTGTAGCATCAAAATAAAATGCATAGAAAAAGTCGTAACAATTCATGCTTCTATATTATGCATTTATGCATAGCTTGACCTAGGTAGCTTCTTAGAGTTGCCAATCACCCATCTTGTGATCTAAATAGATCATCTAATCAGTAGTGTCCTTTGATTGAACCCTGGACTTATCTAGGAGAAATTAGATCAAGCCACTCCTCATGGATATTTTCGCTCAGTCTCTGATAGACTATTATTTGGACATATTACAATGAACCAATTTTAACTTATCCATTTACACGTTCATTAGATGGCGTTGTCGCTGGGGACATAGCTTGATTAGAGTATTTAATAGGGATTAATTTGGATGATTAAGTGAAATTTGAGCAACTTAATTCAATCTTGTTTTGTGTTTGTTTTTGTCCTTGTCTTGTTGTGTTGATTAATTATTTGTTTTAGTAGAACTATTTCTCTTGAGATTATCTAACCGCATGTTGTTTTGACCAGAGTCCGCAAAGCAACTCGATGAAGAGTGAAGCAGAGGTTTGGGCTCGGTGCTCGAGCTGAAGAGAGTTAAATAAACTGCATTAATGAAATTAAGTTAGATAAATAGTTGATTTCATGGTATTTAGTGTACTTGTTATTGTAATCATTGTGTAATAATTCAGGGAACTGCATCATTTATGGTGGCTCTTGTTTAAAGAGCTCGCAGTTGTAAGAGAGACCGAATACTCTTTGCTATTTATTATTTTGTGTGGTTGTGTCGAGAGTGGTCTTGACTTGAGTGGTAAAATTAGTATAAACACATAGTAATGTAAATTCAAACATGTTTGTGCGCTTTGTAATTTAGGCCACACTTCACCAAATAAAGATTCATATCATTATTAAAGATTCATTAAATTAGACGCACATAAACATGTACAAGTATCTCAAATTGAATTGACTTCTTCCCCGCTAATAGTATCCTATTTAGTTGTACTTTTCATTGATTTTCATGCATTTAGTGTAAATTTATAAATTTTGTCATGCATAATACATGGAGAGTGTTGGGAATCATTGTAAGTGTAAACCTTCCCGAGCATACATCATAATTTTCATGACTGCATTCCCTTTTTCAATTTCTCCTTGTTTTTATAACCCAATTTAAAAGGAAAAAGGGATTGAACAATAGGCTTGATTACGTGTTCACATTAATCTCAAATGATAGCCGTAACTCTAAAATTGGGAGTGAATTAAGCAAGTCGATTAATACGAATTGGAATAAAATGAATATTTATCTAATGGGTTGTAAATCCCTCATTGTACACATGTACTTACCCCTAGACATAGTGGGTGAGGACACACACATTAAGGTTAGAGCTCGAATCCCTACACTTGCCTGCTAAGTCTCCAGGTCTAACTCTCATGGGCTTGAGAGATGCAAGGGCTTTGTTTTCGACCTTAGTGTACTCTTCATTGTGTAAGCATGTGTGTCTCCTTTAGGGTGTGATACTGAACTCAGCATCCTGGGCAGACTGCCTCATTAATTTGGAGCTTATAGGAGCATCACTGGGTGTAAGGAGACACCATATGTGTAGTGGATTAAAAGATTGTATTACCCCAACTAAAATTTATAAGATAAATTCGGTCGAAACTTTACGGCTATCATGGGTGAAGTTGGTGAACTTAAAGGGTTTGCATTGTGATTTATTTGCATGAGTTTTCTCTGCAGATTTCTGTGCCCTATAAAGCATAGATTCTCCTAGCCTCTCAAGTTCATTTACGCTCCTTTTTGACATTGAAGATGACTAGTTGTGGGATTTTTGTTCAGACTTCGTGAACCTATCATTGAACCATCCAAAGAGTATGTCCTCTGAGGTCCTGTCACTTCCTGGACCTCCCTAATCTCATGAACCTCTTAAGTTCGGGTTCACTCACATCAAGGATGGTTGCTCACTGGCCAACCCCTTCCTTTGTTCCCTACTCAATGAGGAAGACCTTCACCTCGGTGACGTTGATTTGAGTTCAACAACCTCTTCTAATTCGAAAAGGTTTCCAAGAATATTCTTTCAAGATGCCTTTGAAGAAATGGAACGATGCTGAGGAATTGTGTGAGGACCCCGTGCAGATGGTATTATCTAGACTTGTTACATATGAGCAGTAGCATGCCATATTCAGGGCTCAGATTAGGCAGTTGAACGTAAGGGTTGATGCACCAATTGATGCGTCTTATAACTAGGGACAATTTATAGTTCAAAATTACTTGAGCACTATGTCCCCAAAGATAGAATATGAATTGAAGCCACAATTTTTGAATTTGTGCCCACACTTTAATGGGAATGCCCACGAGGAACCTTATGCATTTCTCGAGGGACTTTGAGCTTATCTGTGCTAACCACCAACATTCTCGGGTTAGCCAGGATTATATTAAGCTAACTACCCTTCCATTTGCCTTGGGGTTAAGGAGTATTACTGGGTCAAGAATTTAGGTATAGTGGTGACCACTTATGCTCGGTTCGAGGACATGTTCCTAAATAAGCTATACCCTTTTAAGTAGAACTAATAAAATGAGGACACACATTACTAGCTTTTTCCAACTCCCCAATGAGCCATTCTATAATACATGGTAAAGGTTTAAAGACATCCTGTAGAAAGTGTCCATGTCATGTCATGGATGATAACATATTGGTTTAATCCCTCTTTATCAATCTCAACCCTGCGGTGCATGGTTTAGTGAGTACTAATTGTAGGTAGATACTCATCACGAGGTGTGAATACCATCTAGAGGGTATTCGAGCAGATGGTTGAGAAAAGACGCTCACATATCACCAGTAGGGCATATTCTAAGCCCCCATTACACTCCTATCCAAAGGGGGGAAGAAGTCTATAGTCGATCTCGCAAAAGACATGATCCCTAGAATGGGGATATAGCTAGCATGTTGATAATTGTTGAGTGGACCGACAAGAGAATGAATGAACTTGAAAGCCTATGTAAATTCCCAAAGCATTGGAGGAGTTGTCTGAGAGGGTGTCTAAAATGAAGATACCTACTATGATTGCATATGTTATTCATGTATTCCATGTATACCAAGCACATGATTGGTTGATGTCAGGGCCACCACAACCTTGGGTATAGGACCAGTCCTACACCCAATCGTACCGGCAACAACCCCATGAACCAAGCTAACGATGGAGAATCCTCCCCAATTGTGGGAGGAGAATAGTGTGTGGTACACTCAGGATCATGTCATGCAGGGAAATAGGGGGGGTCAATATCCTTACCAGCATCCGCTGACCTTATACAACACTGCATTCACCTCCGCATCCCATACTATACAGTCTATCCCTAGACCTTATCATCCTTAGCATCAGAGGCACCAACACCAGCAGCACGCCGTCAGCGCCAGTACCAGACAGGCCAGCAAGGCCCAAACTACCAACATCCCCCCAACAATAGCAGTATCAAGGCCATCAGGGCTAGCCATTGCGATATTCTTCATCACAACATCTCCCATTATTGGGATCCACATACTTTCAGTGCCATATTCTCGAAGAGCTTCGTTCATACTAGAATAAAATTTTGTACATGTGGTTGGACATCAAATGCCTATCCCGATGGCAAGACGAGCACCCATCTACCTCCATTCCTGCCTAGGTTTAGGATAACCCTAACAACCATAACAGATTGCAGTCACAACAGCAGTTTGGTCAGGTAAACTACTCAGATCCCCTTAGATCTGAGCATGAGATTCTTGCGTGTGAAGATGTTATTAATATGTCACTCATGAGTGAAAGGACCGTTGTCGTACCTGATCGGGCAAGGGACATGGGGAGTTTTGCCTCTAGATCTTGACCCATTGATTTGGAGATTAAGGATAAACCAGGAGTGAAGAATATTGTGGATGATCATCTTTCTTGTATTGAGCAGAAAGATTCTCCCGATATTGAGTAGACTAGATATACCTTCCTAGATGAGTCAATTAACGTTATTGGATCACTCCCGTGGTATGCCAACATGGTGAACTATATTATCTCCAAGCAGGTTCTCGGTGGTTGGACTAGGAGCAGCATTGACTAACTGAAGCCAGATTCGAAGAAATACCACTAGGAGGATCCATTCCTTTTCTTTGAAGGGTCAGATTGTGTTTGGATAAGGTGTATTCCTCAAGAGTAATACCATAGTGTCCTCACATATGATCATTCACTTGAGGCTGGAGGACATCATTCGAGAAAGAGAACCATACACAAGGTACACCAATGTGGATTTTACCGGATGTCCTTATTCATATATGCCATTGATTATGTACAATTGTGCCCAAATATTAGAGGATAGGATGGACTATTAGATATAGAGATAATATGCTCATGCATCCAGTATTTTTTGTGATATTTTTGATGCATGGGTAGAGGTTATCCCAACCAGACCGCATACAACAAGACTATGTGCAAGTTTGTGAAGCACGATGTTATTGCTAGGTTTGAGGTTCCAAAGGTTTTTATTTCTAAGTGAGGTAGCCACTTTGTGAACAGAGATGTTAGAGCATTGGCTAAGGACTATGGATTTGAGCATAGAGTCACTAGTCCTTACCATCCACGATCTAATGGAATGACATAGGATTCTACTAGAGAGGTGAAGAGCAATCTTTAGAAGTTAGTTCATCCCGTTAGGAAGAACTAGTCCCAGATATTGGACCAAGTTCTACGGGCTTATATGACGTCCTACAAGACTCCACTTAGTACTTCATTTTTTTGGATTATCTATGGAAAGCCATGACATTTTCCCATAGAGTTTATTCAAGAATTATAATAGGCAATAAAGCAAGTAAACTGGAGTTTTCACATTAGGAAGCTTTGTCGTGACTTGAACTTGAACGAACTCATGGAAATAAAAAATCGTGTGTATGACAACAACCTGATTTATAAGGACATGGTTAAGAAGTAGCATGATCGGCACATTAGGTGCAAGAACTTTGTCCTAGTACCAAATATATGATTGTTCAACACCAAATTGAAGATTTTTCATGGGAATCTCAAATCTAAATGGACGGGTCCATACATTGTCAAGGAAGTGCAAACAACAGATATCTGATCTCACAGATTGTGCACGTTCCTTTCTGTTTAATGGACAATTGTAGAAGCACTTCGTAGATTCCAAAGAGTAGTTAGTCCAAGTTGAGGTTGTTAACTTCATGTAGATAGAGTACAATGCATATTCTTTATAACATTCTTCATGAAGATGTAGCAGAGAGATTCAACAATTGAGAAGATTCACATATTCTTTCTACATTTGACTTACTCATTTTTTAGAGCTTAGGTTCCGTATCTTGCAGATACTCACTCCTTACTTAGGATATTTAAAGCCTAAGTATACGAGGAACCCTGTCTCGTCTGTAAATTCTTTTTGGTCTCCTGGTTCATTCTCTAGACCCCTTCCCTTTGTCCATACATTCTTCATACATAGGTTTTTCCTGGCCTAAGTATAGGGGTTGAGTCCTTGTTATCCCCACCATTCTCTTCTATTCTTTTGTACCGTTGCCCTTGGTGTTCGTATCCTACAGTTAGGGTATTTAAAACCTTAATATAGGGGTCGTACTAGTTTATCTTCTTGTATTTTTACTCATATTTGTCCTTAGTACGAGCTATGTCTTTCATTCCACTTTGTGCCATGAGGACATAACATAAGCTAAATATAGGGGGTCTATGTACATTTTGCATATATATACTTTATACATAGCTCGTACTTTTACATGTTTCACATAATTTTATGGGCTATGGGTTTGGAGATTTAAAATTGATTTGTAAAAATGATTTGTAAAATGTTCGAAATTTTTCTATATACTTTACATGGCTTGTATAAATAATTTACAATTTGTTTTGAAAAGGGTAACATTGTTTTAACACACTGTTTTGTATTATACCTAACGAAAACTCTAAAAGCCTTTCATATTCACTTTTAAGACTGATAACTAAATATAAGGTGAATTGGGTGCAATAAATAATTTATTCCGCAGTGTTGATGATTAGATTCTTAGGAGAGTGTCTCTTAGAGCGAAACTTTCGGTGCCATTTTGACTCTACTCTTGTAACTTCATCTCATACTCAATGCATATCCTAATTATATATGTATACAAAGAGAGTCTCATTATTAGGGAAGTTGGATACCTTTTGACTAGAGCCTGGTTCAACCTAGAATATTAGGACCATTAAAACCAAGAGTTCTTAAACATGCCAAGTCTTGTAATTCATATGCACGATCAGGGATTAATCCAACTTATTCATTCTTTATCGAGGAGGAGCAAAGTTTAAGTACAAGGGGTGATAAATCCATGATTTGTCATCATATTATTTGATTTTTATCCCTCTTGTTTAAACTATATAATAATATCCTCATTAAGTCAATAATATTAATACCTACCCTTCTTAAATAACTGAACTTAATTAATGTACATAAATAACTTTACTTTCATTTATTTATTTATCTCTTGTAATTTTTAACATTAAAAATAACATAAAAATTAGGATAACATTGTATATATTTGTTTTATATTTATTTATAAACCAAAATAGTAAAAAAACACCAAAGAAATTAAAAAAAGTATTTTCAAATACTTAAAATACCTATAAACATGTATCATGTACATATGCTTTATTTTCATTTTAAGTTACACATGAAAGTTGTAGATCTCAAAATTGAGACCTAAATATATTTTATTTGTATTTATTTATTTCTCTTTTATTTTATTGGACGACATGGCGCCCCATGTACAGACCACATGGCTCGCCTATTTCTTAGCCACCCGTCAACCTCCATGGTTGTTCATCTTGCCTTTATGGATTTAATCATGGCTTCTCATAAGTGGTGCACATCCATGTCGTATGATGACATCAGTAGCTCTCATCAGGACCATACATTATTACCTCGGTCCTCGACCATTGGATCCTTAGATCCAATGGTCAATACACATCTTCAACCTTTGTCTCCCCTTCACTTCAAGCCCCCACTCGCGAACCCCTCTGTCTCATCATGTCCCCCATGTCACCGACAACTCTCTTCTCCAACCGACTAGTCCTAGGGTTGGACCTAACCGGCCCCATCTACACATGCCACATGGCTCTCAATTTCACCCAACCGCTAGTCGTCAGAGGCGGTTGAACATCAGTGCTCCACCACCGAGAATCACTACTCTTCTCCTTCAAATAATTACCCTCCATTATGATTTGGTTGTATTTGCCTTTATGTGTGAGAGCTTCGAGCACTGTAGTAGATCTTCATGGCATGGAAAACCTCCAATAGCATGAAAAGACCGAGCGAATCACCAACGAGATCCAAGGTGGTTTCACCTTGTCGCAACCCATCACATGAGCTGTTGGAGCTTCCAGACCTAGCCTATATGGTCAAGCGACGATCGAGGATTCGATTCCTCACCTCCAAGGCCATATCCAACTCCTAATTTAGTCCCAGTTAGTCGTCTTCTTCCTCCATGTATGCTTCTTCACTTATGTTCCTTTGTTATGGTTTTGTTTCTCTTATTTATCATATCACACTTACTCAGCATAACTGACACATGATCACTCGATCACCTTCGCCCTTCCTCCGACTTTTTCATGCATTGCCTCACATCTTTCCTCTTATTCTCTGTGGATGTGATCATCTTGATATTTCTTAGCCCTTGCACAGGTCTGGGAACCCATTAGGCTCAAACTCCTCCACCTTCACAAAGCCTCCATCTTGTCCTAATTTACATCCTTGTAGATTCTCCTTGCATGTGTATGTGTTGCTAACACCTACTGGAGGGCCCAAAGGGCTTCATTGATCATAATTTCCAAAGATCTCTAGCGTCTTGCTTCTTCTCCGATTTCACTTCACCGTCATAGAGATTCATCTACCCTTAGCCCTCGAGATCCACACCAGCATCTTTATTATGCAAGCAGGAATCTCCACGAACCTTCAGACTGACCATTAGAGTGAGGAGGAGGCAGCTCGACCTCACCGAAGCTCCGCCCAATCACCGTCTTGTGCAGAGGAGAGGGATGGACCAGATGTATGACTTCCATTGGATCAGTTCCATCTAATATGATCGAATGGCCGCGATCATATTCCAAACTTGGGTATAGAGCATCGATCAACACATAGGTTCAAGCATCCAAACTAATCGTTGAAGCTCTAGATCACACCACATAGCACGATCTGAATATGCCACCTAAGCCTAGTGTCTCCATGTGAGGAGGAGCACGTGAGCGGGGGGACATTTGCGAAACTTGGGACGTATTTTACCAATATTGCTTATAGGTCATCCCTCCTGTGCGTAGTGCATGTGCATGTTGGGAAATTTGCTAGCTACGGCCCAAGACTTTTTTATTATTGTATTTTTATCCCTGCATATGGTTTATTCCATATGAACCCAATGACTTTTATTTATTACATGGTGTCCTTTTTGGACTGTAATATAATGTAAATATTGTCTTTTTCTTGCAATTATACCCTGACTTGATGAATTAATATCTTCTACATTTTTTATCAAAATTGAATGAAATCAATGTCATTTTAAAGGTCTTCTCCTGCTCTTTGATGTTATACACTTAGATATCTGAGATGCCTTACCAAGGTTAACTTAAAAGTCATAAAATCACGTTTTCCTTGGACCTTAATTGATTGAACCTTAGTTCACATATTAAGTTGATTTAATGTGTCCTTTAGCCCCTGAATTGCCATGGATTAGTTATTGATTAAATGAGAAGTTTGCCTGATCTATGTTTTACATTAATTCTCGACTTTATGTGGTATTAGGGAGATAAGTGTGTTTGAGAGACTAGAAACCTGATTAAAGGATACATTGATTAAACTTAAGAACTCTTTACATGGTAAATAAGGTTCTACTGATATATTTGGATACTTGATCAATTGAATTGGACACAACATTGAATCTAGAAGCTTAATTATGAACAATTGTATGTTTATGTGTATTGTGAAGTGATTGCATTTGTCATCATTTTGTAGCATCAAAATAAATTGCATAAAAAACCATAAAAATTCATGCACCCATATTGTGCATTTATGCATGGCTTGGCCTATGTAGCTTCTTAGAATAGCCAATCACTCATCTTATGAACCAATTAGTTCACCTAATCAGTAGTATCCATATGTTCGATCATGTACTTATCCAGGAGAAAGTAGGCCGAGCCACTCCTCGCGGAGATTCTTGTTCAATTTTTGATAGACCCGAAATTGGTCATACTACAACGGACGAATTTTTACTTATCCATTTACACGTTCATTAGTCTTCTAATTTGAAGACTATGGTTGTGATCACACTTCAAGAGTATTGTTCCTATTCTTGTGTGATTAGTGAAGCGATTTGGAAATTATTTCCATGATCATGTAGTTTCACACTTATATTTTATTTTTCATTTTTGTTATGTAACTACTATGTGGTTCATATCATGAACTTTTATTGAGTTGAATTTGATCCAATGATTCCGCTTCCGTGATGGATCAAGGTGATAAAACCTTCCATCAAGTTGTCGAGGCCAGATTCAATCAAGTACCATACAAATAGAACCACGATTAGATAATAAAAGCACGCATGATCGCATAAGACAAGCATTTGTAGTGGTTTGGTTATATGCTCACTCCACTTCCTCACACCACTCTCTCTCTCTCTCTATATATATATATATAATTGCTTACACGATTTTTGGGATACAATATGTTGTAGCCCAATGCTCCTTTTACATTGCAATAAAAGAATATTGAGGGTATTCAACAATCCAATTAATTAGTTCTCAGTCAATCAGAATGCAAGAGGAGGTTATGACATCTTCACATTCCAATCCACCAGCTCTCACCCAATTAGAATCCTGAAGAGGGATCACACATTTCGACAATCTATTCCATCATTTCTCAACCATTCATAAAACAGTAGGGAGATTACATGCATCACCAATCGTCTCCACTATAGAAGATTCCTATGAAATGAGAGGAGCCAAGGAGGAGTCTCTAGAGGTGAGGCCCTGCATTTTTTTATAAAGATTCAGACGAACCCAATGACAAATTAATAATCGCTTAGACAAGATGCTCAGTTGATTGGTCCACGTTGCAATATTAACCAAGTGAAAATTCGCATGTGCATGACAATTCCCTTGAAGCATGAACCAATGCATGCTTTTTCCTTTACGTGTAGAAAACACGTACACACATACATGTTAGATGCTTGTAATATAGAAATAGATGACTTTATTTTATATCAAGTAATGTAGCAAATGTATAACCGAGTTGGATGTAATACAAAGATGCATAACCTAATGGGATGCAGTGTAACTTAAAAATCAAATGGCTTTACATGCCTAACATGCTTTGACTCTAGTGTAAAGACTACATATTTTCTATTTCTGTTGTAGTAGCAATAATTAGTCAACGAGACTTCCAATTTAGTATTTTTATAATTTTCCAATTTCCGTTATATATTAATAAGTGTGAATACGCGTAAAATTTTATTGCCTAAGCTAGAAGCACTTAGTGGAGGAAGAGGATCCTCTGTTGTAATGGGAACTACACAGATATGTTGTGATACTCATTTCTTATTTTTGCAATTTCTATTTCCAAAATCCAACTTTATGTATTATATCTTCGACTAGCATTCCACTTATTATCTAAATTTCACTTAAAATCGACTGCATTTGCTATTTTATCTTAATAGTCAAATGTACAGTCAATATTTATGCAACATAAATCCAATTTAAAAAGAATCGAAATTTTGATCTCTAAGATAAAATAGCAAATGACCACAGATTTGAGTGAAATTTGGATGATACATGGACTATTAGTCAAAGATATGATCCACAAGATTGGATTTGGGAAATCAAAATCACAAAAATAAAAAATTGGAGAATTATAGTATTTCTATTGTTATAATGGCAATCACATCAGAGAATCTTCTTCCCTTGTGGAACATTTTACTCTCTTTGATACTGTTGTACAAAATTATGGTCGTCAACCTATTGGTAGGTTAAAGAGCTTTATGATAAATCCAGAGAACTTCTAGTGAAGGCCTTAATAGTCAAGCAAGTATGTATTATCATACCTTACTTTTCTTAGATTGCTTAGATGTACATGTTAAGCCTTTGTTTACTTTACACAGTATATCCTTTATACTTATTGGTCAAGTAGATCATTCTCTATAGGTTATTTGTAAGCCTTCACTTGCTTCATATTGTACTCTTTGAGGATGAGTTGAGTAGGAGTTTAAGAGGTTGGTCATTTTTATATGATAACTTTTATGGTATGACGTGTTTTGGCATCTTATTTTTCAATAGAGCTCGTTGAGTAGAAGCGGAAATTACTTATTTCATTTTTAATGATATATATATATAGAGAGAGAATAATTGCTGTTTATTTCTTATGTAATTATTTACTTGTTATAATCTTGTGGTGTTGAGTTATCTTTAGTAGATGGTATGATCTTGGACATGACAAAATTATCATTACTTCAATCATCCAAATAAGATTCAGCTGAATTGCACGTCGGGACACTACATTGGTCATACTCTAGCACTAACATCACTAGTGAGGTTGTATGCTCCATAACATCATCATCTCGTAACCCAAACTCCAAACATCATCGTCAGGGAACCATGATTCCCCAATCTATTTTTCCATTGCAACACATGGAAGGCATGAAAGAAAGCAAGCCACACACAAATTTCTTTTGAGTTTTCATATACCTATGGAATATAAGGTCCATGTTCGGTATGAGAATAAGGGCATGGAATTGGGTGGAATTGGGAGAGAGGGAATCGTACGACTATTCCCCCTCGACTCCCTCACCCCTTGTCGAAGCTGTCGTTGGGAGGAATAGCAAGGGCGATGCTATTCCACTCCCTCCTCTCTCTCCCACTCCCCATGACCGGCCTCCCCAATCGCTTCTCCCGCGAATCTCCTTGGGCCCTTCCCCTTCATTGGACCCTTCTTGGTCAATGGTTGCAGGTGCTTTGTGTTGTGACCATCCTTGCCTGAGAATCTCTTACATGCGTGCCTGGAATCGATCGATTGAGTGTTGAATGGGGTTGTTGTGGAAGGTATGTCATTACTCGTCCTCTCTATTAAAGCCTCTTCAAAGAGTTCTGTCGTCCTTGGCTCTTCTTGAGATTTCATCTCTACCGTGCTTTCGGATAAGGAATCTAGGGTTTCATCCAGCCCGAGCAAGGCCTATAAGAGGCCATTGCGGAGTCCCTTTGAAAGGAGACACAGTGTGCTTGGTGACTTGTTCCTAGTTGTTTGTGTGCACATCTCTTACTTTCTGTGGGCTTCTTGGTGTGCGAGGTAATCTTCATACTCCGTTCTTGCTTGCGATTTTCATAGATGCTGAACATGCTCGCACGATTCTATTTTAATGCTTGTTTTTATGAGCATGGGGTTATCTCTGATTATGAGTTAGGCTTTGTTGGAGTTGCTCTTGATTTGTGATTCAATCTTGAGGAGGTCTTTCGTTTGATTCATGCTTGTTCGATTCTTGCATGTTGTGATTTTCATGCCCTTTATGATGGACTTGCTCTTTCTATGGATATTATGGTGCTATGGTTACTGCTTATGGTTTTCGTACCTCGTATTAGCATTTATTGATGCCTACCATAGTGTTACATTGTCTTTGTTATTGCTATAACTCTATTACTACTATATCATGCTTCCTTGACTTGGTGATATGCCATAGCTTGGTTACTGCTAGAGCTTGTGTCCATGACTTGTTATAATGCTCTAGATTCAGCTTTACTACTGTTCCATTCTGTTTGCTGCTTTAGATTCAGCTTGTGCTTCTTTAGCACTCCATGACATAGATTTGGTGTTGTTAGATTCTATTTAGATTCTTATACTCACTTGCATTTGACTACTACTGTATTGCTTTGGTGGTTGTTATAGCAATACAGTTACTGCTATATTGATTTGGTTATTGTTTAAATGTTGTGGTTATTGCGGTATTGCTTACAAAACCTTGATTACTCACATATTGCTTTGCTTACTGCTATATTAATTTTAGAAGCTTGGTTACTGCTATATTTATTTGTTTATTGCTATAGCAATATGGCTACTTCTCTACTTCTTTGGTTACTACTATATTGCTTTTAGAAGCTTGGTTATTTCTATATTGCTTTGATTATTATTATTATTATAGCTTGGTTATTGCTATATTGGTTTGGATACTGCTATATTTCTTTGGCCACAATACTTGCATTCCATACTGTTTTTAATGACATGGTTTAAATGATCCTATATATGTCTTAATTTTATTCCTATTAGTGGTTGCATTCCATAATTTTGTAATGCTATGATTAGAAGCTGATGAGTTACTATATTTTCTTATGGTTAATGCAATAGATGGTCATGCATATCGTCATTCCATACCCATCAAGCTTGGTTGTTGCTTTAGCTTCTAATGATGCATTCTATGACATAGATTTGGTTAATGTTATATCTGCAGCTATTGGTGCTTAGTTGATTGCTGTTAGTGCTCAACATTCCATGACTTCTAGCTTATGTTCATGCTATTGTTCTCATTCCTCTTAGTTGTTGCATTCCATAATTTTATTGATGCTATGGTTAGAAGCTGATGGGTTAAATCTATATTTGCTAATGGTTAATGCAATAGATGCCCATTTGTACTGATATTTCATACTCTTAGAGTTTGGATACTGCTAGAGCGTGCTTCAATTACTTGTTGTAATTCAACACCATGGATTAATGTGTTTAATTTTTTGATGGAAGGATAAATGACTAAATACTAGGGACCACAAACATAGGTTTTCAATGACTCCCGACTGGGTGGAATAGACCGTGGGTAATAGCTCCACCAATTTATTATTTTTGTAATAAATTGCATGTTATTACAAGATGAGAAGGCGGTGTGCATCCACATCCAGGATTCACATCTCGGAGGTCGATTTCTTCGAGCATCATGTCATCTGGGCATCAGAGATGGATGAATGCCTCATGATTCCTTTTAAACATCACTTTGACATAGGAGAATGGGTAGGTGATACCTTCATCCTGCTTGTCTCGTAGAGAATCACATCTCATTTCAACATGCAAATCGGGAAGAACTTCGACAAGGCCAAGATCAAAAATAGGTGGAAGATCATAAAGAAAGAATACAGTGGAATTGTCTACCTGATGACGAAGAACACGTATGGTTGGGAACCAGTGTCCTATATTGTTGTCACCCCAGACGACGATGCATGGTCGACGGTAAGATTTTTTCGATTACATCTCACATTTAGATTGGTGGACAATGATGAACATATGAAACACTAAACCCATTTCAAATTTACGATGAATCCACAATTCATCATTTTTATTCATTTATTTTGGCCAAAGTTATTAGCAAAACATATGTATATATGTGTTAAAATCTATAAATTATCAATCACCATGAGTTTGATAATAATTCATATTTAAATATTTTTAACCAAAATAAAAGAATAAAGAATAAAAGAAAATGAAAAGAAATAAAGAAGTCTATAATTATGTAATAAGTACAGATTGACCCGAACCCCGAGAGAAGGTCAATAACTGACTTAATCGACAAGAAATAAAGCAGGGAGAGATAAGGTTTTTATTTATTAATAAAATCCAAAAATACCTTGTATATATTATTTATTCTGTATTTATTCATGGTATATATCATCCCTTATTTATCATGTGTACATAATTGACCTATATTATTTATCACTAAAATGATCTCAAATTTCCTTGATAAAGCTTGTAAATAAAAATGTGTCTTAAATATTTTTTTTTGCAAAATTAGATTGTGTACATTTGTATAGTATATATACATGTATTAATGTATTCATTTATTAATTTTATATATAAACTATATATATTTTATTTTAAACTCTTGTATATATTCTGAATAATTTTATAAAATTAAAATAAATTTTAAATTACAAAATAAAATAAAATAAAATAAAATCAATTCGTTGTGCAAAAAAACCAAGTGTATATATTATACATAGTGCTAGTTCATTAACCCCTATATCTAACTTGTAAAAATCCAATAAAATATATATTTATATGCTTTAAATTATTTTGTAAATAAATAAAATATAAAATATAATGTAATTTTGTAAAAATAATAAAATAAAAATATGTAAATATTGTATACAGGTATATTATGCATGTACATATTAATGTATATAGTATTATATATAATACTAAAATTTTTAAAAATCACAAAAAAATAGTTTGTAAAATAGCCAACATTTTTCATTTCGATTATTTTTTCTTTTAAGCCATTTACTATTTTAATTTGATTTTTCTTTTATTTTTATAAATCTTTTTTTCCTATTGGTCAACTTGGGTCCATTGACCCGAGTCAACCTTCCCCCTCCCAAGTTCGACCGACTGGAGCTTTGTCGGATTTCTTTTCTCCATTTTTTCCGATGGGGTCTGATCAGATATCACCTCGGTTCGAACACCTGATTGTTTGCTTGGGATCCACGATCTTCGTGGATACCTAAGGTTGACCGGGTCCTCCTCCGTTCGCACAATTTCTCTCGATCTTTCCAGAAACTTGGGAGCCTTATATAATGTCTTCATGTCCTCTATCGCGACTCTAGTTCGCTCCTCCCACCTCTTTCTCTCCACCTGAGCATGTAGGGTAGTGACAGAACCTTGCTGGACCCTTTTGGAGCTTGGATCGGTTGCTGGTTGAGTTGCACCAGCTATGCGACCAGACATCTCCGCCATGTTTATCCTCTTCCACCACCCGTAGCGGAATCAAGGCCACGAACATGCTGACCATCTTGTCATTCTTTGCATTCCCACCTCCGATCATCAGGTAGCCTTCATCCCTTTTCCTTACACCATCCCTTTTCGATTTGTCCATCGACACTGCTATTAGTCGTCGCTGCTCCTTCAACTGTGTCGGAGCTCCATCTCCCCCATCCTTTTGTATTGATCAACTCGCTGCTCACCCGTCATCTTCCCTCACAACCTGATCACCTGAAATCTCGCTCATCGGAGCTAGATTAGGTTTCGACCTCCTTCCTCCATATTTGTCGGAGGTCAAATACGTTTTCCCACTGCTTCCTTTGTTGTTTCTACTAAATGACCTTGGTCAGAGCTTCACCTTCGAGCCTCGAGCTTGTAGGTCTAGGTGTGTGCGAGAGGAGCGAATCGACCCTCATCTTACCCAGATGAGCAACTCTAGGTGCAACACTCTCCAGACCTTCATCGAGCTGCTCGACGGGCCATCGGAGGGCCTCATTCAACGCGGACCACTTCCAACGACATGCTCTACCTCTTAACTAGTTGATCAGACTAGAGTAATGCCAAAGATTAAAAATCAAAGTTCATCCAATGATTCCTTCATCCGAGTTCTTCTAGAGAGCCTATCTATCGTCGGATGAAGAGGAACGCGTTCCACTTTTGATCCAGACCGCATATTCAAGCCCAAAACTAGGAGATCTAATCATATTTAGGACACACCAAAGATGTACGTCACCATTTTTACTCTGAGGCGTCAGATCTGCCACAACCATACATCCTGACCGCCCACCAACGCCACGTCTTACACCATCATATCTTTTCCAGAGACATCAGAGCCATACGTCAAAGCATCCACGTGTCGCACATAGCCTATTGATGAACATGAAAGTCGCCTCTTAATAATTAAGAATTGTAGTAGCATAGGAGGCAAATTCGATTCGTCAAAAACCACAATCTTTGAATGTTGTGGAATATTTGTACTTGACAAGTCTAGTAAGGTCGAACACAGGAACGGTGATTCTTAGTTGCACGATTTTAACTTAAATTAAATAATAATTAATGTTTGATTTATTTCCGTGTTGGGACTATATAATACAATGCAATGATGAAGATGTGATGCAAAGAAAATAAACAGTGAAGACTATGCCCGGGATATGTGATCTTAAACGTATTAAATCCCAAAATAATCTGATCTATAATTTTGCAAAATTCCACAATTCAAAAGTTATTTAAACCGACTCAATGCTTCAGGTTAATTAATCAATTGATGCTCAGAATAATTTGAAGCAAAATATCTGGCCTCCAAATTTCCTTGATTCAATTCCTCGAATAGCCGACAATAATCTTAGAAGAATAAATCTTAAATGATTCCCTTGTGAAAACTTATTGAGAATAATCAACAAAGATCACAAGAAGTTAATCAGATTAAAATTCTCATCCGAATCCCTGCAAAAGATGTCGTTAAATTCTCAAGCACAAATATGTCAAAATTAGCCCGTATATGTCAACAGAGATCCTCAAATAATAATTATCAGTAAGCAACCTCATATCTGTCCACACACTATGCTAAGTGGAAGAGCATGAAAAGAGCTTCAAAATGACATATTATATGCTAAAAATGAAGTTCATATGAGAAAGATATGCCAGAATTAATTTGTAGGGACTAAAATGTAAATAAATTTTTTCCCTTCAAAAAGGTCCCTGGAGGGGCTTATCTGTAATATCACAAAGTAGGAGGGGCCTATCTGTAATTGCGCAAAGTTGGAGGGACCCGTCTATAATTTTCCCCCAAGCGCACGTGTGCCGCACATGCGACTGGAGGCTCGGAGGCGGGGCGGAGGCTCGAAGGCGCCGAGCCTGTGGTTTAGAGCCGGAGCTGAGGTTCGGAGCTTCGAACCAGAGGCTCGATCGACGAGGTTGTGGCTCGACAGGGAAGCTCAGGCTCGGGTGGTAAGGCTCAGGCTCGGACGTCCGAGCCTTCATGGCAGGCTGCTGTCACTTAGGATGATTCGAGCCTCGAGGCTGGGGCCGAGGTTTGGGGAGGGCGTTGTGGAGTTTGAACCATTGGATCAAGGGTTTCCCTTAATCCAATGGTTGTTGGTTGTAGAAGTGCGGTGGACGCGGTCGTGGTCGGCAATGGCAGGGGCGGGAGCTGTCGGGGCAACCGAGCGCGAGGCGGCATTGGTGGCCAGTAGAGGATGAGGTGGAGTCGTATGGCGAAGTCTGGCGGTGAGGGCTCGACCGACACACGACCGAGCAACTGGAGCGATGCGGTGGACGTCGAAGGGCGAGTGGTCATGGTCGAGGTCTTGCAAGGCCGTGGAGGGGGTGCAACAGTGGAGAGGAGCTCGGCCTTCGCAGTGGTCGAGAGATCGATGATGGCTTGTGGAGAGCGACTTCCTGCAGGGGTTAGACAAACACGAACAAATGAAGGAAATAGGGATGGAGCTCCGTGTACGGGCGAGGGACTTGAGCGCGAACTTCGACCTGAGCGAGGCCGACAGTGAGAGGGATCTGGAGGGTAGAAGGAGAAGCGGAGAGGGAGGTTGATGAAGGCGAGCGATTCGAGAGTTGGATTTCCTGCTAAGTCGAGTTAAAGAAGTAGAGGGGAGTTGAGATCTGGAAGAAGAGGAGTTATCTATTGTGTGATGATCGAAAGCGAGTAGGGCGGAGGATGTGATCACCTGAGAAGAGCTTGGAGCTCCTGGTGGGGCCTTTGCTCAAAGGGCTCCAACAGAGGAGGCCCGAGCTCTATAGCTGCATGATGCAGCTGCAATGAGGTGTTGGACATACCTTGGATCTCGCCAACCGAAGGTCTTCGTCGTTGATCAACAGGAGATGCAAGGGACTATCACTGCCTAGAGACATGGAGCTGGAAGTTTCATCAATGGAAATGGCAGATGCGTGAAATGGCCGGAGCGGTGGGGTTTTATAGGAGCGAGGGTGACGGTGGTTACGCGAGGGAGAGGCCAGCCTCGTAACGGCTGGAGATTGAAGGCGGCAACCGCTGTTACGCGGAGGTGGCGGCAGCGATTACGAGGAAGGAGGAGGAGGAGGAATGGCTGGGGGTTTGGAAACGGCTGGAGGTAGGAGTAGGTGGGGTCACATGTTGGGCACGTGACCCGAGGTGGCATGCCCAGAAGCTGCCACGTGGCACCCAAAAAATTTTCAAAAATTAAAAAGGTAGAAGAAAATAGAAAAGAAATAGGAGAAGACCTCAGATCGAAAAATTTCCTTCACGAGAGTTGTTCGTCTCGATGAGATCTACAACTTTTATGAAGGACCCATGAGAAAAAGGGGTAATATGTGTGAAGTGGACTTTTTGGTAGTTCTCCATGTGTATAGAAAATCGACTTTTTGGGATTTTATAATTTTTTGGTGATTTTAATGAGGATAAAAATCTAGAAAAAGTAAGATAAAATATAAGAAAATTAATTACACGTTAATCTATTTTTTGTATTTTTAATAAATAAAAAATAGGAAAATAAAATGAAAGTGCAAAATATGGGATTTTTGTACAGACTCGCAATAGATACTTTGGCACAGTCAGTTTCTTTGGATTTGTATGTCGCTTAATAAAAATTTCATCAAAGAACACAAATAAAGAAGAAATAAAATTAAAAGGGTTAGTTATGTACATCAAAACTTAGGTTAAAATTAGCAAAAAGTTAAAATGCGTAAAAAGGCCCAAAACCCATCTTTCACATATGAGCTCCAAATTTTACGAATTTAGTCTTGTTTTGAAGGTATTGGAAAATGGAGTACTTTAAAAGTGAGTAGACCAAAATCGGATACTGTACGAGGGACATATGCATGTTTTAGTCCGTCGGATGTGAAATTAGACTTTGGGATCATTTGACACTTATTTGAGTTAGTATTTTTTGTATTTTTTATTTATTCTTGTTAGTAATATCTACAAAATGGAGGTGGGTTTGGGGTCAATCAGAGTTAGGATTAATTAACTAAGAATGTGAGAATTTAGCAGCTTTTGGGGCTAATTTACACTTGGAATTTTTAATGCAATTATGCATGATGAAATGCAAATATTATTTACACATGTATGTATGCTAATGATGCTCTATTCATGATTAAATGCATTTGAATGAAGGGGAACAGAGCCTAATTGACCAAGTTCAACATGATGAATACGATATTCATCATACCCTATACTTAAACCATGCTCGTCCTCGAGCATCAATGAATGAATGACTTAATTGAATACATCCCTGACCGTGCATGTGGATTTCAAGGCTCAATTCATAGAAAATCCTTAATTTGAGTGATCATACAATTCTGAGCTTAGCCATGCTTTAATCAGAAGGAATCCAACTTTTCTAATTTTCAGACTCTCTGTTTGTACATATAATATAAGGATATGATTTTTAGTATACTGCATTCATGAGAATCAAGTCGAGACATTACCCAAAGTTTCAATCCAAGAGAATCTCCTCTAGACCTAATCCTCAACACTAGGGAATAAGCATATTCTTGCTTCAGTCAACCATCTCATTAGTTTGTCAGACTTGAAAGTGTAGATGGATGGCCAGATGATGGAGGGTATAGGATTATGTCTGATATTCTCTCCCTCACAATGGAACAAGGTGCCTCTCGAGTGCCTTATTACTCAACACAAGTATATTTTTATTTTATTGATCATTGTGTCCGTTAAGAGAATTTGGAGTCGTCTGCACTTGTTTTTCTGGGAGTACACCGGAATGTGTCTTTTTTGAGTATCTAAAATACCTTCGACACCCAAACTTGTATCGCTTACGATGCATAGCCCTTTTATGGTATCAGCATGACTCCTTGCTCCTAATTAGCGCTTGGTCCATGGGACACTTTGAAAATGTTTGGGAGCGCTCGCCATTGGTGGTACTCATTTGTAATTTGACTTTGGATAATAGAGATTTTCTTTGACATTTCTTTTTCTTTTCTTTTGTTGGCTAGCTCTGCTTTTATCAAAAGTTGGCATACACTGATCAACAATTTCATTAAGTTTATCACACCCTGGCACATAGGTAAATATCAAAAAGATAGCATATGAACTTGTTAATATACTGACTAGGGTTTTGCTGATACTCAGGTTTTCTGACGCCTTCATTAGTTTTATCCCATCCTCGAATATCATTATACCGGGACTAAACTCAAAGCTCTAGTCCTAGTTCCTCAAGTGATATCTCAACCCATCTCATCAATCATGCAGTTGTGAAAGTGATTGTGCTGATCATATTTGAAGGTAGAGATGAAGAGTGCAATATAGCGCTCAAATTTTTTAAACTAGAGAAGTGTGGATAATTAAGTTCAAAACCCTAATGGCTAAGGCTGGCGAACTCAGATTCTCAAGATCACAGAAATCAATTGTCCTCCAAATCCTTAAGCCTTGAGTGATAGTGAATGTGTCAGGAATATATCAACCAAGGAATGCATGAAATGCTTGATGAAATGCAAGACCATGAGTGATTTTTTATGCCAAAAAGTTTTTGTGTATTGTTTTGTTTTTTTTAAAAACATGTATTATATACATAATACACTACTTGTACCATCCCCGATGTTAGATAAAAAATGATTAAAGTATGTGCTATGGATAAGTAGATAGAATACATACAAACACCCCCCTATACTTAGCGTGTGCTATGTCCTCATGGCACAAAGTGAAATGTAGACATAGCTCGTATTAAGTATAGCTGATACAAGAAAATTTGAAGTCGACATGCCCCCCCCCCATACTTAGACTTTTGAGGGACTAAGCATGGAAGAAAAGCATGAAATGAGGCAGTCGAGGGTGAACGGAAAGAATAGAACTGATGTATACACAATGATATCGGTCCCCTTATACTAAGTATTGGGGAACCGAGAGTGGGTTGATGGATATACAGGAGAGTATTGGATTCGAAGAGGTGGTCTATCCGGGAAGTTCGAGTATTTTATCGAAAGCCATGCCCTGAGTAAAGGAGATCTGTTCTACTTGCCCTAACTGGTCGTTGGATTCGACAAAGTGTTTAAGTAGCTGACCGTTGACTATAGACGTTTGCATGTTATCTACGGTCTCTGAGATCTCAACACTTTCGTTATTGTGTACCTCTCTTACGATGAAGGGTCCTGTCTATTTTGATTTCAATTTACCTTGAAAAATTTTCAATTTTGCATTAAATAACCATACTTTCTGCCCTGGAACAAAGGTCTTTGTTCGAATGTTCTTGTCATGCCATTTCTTTACTCTGTCCTTGTAAATGGTGTTGTTTTCGTACGCATGATTTCGGATTTCGAATAGTTCATTCAAATCCATCTCTCGGTTCTTCTTTCCTTGGTGACAGTTCCGATTAATCTTTTTGATTGCCCCAACTGATTTATGCATGAGTTCTGCAGGCAAATGGCACGGCTTTCCATATACCATTCGAAATGGGGAGGTGCCCAACGGGGTCTTATAAGCCGTTCGGTAAGCCCATAGAACCCGGTCCAGGAGTTGGGACCAGTTCTTCCTGTCAGGGCGGACGAGCTTTTGCAAAATTCCTTTATCCTCCCTGTTTGACACTTCGGCCATGCCATTGGATTGTGGATGGTAAGGACTAGCGACACGGTGCTCGATGTTGTATTCCTTAGTCAACTTCCTCACCTTCCGGTTGACAAAGTGGCTACCCCCATCAGATATTAATACTTCGGGATTCCAAACCTTGAAAGAATGTGATCTTTTAGAAACTTGCAAACAGTTTTGCTATCTGCTGCTCGAGTAGGGATAGCCTCCACCCACCTAGATAAATAATCTGCCGCGAGAAGAATATATTCAAATCCTTCACTATTAGGGAATGGTCCCATAAAGTCAATGCCCCATGCGTCAGATACATCACAAATGATCACTGGTTGCATAGGCATGGCATCTTTGGGACCAATGGTCCCTCCCATTCTCTGACAGACCTGGCACGACCTGACAAATTTGTAAGCATCTTTAAACAAGGTCATCTAGTAAAATCCATATTGTAGTATCTTCTCAGCGTTCCTCTTCCCAGAATGATGTCCTCCCGCCTCCAGGGTATGGTAGAGATTGAGGATGCTTTGGTATTCCTCTTGAGGAATACATCTTCTCCATATGCAATCCGATCCTTCAAAGAAAAGGAACGGATCCACCCAATGGTAGTGTCTCGCTTCTGATATGAGTCGATCGATTTTATTCTTGGGCCAACCCCGAGGAAATTTCTTGGAGACAAGATAATTTACAGTGTTGGCATACCAGGGGAGTGAGTCGATAGCAACAATTGACTCATCTGGGAAGGTTTCACGGATGGATTCAGATTCATGGATTTTGTTATGTTCGATCCATGATAAATGATCAGCCACGGCATTCTTAACCCCAGGTTTGTCTTTAATCTCCAAAACAAATTCCTGAAGCAATAGTATCCACCTAAGGAGTCGCGCTTTTGTGTCTTTTTTCGCCATTAAGTATCGAATGGTAGAATGATTTGTGCAAACTGTCACCTTCGATCCTAGAAGTATATATTAAAATTTTTTCAAGGCAAAGACTACATCAAGCATTTCCTTTTCGGTCACAATGTAATTTTTCTGAGCAGGGTCTAAACCTTTGCTTACGTAGTGAATAGCATGCGAGATTCCATTTTTTCATTGTCCTAACACAACCCCTACTGTAAAATCGGATGCATCTGTCATGATCTCGAAGGGAAGAGACCAGCAAGGTGCTTGTAGGACGGGAGTGTCAATGATCCTCCTTTTAAGTAGTTCGAAGGCTTCAAGACACTAATGATCTACTAGGAACTCATTATCTTTCCCTAGGAGGTCAGTTAGCGGTCGGGAAATTTTTGAAAAATCCTTGATAAATCTCCTGTAAAATCCGACATGTCCCAGAAAAGACCGTACTTGTTTCACATTGGTAGGTGGCTCGAGCTTCTTGATCACATTGACTTTGGCAGGGTCAACCTCCATTCTCTTCTTGGAGATGACATGCCCCAATACAATGCCCTCTTTTACCATGAAATAGATTTTCTCCCAAGAGAGCTTCACTTCTCTACACTTTTAGATAACTCGATCCAGGTGAGCTAGATAATCATCGAATCAATCACCATGGATCGAGAAGTCATCCGTGAAGACCTTTATGAAATCGCCAACCATTTCGGCAAAAATTGCAATCATGCATCATTGAAAAGTATCGGGGGCTTTGCAAAGCCCAAAAGGCATGCACTTGAATGCGTATGTGCCAAAAGGACATGTAAAAGTAGTCTTTTCCTGGTCCTCGGGGGTGATGGATACCTGATTGTAGCCCGAGTACCCATCTAAGAAGCAAAAGTATTCTCTCCCTGCCAATTTCTCCAAGATTTAATCGATAAAAGGCAGTGGAAAGTGATCCTTCTCCGTTGCGGCATTCAGGCGCCTGTAATGCACACAGACACGCCATGACGTGGGTACCTGTATCGTGATCTCTTTTCCCTCGTCATTGGTGATAATCTGAAGTCCCAACTTTTTCGGAAAAACATGTAAAGGTGACACCCACTTGGAGTATGAGATGGGATATATGATACCATCCTTACACCATTTTTCGATCTCAGTCTTAACCACTTCCCGCAAGTTTGGATTCAACCTACGTTGGCATTCACGGGAGGGTTTAGCATTATTTTCCAGGTAAATATGGTGTGAGCACAGGGCTGGGTTTATCCCTGGAAGATCAGACAATCTCCAACCTATAGCCTTGTAATTTTTCTCTAAAACATTAAGCATGTAGATCTCCTGTTCTTCAGTCAGATATGAACTGATGATGATCGGAAACTGTCCCTTATTTCCTGCAAGGAAGGCATACTTAAGCGTAGGGGGCAATGGTTTGAGATCAGGTAAGTCTGTATTGTTACGCGAATCTGGTCCTCTCAGTGGTGCTTCTTGGTGTGATGTGGATGCTTGCAGTGTATCAATATCAGCCACCATCATGGTTGTTTCTGGGATCGGCTCCCTAATGATGGAATGTGGTGTTGCAAGCGCTGTGTTCGATTTATATACCTTACTCTGGGATTGTCCATAAGGAGAATGGACTGACATGTCAAGAGGGACCTCTGAGTCTCCGAGAGTATAGGTAGATGCATGAATGAGCCGGCAGACTAAATCATCAACAACTTCCTCCCTAAATGAAGTTGATTCTATCATAGCTCTTGGGTTTTGTCTCCAGGGTCCAACTATAGCTTCTGTGTATTCTCCCTCAGTTTCTGATTTTTCAGACTCGGTGCCTGACTCAGTGTCAGGTCTATGAAACCTAGTTTTATTCATTTTAAGTTCAACTTTTCCAAACTGGATTCTCTCGGATGTGTAATCAAATATAGCTCATGCGGTCCTAAGGAAGGGTCGCCCTAGTATCATTTGGGAGTCTTTCCAATTTCTACGGACATCCATGTCAAGTAATGTGAAATCTACTGGGTAACTTTGTCCCTCTATGTTGATGACAACATTCGAATCTCCCCCTTAGGTCTCTTAGTTGATGTATATGCGAATTAAAGTACAGCTGCAGATTGCTTAAGAGGACCTAGATTCAGATGCTCAAATAGGGTTGTGGGCATGAGATTAATGGATGAGCCATTATCTAGCAATGTTCTTGCAAACTTGATTTCTTTTATTTGGCTAGTGACAAAGTGAGCACTCGTGTCTCTTTTCTTCCTTGGCAGCTCATTTTTTATAAGACGAGATGCGGCAACATAGAGTATGTACTTCTTTGTTCAGGTAGGAGTCTGTTTGCTGGCCCTTGTTGGTATGCATCTCACCTTAAGGTACTTTCGAAAAGTCGGGTCTCTTTCTGTCATCTCGTCTAGGGACAGAGTGATCTTAATACTTTCTTTACAGATGCGGGCCATCTCGTTATCATTTTTTATTTTTTATGTTTTTCTTCTCTCCGACCGTAAGAGTATGAGGGAAAGGGATGGGCTTGTCATGATAAAAAACATCACTTTATTGAATGAAAAATTATTTACATGACTCGAACTAAAAGCAGGGAAATTGGTGGTCGATTGTTGCGGATGTCTTGGTGGCGCTTCTTTGTCAGACTCAGATTCTGACTCTCTATTATCTCCAGTGGTGTAGTGTATCACGGGTGGTGTGTTTTGGTCTTCTTGTTTCTCCTCTTGTCTTTCTTCCTCAACTTCCCCAGGATCGTGTGAATTTGTGGACACTAGGGCTATGTCACCATTTTCCTTCGCTCGATCAGGCATGGTTACAGTCCTTCCGCTCCTAAGAGAAATATGAGAAGAGTTATTATTCGACAAGAGCTTGTGTTCAGGCAAGGAATATTCCAAGATTAATATCTGATTATGTTCGAGGCTAATTGGGTTAGCTTGGACTTGACCTGGAATCACGGTTTGGGGTGTGGTCTCCTCATCTCTCCATCGAGAGAGTCGATTTATGTCGACTCTCATGTCATGAAGCTCGTCTAGCACTCGTTGGAGTTCTGAAGAGATAGAAGAAGAGGAGGACCCATGGCCCTGCTTGGCCTGAGGCTAATGATATTGTCTGAATTGGTCCTGCTAGCCTTGGCGCTGATTCTGTTGTGGTTGTGGTTACGGGTTCTGAAAACCCATGGGGTACTGCTGACGATGTTGTTTTTGAGGTTGGTAGGTGGGTCGAGCTTGTAGTGGACGAGGGTTCGGAGTAGAGTTTTGGTCTGAACGGTTAACAGGTTCCATGTTATACCAAACTCAGTTTATTTCCATGACTTGTGGAGGTTCCTCATAAATAATTTGAGCGGAGGTTTGTTCAGTTTGATGGGATAAGAGCTTGGTCTCCACCCCAATGGCTCTGTTGCCCTACCCCCTAACCTTGATAGAGTGAATTTGGTGTATGGGGGCAGGGGATGAAGTCAGGGCAGGTATCCGAATCTTAGATACCCTGTCAGCCGATTCCTCCATTTGCTTAGGCAATTTAGTCAATTTCTCCATATCAGATGATTTATGGAGTTTGTCCACCTTATTATAAATATGTTCGACCATAGTTAGCTTATCAACTATTATTCCCATGTTAGTGCTTTGATCGGTCGTCAGATTATTCACCATCCTTTTGGAGTCGGCTATGTAAGCCCGACTGGTGGTTTGTACACGATTGGATTCAGCAAGTCTTTCGAACACCTTGTAGACGGTATCCTCGTGGCGTCCCATGTAGCTTCCTCCGCAGTATGCACTCACTAACCCTTGGATCTCAAGGTTCAGTCCACTGACAAGACTTTGGACCAGCATCATTTTGCTTATCCCGTGTCCTGGGCATTTCTGGATTAGGTTTGTGAATCTTTCCCAGGTTTCATGGAATGGTTTGCGCGGGTGTTGGGTAGAGCTCGTGAGCTTGATCCTCATCTGATTGATTATACTAATTGGGTAGAATTTCTTTAAGAACAGAGTCTTAAAGGTGGCCCATATAGTGACTACATCCCTAAAATTTTTCAGTCAAGGCGAAGGGGTGATTTAGCTGAATTTCGGTGGTCTAAAGTTCCACACAAGGCAGGAACCCAGTCGATGCGTCAACCACTCAGAAATCCGAACTAAAGTCAACAATGAACCCACAATAAAATCAATTAAACAATGAAAAATAAATGTGGAGTCAAATTTATTTTAACTCTACATAAAAGATGTATAGGTGTAAGTATGTAGAGGTCGAACTCAGGGAGCAAGGCAGGATAGATCAGACAAAATGCTAAAGATGTGATGTGATTAAATGTCTACAAAAATGCAAATTTTTTGTGGGTTTTTAGTTTTATATTTTTTATTTAATTTTTGATTTTATATTTTTGTATTTTGATTTTAAATTTACAGATTTTATATTTTCTTTTTATGTTTTATATTTTTATATTTTCTTTTTCTATAATAGAATATGTATACAATATAAGGAAGAAAGGGATAGCGTATTTATAAAAATAAGGAAAATGCTCAAAAATCAGGAAAGTAAATGCTTTTGGTCTTTTTATAATTTTAAGATGTTTTTGTGATTTTTGGAGATTTTTCTAAATGTTTTGGTATTTTTAAAAATGAGAATACAAGTAAACAGTGAACTACCCTACTGGCTGAAATTAAAATGAGGGTAGAAATTATCAAACAGTAGCCAAAATTCCTCAAATTAATTTTAAAATAAAGGCAATAAATTAAGGAAACTACGGAAACTGAGTTTATATTTTTAGGATTTTTCTATAATTTTTTAGGTTTTTATGAAGTTTTTAGGGGTTTTCTAATTTTTAGGGTTTTTGTTTTAATGAGTTTTGGACTGACACTAAAATATGATAACACAAGCAAAATATATTTTTTTTGGAATTTTTCAAAATGTTTTTATAATTTTTATGGATTTTCTAATGCGAACAGTGCTGAAAATGTATGTTTTTGATTTTTAATAAATATGAAAATGCAATAAAAATGTAATGCAAAAATATTACATGAATGAGCAAGCAATCAGGAGCTTAATTTAATTTTTTTGAATTTTTTAGAGATTTATAGATGCATGCAAAAAATACTAGGAGCATAAGGAAAAATAATTCTGCCAGGGGTATTTTTGTAACATGCAAAACATTTAGGGGTCAGAATGTAAAATTTCCACAAAATATAACTGGAATATAAACTTCCTGGACCAAACACCAATATTAAAAGACACGAGGACCTTTTGACAAAAAGCCCAAGGTACACGTGACTTGCACACGCGCCTGGCAGGGGCCTAAGCGCGATTATCGAAAACTTCGGAGCTATGTTGCAAAATGTCCAGAGTAATTATAACTGCAAGTTGAATTTTTAGGACTCAAATTAAATACGAAAAGAGATCGGGGCCCCTCTGCAAAAACGCCAAGCACCACGTGACGTGCACGCGACCTGGCGGGGGTCCTGATGTAATATTATAAAACGTTGGGGTGCACCATGCAAATTTTACAAAAGTAAATAAAAGGCAGATGAATGTTTAAGTCCCGAATGTTAAATACAAAAAGCGCTTGGGTGAAAAGGCAAAATACCCAAGCAAGCGGTTGATCCAACGGTGTGGCCAGAGCCACTTATCTACGTGTCGGCACGGGGGAGCGTGATGCCCCTTCACTCCTGCGGCCGAGATTAGAAGATGACAGGACGATCGACGGTCGAGGAAGGCTTTGATCCGACGGATGCTGTGCTCCACGATGAAAATCCGACGGTGCTGGGGCTGCAAGGATGAACGCACAACGAACTGGTCCCCGGCGAGCTTTGGTTGATCGATACTACCTCCTCTGGGGACTTGCAGCTCCCCAGATGGTTCTCGAGAACCCCTGCAGGTCCTCTCTACACCCTGGTGGCATCAAAAGTCGCTGGAGGCGACCGGAGCTACCCCACGATGGCCAGGTCGAGGAAAAGCTTCAGGTGGCTCCGGCAATCCCAAAAATCACCCCTAGGTGCTTTCCATGCTTCGAAACCCTGCAAGAAAAGTCAAGGGGGCCGCGGGCAAATTGCCGCGACCTCCTGTGGGCAGAAGATGGCGGAGAATAGGGAGAATGGAGTTCGTCAGAGCGAGCTCCGGCGAGGGGCGGCGGATGCGAGTGGGATGATATCGGTCGAAGTTGAGGGTGAGATTAGAGTCCTAAGGCTGCTGGGAATAAAAACAAGCAAAAAAATGAAGAAAAACGAAATACCTCAAGCCAAGGATGGCGAGGTGAAACCTCACGGCCAAGGTGGCCGGAGGTGGCTGGAACACGCGTGGCTAACCTCGCCGCACCTCGACGGGGGTATGGGGAGCCTCCCCTGTCACCAGAGTCTCAACCCTCACGCTCCCGGAGGTATGAGGTACCCAAATGCGGTTCAAATTTTGAATTAAGGTGAAGGGTGCGTTTTGAATAGGTGGTCGGGGTGACTCCAAGAACGGTGTGTGGCAGGCGCTGCAATGATCCAAAGACCAAAGCAAGCCCTGGGCGTGTATGCTCTACGGTAGACGAGAAAGGTTGCAGAAGGAACCGACCCCAAAAGATGAAAGGTGCGACCTTGAAAACTCTGCGAAGACGGAGCAAAAATGAGGTCTGACAGCCTACTGGAGGAGGTCAGACAGTTGACCTTGGGTCAACTGTCAGAGCCGCCTGGTTGGTCCACGTGGACCAACCCGGAAAATCCTGGAAAAAAAGATTTCTAAATTCGTTTAAAAATAGTAAACAATTTTATTTATTTTAGATTATTAAATAAAAAATGTTTATTATTTTATAAATTATTTTATAGTGATTTTTATTTATTTTTATGAGGTATTAATTTACAAGTTCCCTTTTATACCCTTTATAGGTATATTATATATATTATTATTTTATTTTTATTTTATGATTTTAATTTATTTATTTTTGTTTATTAATTTATAAATTTATAAAATATTTTTATACACTTGAATATATTTTTATTTTATTTTTATGATATGTTTTGTACACTTAATAAAAAAGGAGTATTAATAATATATGTATCTATACAGGTATTTTACCTAGGTGTAGTATATACAGGTATTTTATTTTGTAGTTTATTTAGACTTTTATTCATGTTTTAATGTACATATATATTATAAATAATATTTACAAAATTATAGGAATATAAAATTATAAAAATAATGAATAAATAATAAAATGAATATTTTAATCTGTACAAGTATACAAGTGGGGTCCAAAACTCAACTTTCAAACCGTAACTCCGCCAAATGCAAAACCACTGCCATTAAATAGATTATTTTAAACTATATACAATTAAAGGTGAGTTTGGTACATTTTGAGCAAGATACGTGTCTGGAAAGTTGGAGTTCTAGAATCTTATTCAGATCATAACTTTTTATCTGTACATAATTTTTGTATGAAATCAATTTTATACTTTTCTTTATTTAATTATATACAAATTTCATGTTCAAAGTTTCTTTATTTGATGTGTAAAAAGTGGAACCAAAAATAGGTCCCAAAATGAATAAGGAATGAATTAAATAAAAAAGGGGTTTTTATTGTATTTTGGCCCTTATCTCCCCCTACTTTATTCCTTGTCGACCTAGTCATCAAGATGCCTAGGTCTCGGGATTTTGGGTCATAAAATATTTACAATATTTTATTATTTTTCTTTTCTTTTATTTATTTTATAATTTTGGCTTTAAAAACAATATTTTTTACACTATTTACATGTACATGCATGAATGCTAAGATGCGGAAATTAAGGGTATTTACACGCATTTATTAGGGTTTTTGATGCCAAAATGATAGAATAAAGATGATGAAATGTGGATTCATCAAGGGGACAGCTCTCAGCCTGATGTAGTCTTGACTAGCCCTAGGGCGGTAGAGGTTAGCGCAGACTAACTCGAAGTCACAGAGGAAGATATATGGTTCTTCATGATTATTCCCTCCGAACTTGTGTAACAATGCAAGGAAATACGATTTGTGTTCGAACACATCCTCAGGGGGTACCAACCTCAACCATTTATAGTCTTCATCCAATTCAGAGAGGTATGTATCTTCCATAGCTGCCTCGTCGCGTTGCATTTCTGCCATCTATGCCCTAAGCAGTTCGTCATGTTGATCAACAACGGTTATTCTAGCCAATAGCGCTCGAATGGGGTCATTGTCATTCTCGTCGTCACCGGGGTTCTTTTTTGGAGGCATTGTGACTCACCTTCAGAAGTAAAGAGTTCAGGATTAAGCGTTTGAATTAAGTGAATAATTGCTAAGGATGAAGGTTTCCTAAGCGGAGGAGTGAAATGAAGGGTTAGTCTGGGGACGACTGAACACTGAAGGAGGAGGAATGCTAAAGATGATGACCCATAGACCAAGAGGGGTCGAGAAGAGAGTCTTCACGAGAACGCATGCAAAAGGCAAACACAAGTCAAATTCTCAAGTTCACCCACTCAACACTGATGAAGGCAGTCCGACCGCTTATTTTTTTCAATTTTAATTTAATGATAAAACAATCTTGAAAATTAAGGGAGCTGTTAGGTACCGAAATATTTCACAAAGACTGTCCCGAGTTCGTACAACTAGTTGCACCTACTTTCAGCCAGGATAGGTGTAAGTACAGACCGTTTAAACAGCTACTCATGTTACTTGAGGACGGAGCCTTCCGCAGTGTCCTCTAAACCACACATTCTTCTAAGGGAAGTCAGATCGTAAAACGGCTACCCTAAACCCTCACTGAAAAGTAGCTAATTACTTTTAAAATCAGTAGTCTTTATGAAATTTCTCAATTTTATCTATGTCCTAAGTGTGTGTTCTAGTCCGTTACAAACAGTGAGTGGGTTTCTCTCCACCAGACACAGGTTGATTTTATGTCAATTGTATTTACAATCGCCTTGATTTGCAGACCCAGTTTTAAATTAAGATTATCACTGAAGTTTATGTGAGCACAGAAATTCACGCATAACGAGCAGTCCCAATTCCTTTAATTCTTAAGTTGTAAAACTTGAGGAAGTAGAATCGAAAAAGTCAATGCAAACGTAAATCAATGATGCATGCTTAAGAAGACGACACAGTGATTCCTCATGTTTTTCATGCGGGATACAAGACAAGGAATTTAAATTACAATAAATGATGTGCACGGATGAAAAATTCCCTACGCAGATAGTTCTATTAGAGGGAAGAATTGATTTTAAAATTTGGCTAATGTTGAACAATTTATAGTGTGTCTAGTTAGTGAGAGTATGGCCTAAGAATTACGAGCACAATCGATGATAAATAAGCAAGCGCATATGTGCCTAAGTCCTACACCACTCAAGTCGGGTTCCAACCACACAGAAGGGGTTGAAACAAACCTGACACATCACAGAGAAATTCATTCCAAATTATTACAAATTAACAGGGTACAAAGAGAGAGGGACCCTGTGAATAATGCAGAAAATTAAATTTAGACTAAGATCTCTCTCACAAAAATTAAAATCCAATCTCCGTCCTTGTAGATCCTTGATCTCAATTCCAAAGTTTTGCTCTCAGTAGTCTATGAAGAGAGAAATTGCGATTAGTATCAAAAGTAAGGGAGAAATACAAAATAAAATGCAAAAGAAAAAATGATATAAAAATTAATTTCACAAAAAATAATTACAAAATAATTTAAAATCCTAAAAATTCACCATTCCCCTACAACGACACCATTTGATGAACGAGAAAGTCGCCTCTTAATAATTAAGGATTGTAGTAGTATAGGAGGCAAATTCGGTTCGTCAAAAATCACAATCTTTGAATGTTGTGGAATATTTTTACTTGGTAAGTCTACCAAGGTCGAACACAGGGAATGGTGATTCTTAGTTGTGTGGTTTTAAAATAATTAAATAATTAATTATTGTTTCATTAATTTCTGTAATGAGATAACATAATACAATGCAATGTTGAAGATGTGATGCAAATAAAATAAATAGAGAAGATTATGCTCAGGATCTGTGATGTTAAACGTATTAAATCCCCAAATAATCGGATCTATAATTTTACAAAATTAACCAAAAATAAAAAGTTATTCAAACCGACTCAATGCTCCAGGTTAATAAATCAATTGATGCTCAGAATAATTTGAAGCAAAATATCTGGACTCCAAATTTCCTTGATTCAATTCCTCGAATAGTCGACAATAATCTCCGAAGAATAAATCTTACCTTGTGAAAACATATTGAGAATAATCAATAAATATCACAAGAAGTTAATCAGATTAAAATTCTCATCTGAATCCCTGCAAAAGATGTCGTTAATTTAACAAGCACAAATATGTCAAAATTAGCCTACGCATGTCAACAGAGATCCTTAAATAATAAATATTAATAAGCAACCTCAGATCTGTCCACAAACTATTTTAAGTGGTAGAGCATGAAAAGAGCTTGAAAATGATATATTATATGCTAAAAATGGAGTTCGTATGAGAAAGATATGCTAGAATGAGATTACATGGACTAAACTATAAATAAAATAAAGTTTTTCCTTCAAAAAGATCCCTGAAGGGGCCTATCCATAGTTTCACCAAGCTAAAGGGGCCTATATGTAATTGTGCAAAGCTGGAGGGACCCCTCTGCAAATTTGTTCCAAGTGCATGTACGTCGCACGTGCGCCTAGAGGCTCGGAGGTGTCGTGCCTGTGGTTCGAGGCTGGAGCTAAGGTTCGGAGCTCCGACCAGAGGTTCGATCGACGAGGATGTGGCTCGGCCGGGAAGCTCAGGCTCGGGTGGTAAGGCTCAAGCTCGGACGTCCAAGCCTTCGTGGCAGGTTGTTGTCGCTTCGGATGACCTGAGCCTCGAGGCTGGGGTCGAGGCTCGGGGAGGGCGCGTGGCGGAGTTTGAACCGTTGGATCAAGGGTTTCCCTTGATCCATCGGTTGTTGGTTGTAGAAGCGCGGTGGATGTTGGCTGTGGTCGGCGGCGGCGGGTCGGGAGCCGTCGGGGTGACCAAGAGCGAGGCAGCGTTGGTAGCTGGTGAGGCTGAGGCAGAGTTGTACGACGGAGCGTGGCAGCGAGGGTTCGACCGACACACGGCTGAGCAGCTGGAGCGGTGCGGTGGACATCAAACGACGAGTGGTCATGGTCGAGGTCTTGCAAGGCTGTGGAGGGTGTGCAGTAGTGGAGGGGAGCTCGGCCTCCGCAGTGGTTGAGCGATCGGCGACGACTGGTGGAGAGCAGCTTCCTATAGGGGTTAGGCAAACATGAACAAGGGAAGGAAACGGGGATGGAGCTCCATGTACGGGCGCGGGACTTGTAACACCCTAACCTCAAATATAGTACCACATGGATAACTCACAAAGTGTGGGTGTGGTATATAAGTGGCGGGGATTACTACTTGACAACTTGGGCTTAAGCATTTTGGGTGGTTGCTAACGGATCCATTTGGGTCCGAACCCAACAAGTTGTCAGGGCCAGTTTTCCTCGATAACGGACCGGGGACCTAAGCCCGGGACGTTACAAATGGTATCAGAGCAAATTCTCTCTGATAGTGGAAAGGGCTACCCGAGAGGTGGAGCCGCCCCTACAAAGAGGTTGGAGGAAATGGCTACCCGGAGCGTGCAGCCGCCACTATCACTGAGAATAAGTGATGGGTCATGTCGCAACGAGGACGTTGCGAATATAAGTGGGGGAGGTTGTAACACCCAAACCAAAACATAGTACCACATGGAAAACTCACAAAGTGTGGGTGTGGTTTATAAGTGATGGGGATTACTATTTGACAACTTGGGCTTAAGCATTTTGGGTGGTTGCTAACGGATCCATTTGGGTCCGAACCCAACAAGTTGTCAGGGCCAGTTTTCCTCGATAACGGACCGGGGACCTAAGCCCGGGACGTTACAAATGGTATCAGAGCCAGGTTCTCTCTAATAGTGGAAAGGGCTACCCGAGAGGTGGAGCCGCCCCAGACAACTCGACCATCCTGAAAATAATCTGTTTTTGGAAACAGTCTAAACGTGCGTGGTGATTCTCAAGCCAGTCCATGCTGAGAATAACATCAAAATCCTCCATCTGAATAAGCAGCAAGTAGGCCTCGAGCATATAACCTCCAATATAGACCGGGCAATCGGGAAACACCCCTAATCCTCGTTGCGAATATAAGTGGGGGAGGTTGTAACACCCTAACCTCAAATATAGTACCACATGGATAACTCACAAAGTGTGGGTGTGGTATATAAGTGGCGGGGATTACTACTTGACAACTTGGGCTTAAGCATTTTGGGAGTGGTTAATCGGCTCCGTATGGGTCCGATCCCAAGAGGTTGTTGGGTCAGTAATGCTTCGTTAACGGACCGGGGATCTAAGCCCGGGACGTTACAAATGGTTTCAGAGCCGAACGCCCTCTGATAGTGGAAAGGATTACCTGAGAGGTGGAGCCGCCCCTATAAGAGATTGGAGGAAATGGCTACCCGGAGCGTGCAGCCGCCACTGTCACTGGGAAGAAGTGATGAGCCATGTCGCAACGAGGACGTTGCGAATATAAGTGGGGGAGGTTGTAACACCCTAACCCCAAACATAGTACCACATGGATAACTCACAAAGTGTGGGTGTGGTATATAAGTGGTGGGGATTACTACTTGACAACTTGGGCTTAAGCATTTTGGGTGGTTGTTAACGGATCCAATTGGGTCCGAACCCAACAAGTTGTTAGGGCCAGTTTTCCTCGATAACGGACCGGGGACCTAAGACCGAGACGTTACAAATGGTATCAGAGCAAATTCTCTCTGATAGTGGAAAGGGCTACCCGAGAGGTGGAGCCGCCCCTACAAAGAGGTTGGAGGAAATGGCTACCCGGAGCGTGCAGCCGCCACTATCACTGAGAATAAGTGATGGGTCATGTCGCAACGAGGACGTTGCGAATATAAGTGGGGGAGGTTGTAACACCCAAACCAAAACATAGTACCACATGGAAAACTCACAAAGTGTGGCTGTGGTTTATAAGTGATGGGGATTACTATTTGACAACTTGGGCTTAAGCATTTTGGGTGGTTGCTAACGGATCCATTTGGGTCCGAACCCAACAAGTTGTCAGGGCCAGTTTTCCTCGATAACGGACCGGGGACCTAAGCCCGGGACGTTACAGGACTTGAACTTGACCTTGGACCTGAGCGAGGCCGGCAGTGAGAGGGATCTGGAGGATAGAAGGAGAAGTAGAAAGGGAGGTTGATGAAGGCGAGCGATTCGAGAATTGGGTTTCTTGCTAAGTTGAGTCAAAGAAGTAGAAGGGAGTTGAGATCTGGAATAAGATGAGTTATCTATTGTGTGATGATCAAAAGCGAGTAGGGAGGAGGATGCGATTACCTGAGAAGAGCTTGGAGCTCTTGGTGGGACCTTTCTCAAAGGCTCCAGCGAAGGAGTCCCGAGCTCTGCAGTCGCATGACGCAGCTGTAACGAGGTGTTGGACACACCTCGGATCTCGCCAATCGAAGGTCTTTGTCGTTGCGCAACAGGAGGTCCGAGGGACTATCACTGCTTAGAGACCTGTAGCTGGAAGTGAATGGAAATGGCAGATGCGTGAAATGGCCGGAGCGGCAGGTTTTATAGGAGCGAGGATGGCGGTGGTTACGCGAGGGAGAGGCTGCCTCATAACGCCCGAAGATTGAAGGCGACATCGCCGTTACGCGGAGATGGCAACGACAGTTACGAGGAAGGAGGAGGAGAGGAATGGTGGGGGGTGGGTGGGTTGGAAACGGCTCGAGGTAGGAGAAGGTCGAGTGGCCTAGAGAGAGAGAAAGTGGGGTGCCACGTGACACGTACAGGAGCTACCACATGGCACCCAAAAAAATTTCAAAAATTAAAAAGGTAGAAGAAAATAGAAAAGAAATAGGAGAAGAAGACCTCAGATCAAAAAATTTCCTTCACGAGAGTTGTTCGTTTGTCTCGATGAGATCTACAACTTTTATGAAGGACCCGTGAGCAAAAGAGGTCATATGTGTAAAGTGGACTTTTTGGTGGTTCTCCATGTGTATAGAAAACCGACTTTTTGGATTTTGTAATTTTTTGGTGATTTTAAAGAGGATAAAAATATAGAAAAAAATACGATAAAATATAAGAAAATTAATTACAGGTTAATCTATTTTTTGTATTTTTAATAAATAAAAAATAGGAAAATAAAATAGAAGTGCAAAATATGGGATTTTTGTACAGACTCCCAACAGACACTTGGACACGGTCAGTTTCTTTGATTTTAGTCTTGATCTAGATTTGGATTTTTGTCACTTAAAAAAACTTTCATCAAAGAACACAAATAAAGAAAAAATAAATTAAAGGGGTTAATTATGTACATCAAAACTTAGGTCAAAATTAGCAAAAAGTTAAAATGTACAAAAGAGGCCCAAAACCCATCTTTCTCATATGAGCTCTGAATTTTACGAGTTTAGTCTTGTTTTGAAGGTATTTGAAAATGGAGTACTTTAAAGGTGAGTAGATCAAAATCGGACACTGTACGAGGGAGATATGCACGTTTTAATCCATCAGATATGAAATTAGACTTTGGAATCATTTGACGCTTATTTGAGTTAGTATTTTTGTATTTTTTATTTATTCTTGTTAGTAATATATATACAATGGAGGTGGTTTGGGGTCAATCAGAGTTAGATAAATTAAATAAAAATATGAGAATTTAGCGGCTTTTTGGGCTAATTTATACTTTGAATTTTTAATGCAATTATGCATGATGAAATGCAAATATTATTTACAAATGTATGCATGCTAATGATGCTCTATTAATGATTAAATGCATTTGAATGAAGGGAAATGAGCCTAATTGACCAATTTTAGCATGATGAATACGAGATTCATCACTTACAGGGGTATATTTCACTTTACCCCCTTCGTTTGTGTCATTTATTTTTCTGTACAGTCAATGTAAAAGGTAGTTCTATACTTTTTGTAGTAAGGACCTTGTAGTTTTAATAAGGTTTCTTGTACACGTGTCTAATATAGTGCGTTCTTAATTTTAGATAGTGAAGTCCATGAATGCACTCAGTACTCAGTAGGCTTCTATAGGTCAACCAATTGACCAGACCAAATTACTTAGATTGGATTCATTATTTGGACCTTATTCTCTCTCCAGATCACATCTCTTATGTGCTATCCAAGAACAAGTACAGAAACCCTGAGATACTGGCAAAATTAAAGTTCAATGAAAAATAGCATGAAGATCATACATTGGCCATATGTTATATTATGAGATCTCTCTCCAATGTGCTTCAGAAGCAACATGTGGATATAGAGACTTGTAAGGATATAATGCTAAATCTTAAGGAGTTATTCGGTGATGTCGACCACACTCGGCATTATAACGTTATGAAAAATCTTATTCACTGCAAAATATAGAAAGGGACTTCAATTTGGGAACATGTACTCAAAATATTTGGGTACCTCTCGGAACTAGAAACTCTCAAGGCTAACGTGGATGCAGATATGCGGTCTGACTTCATTATGTTATCACTCCCTAAGTCCTTGAATAACTTCATGGAATCATTCCACATGAATATGGTGAATTGGCCTAATGCTGAGTTACTGACTTCATTAAGGTATGCAGAAGACATAATGAAGAAAGATAATCCCTCTGACAGTGCAATGGTAGCACAAGTCAAAGGGAAGCACGATCAGAAGCAAGGATCTCAGAAGGGCTCAACCCATAAGAGAAAGAAGAAGAGCCAAGGTATTGGCTCTTTTTCTACTGCTTCCACACTGGGGACATAAAAAAGACCGATGTGTGTCATCAATGCAAGAAGCCGGGGCACTAGAAGTGTAACTGCCCAAATTACCTGAAGTCTACTGACAAACCCCAACAAGTATGAATTTTACTTTCATCATTGAAACCAATTTTCTTGTAGGAAGAGAAGATAATTGGGTCATCGATTCTAGTGCGTCTGTTCGTGTATGTTTTTTGTTGCATCTATTTCAAGAACTAAGAATCTTGATGAAGGGGAGATAGTCATCCAGATGGGATCTGATGCAACTATTGTAGCAGTCGCCGTCAGGCCTATAGACTATAATTATCTAGTGGAAGAGTCCTAGTACTTAAAAATGTCTTTATGTTCCAGATTTCAGAAGGATCTTAATATCTGTATCTAAATTAGTTAGAAGTGGATATTCATTTTTGTTTTGTAATAAACTTGTCATAAGTCGTTATGATAAATATATTACGTATGGTGTTCTGACTTCAAGTGGACTCTATGAATTGTACATTGATGAAAAATATCATGAATGTTACTACCACTAATAAAAACCCTAAAAGAACCGATGAGGATGGAAATTATTCTAACATAATTTGGTATCAAAGGCTTGGTCATTTATTTGTTGATAGGACCAATAGATTGATAAAGGGTGGACGTCTAAATTTTCTACAGATCCAATCTTTGGCTACCTGCGAACTTTCCATAACAAGGTTACAAGATGCAAAGGTATTCTTGACCTAATACATATCGATGTATGTGGTCCCTTCAGTACTACGACCCAAAATGAATATCGATATTATTTGATGTTTATTGATGATCATTAGCGATACGAGTTTATCTTCCTATTACGTCATAAATTTGAAACCTTTGAAAAGTTCAAAGACATAGCTTTGTTTGAGGACCAAACCGATAGGAAGATTAAATGGATTCGATCTGACTGAGGTGGCGAGTGCCTCTCAGATTAACTCAAGGAATACCTTAGAGAGGGAGGAATTGTCTCCAATCTCACTCATCCTGAAACTCCCCAACTTAATGGTGTTGCTGAAAGACACAACGGAATCATCATGGACATGGTCCGTTCAATGATGAGTAAAGCACATTTACCACTTAGTTTCTGGGGATATGCAGTAGAGACTGTAATATATATCCTGAACAAGATTCCGAGAAAATCCATGCCTAAGACTCCTCATAAGCTTTGGTATGAAACCAAACCTAATATTAATCACTTAAGTATTTGGGGTTGCTTCGTCCATGTGAAGAATGTGGACTCAAATAAGCTAGAATCTTGCTCTCGTGAGTGCTACTTTATTGGGTATGTTAAGGATGGGATTGGATACCAGCTTTATGACTCTGAGACTTAGAAGGTCTTCGTATCTTGAGATGTAAAATTTATGGAGGAGCATTTCCTTAAGAGTCAAGACACAAATGAATTAAAGGAATTCATTGAATCTCCTGAGGATACTGAGTTTCCTGAACCAGAAAATGAGGAAGTAAATGAGGATGTAACACCCGTACCTCTTCAAAGGAGTTCGAGGGTGGTTGTACAACCTAAAAGGTATGGATTCCATGTGTCAGGTGAAATTGACAATGATCCAGCTTCATTTGATGAAGCACTTACGGATCATGACATGGATAGATGGATGCTAGCAACGAAGTCTGAAATAGACTCCATGCATAAAAATTGTGTATGGACCCTAGAGGATCCACCTAGAGGGGTAAAATCCTTTGTGTATAAAATTATAAATGGATATTCAAGAGAAAGAGGGGGTCTGATGGGAAAGTAGAGACTTTCAAAGAATGGTTCTTAGTTAAGGGCTACATAGAGAGAAAGAATCAACTACGACGAGACATTCTCTCCTGTGGATATGCTTAAGTCCATCAGGACACTGTTAGCTATAGTTGCATATCTTGACTATGGCATCTGGCAGAAGGATGTCAAGACGGATTTTCTCAATGGATACCTTGAATAGGATATATATATATATGGAGCAGCCCCAGGGCTTCATAACTAAGGAAGGAAAAGATGCAAACTAAAGAAATCCATCTATAGGCTCAAACAAGCTTCTCGTAGGTGGAACATCAGATTTGACGAAACCATAAAAAGTTATGATTTGTACAGAATCCTGATGAACTGTGTGTGTACGAGAAGCTTAGTGGGAGCACCATTTTGTCCATCGTACCTTATGTAGATGACATCCTTATCATTGGGAATGATACATGGATGATGGCACTGTTAAGATTTGTCTATCCCATACCTTCGAGATGAAAGATCATGGAGAAGCCTCTTACAAGTTGTTTAGGAATCGAGAAAAGAGGATCTTGGGATTGTCATAACATGGGCTCATTAAGAAAATCTTAGAGCGGTTCTATATGGAGAACTCCAAGAAAGGCTTCCTTCCCTTAAGACATGGTATCCACCTGTGTAAAGGGATGGCTCATCAGAGTGTTAAGGAGAAGATAGCCATGGATGGATGCCCCTATGCGTCACCTATATGAAGTTTAATATGTGTTATAATGTGCACAAGGCCAGATATTGGACTTGCAATGGGAGTGGTAAGTCATTACCAATTCTGTTATGGAGAACAACACTCGAATGCAGTGAAGAACATCTTCAAGTATCTAAGATGGACGCAAGATTACATCTTAATCTACGGAGATGGTGATCTTTAAGTCTTAGGATACACAGATTCTCACTTCCAGTATGATATTGATGATCGAAAGTCAACATCAAGGTTTGGGTTCCTATTGAACAGTGGAGCTGTGAGCCGGAGAAGCAAAAAGTAGGGCACTACGACCGATTCAACAATAGAAGCTGAATATATTGCCACATCAGATGCTGCAAAGGAGGTGGTTTGGTTGCGTAAGTTCATCTTGGAGCTTGACATAGTTTCATCTAATTCTCCCATCCCACTCTTCTGTGATAACATGGGAGCCATAGATCAGACGAAGGAACCCATATGACATCAAAAGAGTAAGAACATGGATATGAAATACCACATCATTCGGGAGATTCAAAAGCGTGGTGACATCGTCATCACCAAGGTGGTCTCTGCCAATAACGTTGTTGATCCGCTTACCAAACCTTTGACACAAAAGGTTTTCGACCAGCATGTAATGGGTATGGGTTTAAGGATTGTACATGAATGATTTTGAGGGCTAGTGGGATATTGTTAACAATGTGGGCCTGAAACGAACCATTCCTACAATAAATGTTATTATAATGTTTGATATATCAATAAAAGTTATTGATTTATTTTCACTCCCTATCTGAGATTAAATGAATGAATGCACTATAAAGCCTTAGTACAATTAGGGTTATGAACCATGGCCATCTTAATGGTCATACAATTATTTATTTAATTGTTGAATCATAGAGGTTGGTGCTTGGATGAATATCTAAAGAGTTAGATTGAGAACTAATCAAGCACCATCAAATGATGTTTAAGAGACGATCTCCATCCTGAGCAGAAGATGGCAATCCTATCTCTTTTGGTTGATTTCTGACTGACCTCTTGATGCAGGTCCTCTACATAGGAATAGAGTTTTTGAGATGTCAAATTAGTTAGGTCAAAGAGTTGACTTAACGAGATCGAGATGACCAAGTCCTATGTAATATGTTTCACGATATAGCATGCATCGTCTGACCGAAGACAGATGTATTACTATATGTCCAAGTATGTATATTTGGTGGACTGATAGATTGATGGCCTATCAAGGTTTATACATCGGTGAGTTGGTATGCATACACGGGCATATGAGTAATACGATCTCTCAAAAGGGATATTACATATTCACTTGTGAACCGAAACATATGAGCTTACTCATGAGGTATTGGGACCAATCAAATTCCATGCATGGTTGTCTTGCTTTGGAAGCATGTCAAGAATTCATAGTTATGATCTATGCTTTTGGAAAGCATATGATCAATACCAACTCCCAATGACCGAATGACAAACTTAATGATAAAACCCTAGAGATGACAATATAAATTGATCTATATCTTCGGGTTTATTATAGATCTTCCAGTATGCAGGATGTACATGTATTAGGAATACCTAAGGGAGATGTAATCATTGATGATTGTATAAACATGATGCTTCCATTCCAAGGGAGTGATGAAACATGTCTGGATTTTAGTAACTCCTCTTATTAGAGAAGTGATGTGATCTCAATCCAAGTGTTGGACATTGATCTAAATGTGATTTAGATGCAATGAAAAGATTGGTCTTGATTTAATCAAGCATATACGAGAGGTCTCCGAGATCTGGAATTGAGATGTGATCTCGATATCCAAGTCACTATACGTGGAACGTACAATCACCCTATCCTTATCTCCAAGTATCCGCGAGAAAGCACATTGTTCTTAAAAGAGTTAAAGAATAATTCCATTATTGAATTATATGTCTGAGCATTGAGATATTTATAATTGAATGTGATTTAACTATCATAAATACGTGAATATGATTCATATTATTTAAATACATGAGGATAATGATATAACATAATTAATTGAGACTTAATTATCAAGGATATGAATAATGTGTATAGTAATATCCATATTATTTATATATATTATAAATATAATTTATAATAAATTATAAAGAATTTATTATAAATGGTATCTTCAAATTAATTATTGATGTGAACTAGATTCACATTAGAATTAAATACAATTTACATTTATGTTGGATTGTGAATATGTTTCACAATTATTTAATGACATGATTGCAATAATCACAAAATTAGTTTGGAATTGTTTTTATGAATTAATGTATAACAAAAGATGAAGTATTGGAGGAGCCAACACCATCCATATAATGGATGGTGGACAACCACCCTTTGACTTGGTCATAAGGGGAGTCATATCCCCTTTTAGGAAGGTATGTGGTTTCCCTCCTAATCCTTCTATGCTAATTAATTTAGTTCAAATTAAATTATGTTTGCTATTCAATATGTTTAATTTAATACAACTTAATTTTTGTGTGCTTTTACAACAAAATCATGGCCATTGAATAGAAACATAAATCAATCTCAACCAGATTTTGTGTTTCACATGGATTGAAATCCAACTCCCAAATATTATAAAAGAAGAGGCAACCCTAGATCTTATAGTACATACAACAATTGAGTAATCTCTCTCTCTCATTCTCATACTACATGATCCATTGCTATCTCATAGTGGTTGTCCACTTTGCATCCTAGAGAGAATCGTCGTCATCACCACGCCGACGTGTCGCCGCTTCGACCGCTCATGGATTTCCATCTCCTTCAGTGCAACTCGGTCGTGGAGAAGACATCAGATCTTATGTGACAAGATCCGGACATTCAACACTTGGATCATCTACTCGGATTGCGAGGAGTACACATCTCATTTGTGCGCTCGCAAGCGTCTCCTTCGTCGGATCGGACATGAGACATGAGATCTCTTGCTTTAGAGACTTGATCGCAACTACACTTCAAGAGGTGATCCTACTTCTTACTTGTGGTTAGATGAAATGATCCAAGAAGTGTTCCTGGATCATGTGGTTTCATCATTTAAAAATTTTAAATTCTGATGCATCAAGCGACTAGTGCAACTAGCCGCTCCAATCGCATATGATGCAATCATAACTCTTTCATATTGCTCTTAAGGATCTTTCCCTATCATTCACTCTCATGTGTTTAGGTAATTTCATATGCATGTTATTTTTTTACTTTATTTCTTTTCTGTGTTTGCATTTAGAACCATGTGTTTGCATATTTGTTTGAACATTATTTTGCATCATTTTATTATTCTAAAAAGTACACGGTGTAGAACAATTACTTCTTTATCTTGTGAATATTTTATAGAATTTTTGTGATCTATGATTTATTTATTATTATTATTATTATTTTGGTGGAAATTGCATATTTTTCCAACGAATGATCTAGAATTAATATTAAATTAATCATATCTCCAAAAATTGTAAACACGCAAGGTAGATCTAGTTGTTATCTACAAGATGCCCAAAAATCAAATCATTTGCATGCATGATTTTCTTTGAATAATAGATTGGTGATTAGAGTAATTAATTTTTAATAGACTATACACTCAACAGTTTTAGGTTAGAATTTTTTCTGGATAGATCCTCACTAGATACATCTAAGATGATATAGTTCCTGAAAATAATTAGGTTTTTTATTTATTAAAATTAATTTGCAAAAAATCACATTTAATTCATAATTATTTCAGATTGCATCCCTAGATTTCAAATATTTCAATTTCTTAATTTCATTATTTTTTACATTCCAATCAAGTTTTGTAAATTTTGGACTCTATCTAATTGAAAATCACATTTAAGTCCCTAAAATTGGCCAAATTGCATATGTATCCTTAAATTACATAAAAAATACCAACAAATTCCATCTTGAAATCATGCATTAAATTTGATAGACTTAACCTAGGTCGTTCCTTTGCCTCCTTGAGTCGACCCTGGGACTTGCCTAGGTTAAAAAACATCAAACCACATTGTGCTTAATCAATTAATTCGTCGAATTTTATGGTTAGTTTTTATTGATCTCTCATTGCCCGACTACAATGAATCAATACATCTAATTCGTGAGAATTTAAGAAGAGATTTTTTTATGTATTATTAAATGGCATCGTTGTCGGGGAGGTAAGCGGCTCTGGTTTTGTCTAGAAAATTTAGTGTTATGTTTTCTGCACATTCAGGTAGTCTGACCCCCGAAACTTGCCAATGTACATTTTCCATTTGATTTCCATCATATCTTTATTTTTCATCATTTATTTCCATCATAGATGTTTTTGCTAAAAGATAAAGCTAAAATAAAAGAATAAAGAATGAGAATCATAGATTCATTAAGTGTGTATCTGCACAATTTATCTACCCTATCTCCCATACTTTATTCCTTGTCGACCAAGTCATCACGATGACTAGGTCTCAGGATTTAAGGTCACTCAGTCTCCTTGAGACTTCATTCTTTTTCTTTTCTTTTTTATTCTTTTATTTTGAAATTAAATACAATATTTACGTAGTATTTTGTGTGACTTATTGAGTATTTATTTCCACAAATTATTGATATGTACATGCATTTAGCTAATAATTTAAGGCTAGAATGAAAGAATAAAGGTGATGAATGAGGATTCATCAAGTACTTTCCCCGTTACAACCCCGTGGATGCCTTGATCGAGATAAGTACTGTTAGGGGTACTTACGCCTTCTTGCCGCACACCACGTTGTCAAGATCATTCATAGCATTCTTCAAAGGAGACTCTTTCATGCAACAATTATTTGAGGAGGACTTAGAAGGGGAACACCACCTCCTCGAGGTTCCTAGCCCGATTGAGGTAGGTGGTCAGACCAATACAAGTACCAGAAGGGAACACCGCAGAGACTCTACGGGGAAGTCTTCGAACCGTAAGTGATTGAGGAAAGATGGTGTCCCCACCACATCTCAGGTTGTATCCAAGAAGTGTTTAAGCTTACCGAGCAGATGATCGAGTTGAAGCATGAGAAAATCATAAATCTTAGGCCAAAGGATCCCCATTCTAGAGTGGAGGAGCTCTTGGATGAGGTTGAGGCATTATTACCTGGGGTTCTGTTGGACACTCATATCTGCCTTTCCCACAACCTGCATGATTCATACAAGCGGATCATTTTCAAGTGCATAAAAAATAACCCAGCAAAGCATGTTGCATGGTTGCAGTGCATCTCAACAAGACCTAGTGATGGTTTGGCAATATGGTTCTCATAATGCATGCCACTACACCTTCCCCCATTTTATTATGTTTTAATATGTTTAGGTATTATATCGTAATTTGACTACTACCCTAATTGCATGCTTGATGACATTTAAGACCTAGTACGTAGTCCATGCTATTGACCACATGATTTGATAAATCTATTTTTACGGTGTTTCTTACAATTTGTATTGGAACAGGAAATGGAAAGCATAATAGCGATGCGAACCAATTTGGTGGTGTTGAAAATGGTATATCTGAGTGCACTGCTAAAGGAAGAAGATGATGGGACATACCAAGAAGTAGGACACGTTCCACATATGCCGAAGCATACTGCAACGTAGATAGGACACATCAAGATTTGAGACATGTTCAACGATCATGGGGAGAGATCGTACGTGATATTTCGCATGACGGAGATCATTACCAGACTTTACACCTTCCTTAAGGAACATGCAAGTCTTAGGGACTCCAGACACCTGAAGGAAGAGGACTCCTTATGCATACTCCTTTATTATCTAGGTCACAATGCGAAGAATCAAGTGTTGTGCGAACATTTCCAGTACTCGGTGAATGCTTTCGCGACATATTAACGACGTGCTTTCACGCATTATCTATCTTTGGGACAACTTCATATGCATTCCACCTGCAAACATTCCAGTCTCTGATGTAATCTATCAAAACAACATTTTCTACCCGTACTTTAAGGATGTCATCGACAATACATATGGTACTCTCATCATAGCAAACATACTAGCCAACATTGCACCAAATTTAGGAGTTACCACTAGCTTTTCTCTAGGGGGTAGGGGGTTTAGGGTACCGACAGGCTGTAAATTTCTTGTGGATTGCGATTGCACCAACACAGATAAATTCTTGGTAACTTACCGTGGAGTCATCATGCACCTCCCACAGTTTGAAGCTCATAGGGGTTGAGCATATGCAGGGTCCCATGAGCTATACAATCATCGCCGCTCTCAGTTGAGATCGTACATCGAGCGTACTTTTGGGGTAATAAGGGCCCACTTCAAGGCATTATAGCTTCCCATGTGAATGGTGAGGATCATATCTCTGTTGCATGTAACCGAAAGAATCCTTCGGGGTGACGATGATGCTAGCAGTTCAGAAGATCATGATGATGATGAGGTGTTTGATCTTAAGGGAATTGAAGATGATGTTATGGTCTCTGAGGAGGGCGTTTGAGCAGGGGAGGTTTTGAGAAATTCATTGTCCAGTGTTGTGCGAAACACTTTGTGTTCGTGGAGTCTCCGTTGCCTAGAGTGGATCGTACCATAGATATCGAATATCCACTAGTATTACCTATATGTAAATCATTTTCTATCTTCACTATATTGCGTGTATGTTAAAATGTGTATCTATCCCTAATGTTTCTTGATGCAAAAAATCAATTCTTGATTTACTCGGTTTATGATTGTTTTTGGAGAAATAGTTGTATATGGATAAGGGATGAGCAACCACGAAAGTGGTGGGGTTCAACCCATTCAAATCTGTCGCATCCTTTGTTTAATGTTTTCCCAATCTACTGAATTGAGTGAGAAGGAGACGAGCAGTACTTGATTGAGTAGCCGCTACACTAGCGAGGCTGTAGCTACACTTCCGCCTTCCTACTACATGTAGATACATGGCTAACTGAGCATGCATTTAATTTCTTTTTTCTTCTTTATTTTGGTACAGACATAATATGATGGGATTAATCAGGTTTTTAGCTTATGCCACATATTCATGACAAGAGCACCTTCCCACACTGAGCACGATGATGAAAGCACACACATAACACTTGATGCGAGGATGACAACTGGACTTGGATGAGTAGCTACCAAGGTAGTGTGGTTTGACCGACAGTTGCATCTCCTATTGTCGCATGGTGATTAGCAATCTAAGAGAAATTTCCCCCTATTCCTCGATTATCTTCTCTTCTCTCTGCTCGAATTTAATTGACTCCTACCTTTGTGTCGACATTGATTGTTGTTGATGAGTAATGATTTTTTTAAAAGATTGGCCTCAACTCTTGAAATATATATAGGATGTCCTTCTTATGGTGCTAGAGAACGAAGAGTCACGGTCGTTGCAACTACTGTCCACTGGTGGCAATATTGGCTTACGATGTTTTCAGAAAGCAGGGGATGCATAGAACCACCTTTGGTACATATGCCCCTGGGACGTGAGTAAAATTCTTTCTTTGATATTTCATACACCCATCTTATAACTGATTATGTTAGAAAATTTACACCTTTCAGAAGACATGCCGATTTAGAGATAAGGTGTCCTCGTTTCAACCAATGATGGAGTCATTGGCTGTGGAGAAGCTCTTCTTTGCAGAGATTATTAGTGGCATTGAGTTCGCAGATGATTTCCACAAGGAGAAGTTGGAGGAAACTGAGGGATCGCCGCAGGAGAGGGAGCGATAGATCCGACATCTTATTGGTAGCTCAACATCAACATATGACAACATCAATGAGTCTGTGTGTGACTAGCATGTGCTTATGTAGAATCATTGTTTAAGAATGTGTGATCGCCTTATTTATGTTTTAATTGATGGATATATGTTGTTCATATCAAATGGAAATTATGTCTTTGTATAATGTGTGCACGTCAGTGTTACAAAAACATGCAATTTAACTTATTGGACATAAAAAATACAATCAACATCTTTAACTAACTTTCAAACCTTATTCCTCATCTCTTATTCCTCTGTCGAATGGAGAATAGCCTTTATTCTACTTTATTCCTATCCTCTAGCAGAGTGCCATATTCCAGCTTATTCCATCGTAGGCCCTAAAGGTTCACACCCTTTTTTTGTACGAGTAAAAAGTACATGATTGATTTAAAGTCACTTTAAAATATTTGTTTTCGTTACGTTATAGAGGCATCCTTATAAAAGGACTGTATTAATGTACAAAGATATAATATTAAATATTGGGTTAGTTTGTCTTTGTAATAACATCAATATAATTTGAACGTGCATGTAGTATTGTGAAAATTTTAAGGGTTGCTCGTGTTAAAAAAATCTTGATTACATCTTTAACCCGATCAAGCATACAAAATTCTTCCATATTTATTAATCAATTCTTACGTATCGCACCATAACCTGATCAAGCATACGATTTCATGTTGTACATAGGATATAGGGATCTAGTAATTTATCCCTTATTTTTATGTCACGTCATATATAAGCTTTAAACCACCAGTTTCAATCAATATTAATGTTGAATCTAATACCTTTGAATACATTGAGATTCTGATTCAATTTATTTAAAATGAATCGAATTCAAAATAAAATCTAATTTAACTGAATATTTTATTTAAATTCAGATTTGAGCCATCTATTTTAAAATTCGATTTATTTTATTTCAATTTTAAAATATTAAGTAATGCTTCAAAACTTATATAAACATTGCTTCATGTTTTAACTTTTAAGAATGATGAAGATGCGAGGTTGAGTAGTACATCTTAATCACCGTGAAGCATATTGAATATTTAGTTTTTAGGGTATTTATCAGTTATGCTCCTTTGAGATTTTGCAATATCAGTTATGCCTCTTCCTTTTTTGGAATATCAGTTGTGCCCCTGCCTTCTTCCACAATGATCACTTGTGTCCCCTGAGTTAGTTGTCATCCATCACCAAAAGATCAGTCGTTAACTTTAGGAACACTAGAAGAATTAAATAAAAAAAGGTTTAAAAAGATCTTCTCCCCCCTCCTCTTTCTCCCCATCCTCCTCTGGCCCCAGCCTCATCCTCTTCATCCTTCTCCTCCTATGCCCCCTCCTCCACGCCCTCTCCTTCTCTTGATTGATGCCTCTTGTTGTTGGAGTGTGCTGCAATATCTCACAATAGCTTGAGGACCTTGATAAGAAGGGGGATCGAGTTCCTTTCCTTGGATCACGCCATGAAAGAGTGGAAGCATGCCATCTTCTTCAAGGGGGTCATACCTAAAGATGTCGTCGGAAGGGGGCCTTGAAGCTGGTGGCTCACTCGAAGATGAAGGCTACATGGACCTGGTCCAAGTTGCTACCATGTTCGAGATCCATTGGGTTGACGATGTGAGAAGGGAGATCCATAAAGGTTTGAGCTCCTTTTTGAAAAATGGCCTCGAAGATGAAGGTTGTAGGGATTGGATCCTGGTCGCCACCAAGTCCTAGATATGTTGGGTTAGCGACAGAAGGAGGGAGGTCTGTGATGGGTAGGGGCGATGGAGGTGAGGGCCAGAGGAGGATGGGTGTATGTGAGGTGCGGAGTGTTCGGACGGTAATGCCCCTCTTAATCGTACCATGGTTTGAAAAATAATGGCTAAGTTCAATTCATTGACAGCAAAAGTAACGAAAAGGCACAAGTGATAGAATGACAAAAAGTTATGTGAACTGACATTCCAAAAAAGAGAAGGGTATAATTGATATTGCAACATCTAAGAGGGGCATAACTTATAAAAATCTTATTTTTATAAGGCAAAGTTTAGTTAGCCAAAAAAATATATCTTAAATAGACTAGATGTTTTTTTGAAAACTATTCCAATAATGTGGTAATGATTTTCAATAAGAATGATAATAGTGGGAATGACAACAAAAAACAATCAATTTGTTGTTGATGTTTTCCATTAAAAATATCTGTATTGGTTGAAGCCATAAAGGGTTCAAAGTTGAAAGATAAGCTCGCAAAATTCACATGCCATTGCCTTTAAAAAGGAATTTGTGTTTCAGTTCTAATGAAAACTTTTTTTATGTGATCGACATTTAATCTTGTTATCTATATTGTGTAGACTCAAGATGGTTGATTGTTTTAGAAAGTTTTTTATCATTTTGTTTGTGCTTAACATCTTGTTGTGTTTCAGAGTTACTCCCTTACAGATATTGATTTTTTTACTAGTACAAGGGGAGTTGGAGGGGTATTCGAACTCCAGTCCTTTTTTAAATGAGAGCCATTGCTTCTACCTCAGACCATTAAAAGAATTCTCTTACGGATGATTTCTAAGCTGCATTATTTCATACTTGATGTTGAACTGTTGAAGCGACATCCAATTTTACATGATTTTTGTGGCTTATTTATGTTAAAGATAGTTTTGCTATATCCGGTTGAAGTTTTATTTTTGCGAAAGTAAGGGTGGATTAGCTTGTTTGAATAGTGGTTTAATTTCCATTCTTTTCATTGGACTTATTTTGCATTGATGAGATGTACAATATCGTATTCTAATAATCAATGGTACCCAAGTTTTTCTGAGTTCTTCTTACAAATCTGATGAACATGAAGCTTATACGTACATAAGCCGCATACTTCATATCCTTATATACTAATTTCCAGTGAGACTGTAATTTTTTTTAAAAAAAATCCCTATTTCTATTTGAAATAAACCAATCGAACCGTGGTAACGAGGAGTAATCTAGATGATCCACGGTGGCAGTCAACGCCACGTCATCAAGGACGCAACGTGGAGGGTGCGGCTATCATGGTCTCCCACCCTCCATCCTCCTCCACACGCTTCTGTAAATAAACCCGCATCATGAACAAACAAATAATTAACGGCAATCTTAATCAAACCACCTCGAAAAGACAGCACAACAAAGCCAACGCGCGATGGGAAATTCCAGTTTCGCCCTTCCACCACCCGTGCATGCCACCACGTCGTGACTCCTTCCCCAATCCCCATCCACCCCACCCCTCCTTCCTCCACCGCCATCTCCTCCCCCCCCCCCCCCCCCCACACCCTTCTCACCTCCACCATCTCTCTCTCCAATGGAGAAGACCCAGATCCCAGAGAAGGCAAGCAGCTTCTGCGGCCGCGAGGAGAAGAAGCTATGCGAGCCCTCGAGGAACCTTTCCCTCACCTACGCCAAGCCAACCGACAAGCGCCGCAGCCACAGCAAGAAGAACCACCCTCCCAAAATCGAGGAGGAACCCAACGAAGACGAACCGGAAGAGAACCCGCGGGATCTCCTGGCGGCATCGGCCGAGATCGATTTGTTCCTGGACGGGGTCGCGAACGCAGCAGATGTTCCGCCGGAGATACCCAAGTCGGCCGTTGGGGAGTTGGCCGTCGCCGTAGAGGAGATCATCCTGAGGCTGGAAGCGGAGGAGCGGAGACCCTCTCGGCTGGTGTTCCGTAACATGGGGGAGTTCTCTCTTCTCGACGCCATCGACCGCATCGCGAAAGTCGCCGCGGCCCTCGCCGTGTTCCCGTCTGAGGCGGCCGTGATGGGTCGCACGTCCAGCGTCCTCCAACGAGCCATGGCCTTCCTCGAGGAGGAGTTCCGGTCTATACTGGAAGACGGCAGGAGCGGCGTGTCATTGGGAAATGGTGCTATCACCGAGGAGCCGATTTACCCACCGGAGATAATTAAGCGTCTCCAGAGGATCGCGGAGACGATGATCTCCGCTGGGTACGAGTCTGAGTGCTGCCAGGGCTTCATCATTGCACGGCGTGGCACGATGGCGACGGGGCTGACGGATGTCGGCTTCCACAAGGCCAGCATGGACGAGCTGCAGAAGATGGCGTGGGAGAAGCTCGAGGGCGAGGTGTCGGCATGGATCACCGCCTTCCGGCAGGCGGTCACAGTCGCCTTTGCGAGGGAACGTGGTCTCTGCGAGGCGGTCTTCACCGGCCACCCTTCCGTCTCCTCCGGGCTCTTTAGCAACCTCGCTCGCGGGGTCATCATCCAGCTGCTAAACTTCGCCGAGGTTGTCACCGGAACGCAGAGATCTGGCGAGAAGCTGTTCAAATTCCTGGATATGTACGAGACAATGCGCGATCTCACGCCAGCGATCGTGGGTCTCTTCCCAGCGAAAGAGGGAGATGAGGAAGAAGGCTCGCAGGCGTCCTCGCTCCTGCAGGAGGAGCTGAAATCGGAGCTCTCGGCTGCGAAGTCGAGGATAGGCGACGCCATAGTTGGGATCTTCTCAGACCTCGAACATTCGATCAAGAGCGACACATGGAGGACCCCGGTGCCAGGCGGCGCAATCCACCCGCTCACTCGGTACGTCATGAACTATCTCAAGTATGCATGCGAGTACAAGAACACGTTGGAACAGATCTACCAAGAAAGCCAAACGAGCAGCTGCGCAGAGTCGACCTCTAGTACCGACGCCAACCATGAAGACGTAGAGCACACGCCATTTGCGCGGCAGCTGATCGTGATCATGGACCTCCTGGACGAGAACCTCGACGCGAAGTCGAAGCTCTACAAGGACCCATCACTGAGCTACATATTCCTGATGAACAACGGGAGGTACATAGCGCAGAAGCTGAAGGAGTGGTCGGAGATCAACGAGATGCTGGGGGCAACGTGGTGCCGGAAGAGATCGTCAAACCTCCGTCAATACCACAAGAACTACCAGAGGGAGACGTGGGGGAAGGTGCTGAATTGCCTCAAGGACGAGGGGTTGCAGCAGCGCGGCGGCGGCACCGTGTCGAAGACAGCTCTAAAGGAGAGGTTCAAGAGCTTCAACTCCATGTTCGAGGAGATTCACAAGACGCAGAGCACCTGGGTGGTCAGCGACGAGCAGCTGCAGTCGGAACTTCGGGTGTCGGTGTCGGCGGTGATCGTACCGGCGTATCGGTCGTTCCTTGGCAGGTACCGCCAGTTGCTGGACGGCGGGAGGCAATCAGACAAGTACATCAAGTACGCCCCGGAGGATCTCGAGACATACATCGATGACCTTTTCGACGCAAAGCGCAAGTCGTGAGGGGCGGTGGCGGAGGAGGGGATGAGGTTGGCGGTGCAAGGTGCCGGCGGTGCGACCTCTTTTATGTTTGTAGTGATAATGATTTGGATGTGAGACCATATACTATCATGATACCTTTCTTTGGAGATGTGAGCTTTTACAATTTTGATTTGTTGACGGATGGAAGGCTATCTACATTGCACGAGGGAGGGAGGGAGGGAGGGAGGGAGGGAGCGGCCTGTATGTATTACATACAATGATCATTGAGAAGATTACAATTCTACAAAGTTAATGCAGTATTTTTATCTGGTTCTGCATCTTCCGTTCGTTGTTGGGATCTTTTTAGATAAACGATCAACATTCATTTCATCTAAAAAAATTAACAATTGTTGGGATCTCTTTAGATAAACGATCAAAATTCATTTCATTAAAAAATAACAACTTCCACATAGCATTCTTTCCTTGGGTCAAGATTTTAGGCCAGGAGGAGCTTCAAAAAATCGAGCTAGGAAAGATTAAAAAAAAGGCTCGTATAGGCATGACATTTAGTACAACCAATTATTAGCACAGAGGAAGACAGGATTAAGCTAACTAGGAAAATGTTCTTTGTTGACAAGATATAATACATAACAAAAGGAAGGTTAAGTCCTTTGTATGTAGTCTTAATAGTTCAACAGAGATATCGTTCGCCTTTACTTCTTGATTGTGAGTTGCCGGTGGGTGCGGGGACTTAGGGAGCTAGCAAGTTTTGGGATGCATGACAAAGGTTAGAAAAAGGAAAAATACATCAAACAAACATTGGAACCAGATGATCGATCATAAATTATGTTGTCCAAATCAACCATCAGATCGATACATCCTCGCACATCTCCCCTTCCAAATCAACCATCGAATCGATGTCTGTATGGCAGACATCTGCTAATGGGATGAGTATGGACGTGAATTGTGTTGTCCAACAAAATTTCAAGGTTCCCACAGAAATTCGAACAATTTAACAAGGAAAATATAAAGAAAGTAAAGGGACATCGTAGAACTAAGAGGCAAAGAGGGCATGCAATAATCGTTGGGGTGTCGAGATAAAGGGGTCGGTCTTGGGCTCTAAGTTAATTATGGCTTAGGGACTAAAGGAATAAAGAGACTCGGGGATGGAACAGTCCAGAAGCGCTCGTGTGGTTGGCACCCAAGCCACCATTGACAACAAATTATAAATCTGGTTGGGGTTAGCCTTATTTTTGATGTTTTTTCCCGAAAAGATGATAATAGCCATGGTGTCGGGTGAGGGGTGTGGTTTAGAGGATATCTCTAAATTTAGGATTATATTGATGGGAGGATGATCTTCTTGCAAGGACTTTAAGCTAATTTTATTTGGATGCGAGTGTTGAATGGGTTTGGGGTACAGAGATATATTAATTTTTAGCAAAGTCCCACAAGTCGGGAAATAGGCTTGATAGCAAGGGGTTGAGATCTATACCATCAGTCCAAAGTAAGGTGTTTTCCCCCCATCCCAAGGACTTAAAAGTCATAAAACAAACGCATGCTGAACCCTTTTTTACAGATCACCGATAATGAGGGTCTCAAGGGAGGTGTGGTTCTAAGATGAGACAAGGTGTATTATGTGTAATATTCCACAGATGATGCGTACAAAGAGAGAACTAGTATTCTCTTGGGCGTGAATCCAAGATTTTGACAAGAGAGAGCAGTTGAAGGTCTCTAAATCCAAATCTCCCATCTGTCGTTGGCTTTAAGATGACATATGTGTTCCCAGCGAGCTTGGTGGTAGTGTTTTTTTCATCGAGCTGCCACTCCAAAGAAAATTCCTATGAATTTTATCAATTTATTAGCAAAATGTTCTTGGATATTTTCGTGGAAGACAAGATATGATGGATATAAGGTGTCAGAGATGAGATGAGGAGAGATACTCAGGAGGGAAGGAAAAACAATCAAATTTTCCAACTCTGGAGTTTTTTTCCTAGATTTTTCATGATAGGAATCCATTCATTTCGTTTGAGAGGTTTGGTGAGAGGGGGAACCCTAGGTATGTAATGGGGTAGCTCTCAAACTGCCAATTAAGGATTGTTGAGGCCAAGTTAGATTCATCAACGGATATATTAAGGCATTGAGATGAGGATTTGTCGTCATTCATAGATAGTCTAGTGATTTTTGAGCAACCTTTGAGGGTAAACTTAAGGGATTTGAGATATTTTACATCGAATTTTGTGAAGATGAGGATATTATCCGCGAGTAGCATATCAATGATGATAACATCTTCTCCAGGAGTCTGGAAGCCTTCAATCAACTTTGCTTTGACCAGCTTCTGAAGCATGCCTTTTAGGATGTTCATTGTGTTGAAGAATAAAATGGGAACAGAGGGTATCCTTGTCTAACTCAATAAGAAGGTTTGAAGAATCTAGAAGTGGAGTTTTTTATTTTGAGTGAGACTGTTGTGCTATTTAGGAAGGTCGAGTGCTAATTTACAAAGGTAGGGAGTAACCAATTAGCGAAAGGACTTTGAGCATGGCACTCCATCTCAGTGAGTTGAAAGCATTTTTTAGATCAATTTTGAAGACCATGGCTTTGGTTTTGGTGTTGTTCTAATGTGTAAGAATCTCAGACATCACTGTAAAGGCATCCGAAGCCCCTCTACCCTTAAGGAATGCGCATTGGGAGGGAGGTTTTAGGTTGTTTAGCTTTGGGGCCTAGCGATTTGCAAGTGTTTTGGAGATGATTTGAAGGGGGAAATTGATGATACTGATTTGATGATAGCTATCAATACCATGAGGGTCTCCCTTTTTAAAAAGGAGGAATATGATTAAATTGTTAACAAATTTGAGGTCTGAGGCATTGAAGGTCGGGAAGAAGAAGTGTTTGACCATGTACATGAAGTCCTCCTTAATTATAGCCCACTATTTCGTAAAGAGTTTAGGGATGCAACTGTCTGGTCCAGGGTCTTTTAAGGATTTTACATTACGAATGACCTCATGCATGTTTTTTTAAGATGCATTTGATAAGATAATGGTTCTCTATGTGTTCGACCAATGAGTTATATAGTTCCAAGGATAGAAGTGGGTTGTTCTCAAGGGAGGTGTAGAGTTTGTGGCAGAATGCAATAGCTATTTGTGAAAATTTTCCTTTTGAAGTGTGCACAATACACTGGCTGTCTTTTAGGGCTAATCTTTTAGGGCTAAAATGGAGTTTATACTCCTTTGGGTTGAAGCAACAACCAGAGAACTTTGGAATTTTGATTTCCTTCACAAATCCACCAGATTTTCACATGCTAGTTAAGGTATAAGAATTCATCTTCATTCAAAATATCCAAGTCTTTATAGAGGTGGATGAGATTAGCAGAGGTAACCACGTCTAGGTTATCTGAGGTGAGGGATTCTTCAAGGGAGTGATTTGGGAGAGAATTGCTTTGGATGAGGCATAGAATAGGGAAATGTTGTATTGGTTCCTAGCTATTATGTCGTACTTTAATCTTTTGATCCTGAGATGCAAGATGTGGAAGGGGTTGAAGCCCGAGTACGATTGATTCTAGGAGTTCTCCACAAGTGGTGTAAAAGATGGTTTATTGAATAAAAAACTTATATTTTAAAAGAGGAAATATTGGTTTGAGGGAGACAATGGATGCAAGGAGGGTTTATGGTTGGAGAAGGTTTTGGCTAACGCTTGTGTTTTAGCCATAGGTGAGATGTCCAAGAGCGAAGGTGAGATGCAAATTCGGTCGAGCAAAGCCCACCAAGTAGGGATGCAAACGAACGAATACGAATGCGAATCCAGGTCATACCATAACCATATTCATATTATTTTACGAATACGAATACGAATACGAATGTTACACGAATGTAAAAAAACAAGATCCATATCCTCAAAATACGAATACGAATACGAATACGAATCCTTTAGGAACGAATACGAATATCCAAACGAATGTTAACTTTTAACATAAGTATTAAATTATAAATAAAAACATACCTACTTATTTGGTAACCACTTCCATATAACTTGCATTCTTTTGACTTGGATCTGAAATTCAACTTAATACGTAAGCCAATATAATAATGAATATTGCAATTTACTTTCAATAACAATAACATAGAAAAATTGCTTAACATAACAATATAAATCTGAAATTTACTTCCACATAACTTTCAAGTTGTTTAATCATATTTCAATTTGCTTTCTAAAAAAGATTTCTTTTTAGCAATAACATTCCAATATGGTTGTGGCTGCGAGGTTAACATTAACATTCCGTATTACATTTCTAACAATAGCATTCCATTCATAAAAAAACATTACACGTCCAATATCCATTCAAAAAAATAGATCTGATTTCTTAGAATTAACATCACAAGATTAAGAATTTAAGATGATATACCAAATTAGATGCAGCTGCGACTGAGAGGGAGGTTGTGGCTGCGACGGAGGGAGGTTGCGGCTGTGGCTTCTCGAGCACAGCAACAAAGAGATCAAGCACCTTCAGAGGGAGGTTGGATGGGGGCGTGGGGAAAGGTTGCGGCCCGACGGGGGAGGCGGAGCGCAGGGGGCGAAGGGCAACTGGGTGGGGGAGGTGGGGGGGTGTCAGAGGAGACAAAGGGCTGTGGGAGAGGTGGAGGGCATGGGGAGGTGGAGGGAAGTTGGTGGAGGCGGTGGGCGCCTGGGTAGGGGAGTCGGAGGACGACTGTGGACACAGGGGGAGGTGGAGGGCAGTGGGGGAGGTGGGGGAGGCTGAGGGCAGTGGGGGAGGCGGAGGGCGGAGACCTGATGCGGAGGTTAAGGGGAGGTGCACGGCAGCTGGGTGGGGCATTGGGGAGGTGAAGATCTACAGGGAGGCGGAGGGAAGTTGGGGATGAAGAGGATGGGCGCCCGCAAAGGGGGAAAGGGTGGAAGAGGGTGGCGCATGGCCGTGGGTGGCGAGGCAACCCTAGGAGGAGAGGAGTCGACGATGGAAAGGGGGTTTTGGGGATAGAGGATTAGGGCTAGGGGGCAATAAACCCTAATTTTATTTTTAAATTTTAAATATTGAATACGAATATTCGTATTCGTAACCAGATTCGTTTTTCTTTTCGTATTCGTATTCGTATTCGTATTCGTTAACTCAAGATTCGTATTCGGATTCGTATCCGTAAAAAATTCGTTTAGAATATTCGTATTCGTATTCGTATTCACCTGTTTTTAAAAAATAAGAACCATATCCTCTTAAAAACGAATACAAATACGAACGAATACGAATATAACCGCATCCCTTTGCATCCCTACCACCAAGTCTACAATGGATCATTATAGGTAAAGGATATGCTTGATTCTTTGAGGTTGATTAGATTAGAGTCGTGATGTAAATCCTCAATTCTTCTAGATTGGGATAAAAATGACTTCTTGAAGGCATATTCAGATTGGAAGCGAATGATGTTGAAATCCCATGCCATGATTATATGCTTATTGTCAAAATCCTAATAGACTCCTGATGAAACACGAATCGGCTAAGATAGCATGCACTCGTTGTAGCACGGTCCTATTCGCAATCAATAGAACCAGGTCTAATATCTTTGCAAAAAGGACTCAATTTTTAATTTATAACATGGGAAGTCCAGGGTCGAACATAAGGATGCGAGCGCGTAATTATTCAACTTAATTTAATGCTAATTAAGAAAATCTGTGGTTTTTAGGTCCTAATATAAGAACAATACAAGTATACACAAAAACCAATGTAAAATTATTATTTTTTAAACAATTTTTAATGCATCTATTTAATATGATAAAAAATATGCAATGAACAAACTAAGATATACAACACAAAGGAATACTCCTTATTATGTCATGAAATACTTGTGATCATGATTAAATAGATTAATGACTAATCAGTATCAAACAGATCTAAATTAATATATAATTTCACCTCAAATCATATGCAAGTTAAAAAGACCAAATTCATGATCGAAAATTAAATGCGTGAATGATAGATAAACTCTATGGTTTTACTGCATGAAATTAAAGAGAATGAAATGAGCTTTTCAACAACGCCAATTTTATTGAAAATAGAATTATGGTTCACAATATATTGTCATTAAATTGCAGGGGCATGAATGCAAGAAAAAAATATGAATTTTTATTACAAAAGAGTCCAAAAAAGACTAAAGAGAAAATATAGAAACCCACGGGATATTTTTCACAAATTTTCTATAAAACCTCCTTGACTCTAATGCAATTCCTCCACAAACATGTGCGATGCTCGTGGTCGAATCGAGGCTTGGGTGGAGGCTCGGGCACACGTGTCGCTTGCAGGTGACTCGGATCAGGCTCGTGCATACTACTTCTTGGTTTTGAATCATTGCTTCGGATGAAGGCTTCGAATCAGTGAAGGCTGTTTGATTTGATCAAGGGAATGTGTTCCGATGATTGATGTTGTGAAGTGTTCTTCCATCTCCTCTGCGAGAGGCTGAGCTATGGCGGAGTTCCGGTGGACATAGTCCTTCTCCACCATCATATCCGCTAGGATTGAAGGTCACAAAACATTTCTGACATCATGATGAAGGAGAAGAAGACACGATGAAGATTAGATGAACGCCGGAATGGTTCATCGACGAAGCTACTCCGGTGGCTGAATTCAAGATCAGATCCTGGCCAAAATTTTGATCAATTAAGGTAATATGTCACCTGCAATCGTTAGATAAAAAAAATCATAAACATGCACATCTTATAAGACGAATTTGAGGTGGAACAAAGGATTGATTCGAATGAAAGGTGTCACGTCCCCCAATTCCAGGCCGTCGGATCCTCCCATAACCGGATCTGGTTACTTAGAAGTAATTTATTCAGCAATCACAACTAACATTCAGAAATAGACTGCAAATAAAAATACTCAGAAGAAAGTATTTCAACACTTTATCATCCACAAAAATAAAAGTTCAGATGATACATTGTCCCACTATAACCATTTACATGTACATCAGCTTGAAAGGAAAATATACAGAAGATTAATAACTACCTTAACAAGTAAGGCTACTATGGCTGGCTGGATATATAGTATGTAAGCTGGTTGGATTTCTAAAGTCCTTGCGATGACTTACCGACAGCTGTTGGGTTTTCCATAAATCATAGGATAGAAATTAGCGAATGCTAAGTAACGAAGAAGAGAAAAGCAAACAAATTGTGTAATTTTGCAAAACTTGTTATCACAAAAGGATCCATTCCTTCTTATTAATTTAAGTTCTATTCCTTTCTGATCCACGTCAAGGATAGTCCAGGGGAACCCCACCTTTCTTGGACTCCGAAGCTGTGGACACTTCGGGATTGGAGATTGTGTTGATCTTGGTAAGATTATGACGCCGCACGTTGCCTCAACCAATCCTCCAATACTACCCTGACAATTTTTCTTTTCTTTTATTAAACATGGTCTCAAACCCTCGGCCTGGAAAACAAATGAGCACACCATCATCGAGGATTCGGTTGCTTAAAACCTCAGGCTAGCATTTAATCATATAACCTAGCGGCTTTAAATACATATTATCGTGACCCAGCCGCTATTGAACCACCCGTGTCTCCACATGACACAACCACATCTTCCGTCGTTCAACCCGAAGATATTGGCTCCCGATACCACGCGTTGCAAAACATTCATTTCGTACACACTTAACATAACAAGGCAACCGTGTACCACCTAGGTAGGGAAACGCTAATACGGGTTCCTTCCGACAAGCCTACAGGTTACATGCCCGACCTGTAGTTCTACTCCCAGTCATCCTTAACGTGACACACAATCCTTTTTAGGATCTAACTCAAACCACATCAATTCCCATGATGTAATTCTTTCATTAAGTCTTCGATTTGCATAATCAGCAACACTTAGTGTAGACTCACATATATATTATTCATATGCATATATACTCGTATTTATGCCTATTTTAACTCCCAAACCATAACTTTCAAAATTACCGCATCAATTTGATGCTTAAATCTTATTTTAGTGGGAATCATAAAGCAACTCTTCAGATTTTTTTCAAAAATAGTCAAAATTAGGGTTCTTCATAGAAAAGGACATAAAATCAAGAATTTCAATAATCTCGTATGAAAACCCAATAGCAAAAGGAAGGATTTCATTACCTAATTGGGCTCTCTCTCGCGTATGCAAGGTTTTATCGTGTTTCGTTTTCATAAAGGATGTTTTAAGGCTCTTGAAAAGATCGAATTTCATTTTCGTTTCAAAAATGCTACGAACGTGTCAAGAACGCGAAGAACAAACGAAGAACGCGAAGAATACGAAGAACATGAAGAACATATTTTCTCTTGAAATTTCAACAGAGCTTCCCCTTATACGGGATGATATTTCTAGGAAAATTTCGGCAGAGTTTTCCTTTATATCGGGACATATTTTTCGGAAAATTTCAGCAGAATTTCTCTTTATATTGGGACATATTTCAAAATAAAAATGAAAAGAGTTTCCTCTATAAAATAAATCGAGAGGGAAATAACAATGAAACTGAAAGAATATACTCAAACAATAAGAGATGAAGAATCGACAGACACACCGCATCTTAGGTGAGTGAATGTGTGACGAATCACAGGATTCACTGACGTGCATAGCCGCCCGCACCTAAGTAGGGTATTACACAGATTTCTCCATCAAAATGACTATAAAAGCATGATTGAAAGAATAGAAACATAAGCGATGGAGAATCGGTAGACACCATGCATCTTAGATGAGTGAACGTTTGACGAATCATAGGGTTTGCTGACGTGCATAGCCGCCCGCACCAAAGTAGGGTGTTACACAGATTTCTCCTCGAACCACAACAGGAAACGAATCGGAAAGAAAGATGAATCAAGAATAAAACTTGGAAGAACAAGAGGATGAATTGAAAGCCTAGCTTACTAAGAGAGGATCATACCTTTCTCCTCCTCGTTCTCCCGGCAGCGCTTCGCTAGCGGTCCTTCCTCGCCTCCCACATCTCCTCCCGACCTCTCGACCCTAGCCCTTGGGGTGGTGGTGGTAGTGGAAATTGTAGAGAATGAATGGGTAGGGGGTCTATTTATAGGCTCCCGAAAACCACTAACCACGGTTAGAAAATCATGATTTAGACCTTAACCATAGTTTAACGGCTCATGGTTTTGGCTCATGGTTTTAGCCAAAATTTATCCCAAACTTGGGGCTTAGGTTAGAACATTCTAGAGGATTCTAGATTCGCTAATGATGCTTAATTAACACTAATCGTGATTAACTTTCACTAATCATGATTTAACTTTCATGGCTTTCGCTTATCTTTTGTCAACTATTGATTAGTGTTTGCTAACATTAACACTAATTGTGGTCATTAGCGGTTTTTAATCCGTCATTAGTTTCTTTAATCACGTTTAATTAGTCTTAATGACAACCGTTATGGGTTAATGACATCTTAACCCTCCTTACTTCTCTTTCTTCTGGAATTCATAACAAATCTAAACGAAGTCCGATTCACACGAAACAAATTTCATTGGTTTCCTCTTGACGGCCCGGATCTTATTATATAGGATTCGAGATATGCCAAGTTCAAGGCTTTACATAAGGAGAAGTCCTATTTGGGCCCTTCTTCTTGGGAAAGGATCGGATGATCACATAGATGCAGAAATAGAGAAGAACAACTGGAAGGAACGCGTGAATGGTGAATGAGCCGTGAAGATATGTGTAAGAACATGTTAGTGAAATGAATTAGGAATATGCTCCAGTAAATTAGAGAAACAGAGAACGAATGGTAAACTAAGTGATGAACCCGGAGTTTGAAAGGATGAAGATCGAATCAGAGATGAATCTTGAGCTACTAGAAGCCTGGAAAGCTTCTACAGTCCTCGCTTAACTACCATGGCTATGGTGGAATCTCGAGCAGCACCAGTTGCATGTCTGCAGCTTGATCTCCGATGACCAAGAATCTTGTCATCAAACTCCCTCCATCATCGCTCACAAGTCTCTCTCTCTCACTATCACTGAGGGATGGTGTTGCTTAGGGGATCTCTCAGTAGTGGTGGATAGCCATTACTCACGTTAGAGGAAGGGGTTTTGAGACACTGGAGGTTGGGAAGTTAGCGAAGAACAACAGTGGTTTTAACCACTGCTAGAGGTTAGAGCAATTGGAGATAGAAGTTAGGTGCTCCGCAAGTATGAGGGGAGTTAGATGAAGAGTTTGGAAGTCAAGGCGAAATTATTATCGAATATGGTTGGAAAAATTGGTTGAAGTTAGGTGGTTGCAACAACCAGTAAGGTAAGTCGCGAAGGGACGCGTCGAGGAAGACGACACCTGGACCGTTGGATTGAGATCTAATGACCAAGATTTGGGTGCGAAGGAGCGAACCAGATGAGCTAAACGAGAAACGATCGTGCATCTCTGGATGAAGATGCTGATGAGCAGTGAGGATTAGCGAGTGGTCAGATCCAATGACGAAGAAAGATAGCGCTGGTTAAAGAAGAGCCGACCACGTGGTGCGATCTGAGGATGCCACGTGGCACAATCAGAAATTCAAGAAAGAAATTAAATAGAATAAAATGCTAAAGAAAAAAGGAAATTAAATCAGAAAAAGTTATCAACATGAAAGTTGTATATTTTGATGATATCTAAAACTTTCATGTTGAACTCAAAGAGAGAAAAACTCAAATGTACATAGATAAAAATTACACAACTGATTAAAATAATAAAAATATTTTCATTTCATTTTATTTTCTTTTTTTGGATTTTGTAGTTATATGTTAAATTTATTAAGTGTAATGTTAATGTAATTTTTATTTGATTTTTTAGAAAGAAATATATATATAATAATAGCATCATAATAGGTTAAATAATGTAGTATACTTAGGGTTAATTATTTATAGCACACAAATAAGTAATTAGTGTTAATTGTTATTGGATCTTGTTGATTTACTTAAGTAAGGGAGATAATAATAATTATTATCATGATGGTAAATGTAAGATTTATCACCCCCTATACTTAAGTTAAGCTTGTCCTCTAGCTCATAAATAAATAATAAGTTAGAGAATTAATGATTTTAGTGAATTCCCCTAACATGTGCATGTGCAAGAACAAGGCTTGAATGACCTAAAACACTTGATTTGTAAAGATCCTAAGTCTCTAAGTTGAACTTGTCCTAATTAAAATGAATTCAACTCCTCTAATTATCAGACTCTCAATATATAAATATATAGTAAGAGGTATGACTTAATATGTTGACTGCATTTACAAGAGTAGTGTCAAAATGTCACCTAAAGTTCCAACACCAGAGATTCTCCTAAGTATCCAATTCTCAACACTAGGGAATAAATCCATGATTGCTTCAATCCACCATCTCTTTAGTTTGTCAGACTTCAAAGTGTAGATGGCAGACCAGATAATGGAGGTAATATGATGGTATCATTTCTTTTCTCCATCTCATTGAAAAAAGGTTTCTCTAGAGTGTGAATACTCAATGTGTCCGTCAAGAGAGATTGAGCCGTATGTACTTGTATTCCTGGGTGTACCTCGTGGTGTGTCTTTTTGAAGTATGTAATATACTTGCACCCATCCTTGTAGCGCTAACGATGCAGATCCCTTTTTAATGTACCAGCCCGACTCATAAAAGCCTAAAGACTTGGTTCAAGCGGACACTTAAAAGGTTGGGAGTGCTCGCCTTGAATGTAAGATCATAATGATGCAGCTTTGTAATGTAGTGAGCTTTTCATTATTTTCATTTCATTTTTTTCATTTTTTATCACATGTATTTATTTTTTTCTTTTTGTCTAACTCCACTACTTTTACCAAAGGGTGTCACACATTGATCAGCAATTTAATTTAATGACATCGTACTATGACACTTAGGTTTTGATAAAGAGATTACTATGAGAACCAAGTCTCATACTGACTAAAATGATGACACTCATGTTTCATGAATCCTTCATTAATCTTATCCTATCCTCGAATACCATTAAATCAAATCCAAACTTAAATCTCAAATCCCTGTCCCTCAAGTGAAACCTCAGCTCATCTCAATCATGAATGCAATCATGTATGTGAAGTGATGGTCATATTCTTTAATGGTCGAGACTAAACATGCAATTTAGCACACAAATATTTCAAACCAGGGAAGTTTGAATTTTTAAGTTTAAGACCCTCGTGATTAAAATTGGTTAACTCTAAGTCTTTGGACTCATAAACTAAGTGTTAGGAATCATATCAAGCCTTGAGTGAAAAAATGTAGGGTTTTTATCAGTTGTGCCCCTCTGAGATATTACCATTTCAGTTATGCCCTTTCCTTTTTTAGAATATCAGTTATTCCCCTACCTTCTTACAAAATTCACAGTTCATCCCTTCTGTTAAGGTAAAGTAGGGGCATAACTGATATTACAAAAGGGCAGAACTATAAATTTTGTAAGAAGGTAGGGACACAATTGATATTTCAAAAAAGGGAGGGGTATAATTGAATTTACATGAATCTTGGAGGGGCACAATTGATAAAAACCCAAAGATGTAAGCGTAGGGAAAAGCACCAAATTAAAAAGTTAGCAAGTTAACAAGTTAGAAGTTATTTGAACATTTTTATTAAACAAAACAAATACCCTAAAGACAAAACATAACATACTAGAACAAGACTAGAAACACAAGGATACCTAAACACGCAAGTTCAGTTTCTCAATATCAGAAATTTGACTTAAATCTTTGAGGTTTGAAATCACAGGTTGCCTTATGCTTCAATTGCTTTCTTCTCACAGAGTAAACCTCTAAATCTGAATATGAAAGATCATCCTCAACTTAGACACTTACTCTCCTAGAATGATGACATTTTCCCTCAAAAGTCATATTCATATCGATATGAGAATATCTAAAATTCTCAAAAATAGCAAGAAGACAAGTCCAACCCTTGCTTCCTGCAACATACATATGGGTTCTCTTTAAGAGAGAAAAACTAGACACAAGAGGATAACCTAACTTACAAGTAAGACAACAATAAACTAGCTGAATATCCTCAAGGAAAGGTATAGGATCCTCCATATCTAACTCCTCTGGTAAATGTTATTTTCCTCAAGTGACATCACTCTTCTTGAAGAACTCTTTATTAACTTGATCTTCCAAAATAAAGATTTTAGACCTAGACTCTCTTCCATACATGACTCTGTGAAATACCAAAGACTAGACAACATTATATACACTAAAACATGATGGTTCAATGAACCGTCACACCCTCTCACCAACTCAAGAAATTAAGTAGAAACTGAAGAGATACAAGGTTTAACACTATTTACTTTCATTTACACCCTTAAAGTTTGAAAATAATTTTGAAAACTTTTTACAAACCATGTCAGATAAGTATAGGTTTTCCAAACATTTTACAAAGATTTTTAGAACATGTCAAACCATATTTTCACAAACCAATGTAAAATACTTTGTAAACCACGTCAAATAAATATATAGTAGTTTTCAAAAATGCATTTCAAAAAATATATGTTTTTTATACAACTCAGTTCAAAAATATAATACGATATCCATAACTCCAAGAGCTTGACAAAATTGAAACCATGAGCTATGATTAAAGTATATATATAGAATGTACACGACCCACCCCTTTATACTTAGATTTTGCAATGCCCTCATAGCACAAAGTCATATGAAGCCATACCTCATGCTAAATATAAAGAAATGTACGAAAACTGAATCAAGAGTCAAGGTTAAAAGAGGAATGAAAGAAAAAGAAAGAATACAATAAAGTGTCCCCCCTATACTTAGGCTGAAAATAACCTAAGTATAAACAAGAGAGTAGGAAGCAAGCAAGGGAGCCAACATAAAAGAAATCGAAAAATAGGTACAATAGGGTCAGGATCTCCCTAGACATAGGCTGAAAATAACCTAAGTTAGGAATAATATTCAAATGAAAGCAGAAACTAAACCCTAAAAGATAGAGTGTCAGAAAGAACAAGAACCTGATTGATGTTGAATCAGACTGATGTGAATCTTCTATTGCAATTTCATGTTGTATATGAAATGTCTGCAAATGAATCAACTGGCATGAAGTGAATCACTTCAAAAGAAGTCAGTCGTTCTTTGGATTCTACAAAGTTCTTCAATAGCTGCCCGTTGACCAAAAAGGAAGGTGCACCATCTGAAAGGTCTGCAATCTTTATGCTACCATTTCCATGCACTTTCTTAACTATGTAAGGACCCGTCCATTTGGATTTCAACTTCCCGTGAAAATTATAACTTTACGTTAAACAACCATACCGTTTGTCTCGAGATAAATTTCTCGCATCTAATATGCAAATCATGCCATTTCTTAACATTATCCTTATAGATAAAGCTGTTGTCATGTGCTCTATTATGAATCTTCGATAACTCATTAAGGTTTAGGTCTCTACAAAGCTTACCCAAGTGAAAACTCTAATTAACTTCTTTCTTGATTGTCTGCTCAGACTTGTGAATTAATTAACCAGGCAAATGGCATGACTTGCCTTAGATAATTCTAAAAGGTGAAGTACCAAGAGATGTCTTATAGGTCGTCTTGTAGGCTCAAAGAACTTGGTCTAACAACTGAGACCAGTCATTCTTATCAGGATGAACTTACTTCTGAAGAATGCTCTTCATCTCCCTATTTTAAACCTCTGCCACGCTATTTGCAATTATATGTTCAAATTTATAGTCCTTAGTTAAGGATCTCATTTATCTATTCACAAAATGTATACCCCCATCAGAATTCAAAACCTTAGGCACCCCGAAGCTAGAAATGATATGCTCCTTAATAAACTTACAGACATTCATACTGTCTGTCAGTCGGGTTGGAACAACCTCCACTCATCTAGAAAGATAATCCACTGTCAACAAGAAGCACCCCAATCCATGACTATTGGGAAAAAAAGACCCATGAAATCTATGCCCATGCATAAAATACATCACATAAAATCATAGGATGCATGAACATCTAATCACCATAACCAGTTGTCTCTTCCCATCCTCTGGCAAACATGACACAATCGTACAAATTAGTGGCATCTCTAAACAAGGTCGGCCAAAATATTCCACATTGTAACACGTTATGTGCTGTCCTTTTTCCTGAATGGCGTCCTCCAGCATCAAATGAATGCCAATACGTGAGGATACTTTGGTATTCCTCCTTAGAATACAACTCCTCCATACACAATCCGGTTCTTCAAAGAAAAGGAATGGATCCTCCCAATGATATCTCCTCGAATCTGACTTCAATCGGTCAATACTACTCCTAGTCCAATCATGGGGAACTTACTCTAGACTAATCATGTTTGCTTTTGTATTATATGCAATTGCAACAAAAGATAACCGTCCCTTTCTAAGAAATTTCTGTGTTAACATGCTAGAAATGATCTGGGTTAGGTACACTCTCCTCTCCCCACAGAATACAAACTCAATATCAGCAGGTCTTCAAATGATGACTTCCTTCTCATAACAATCTACTAAGGCATGATAAGTAGTTAAGCAATCCATTTTTATAACTGCATCAAATTCTTTGATGTCCATAGGTATCAGATTCACAAAAATTCTCCTATCCCTACCAAGCAATCTCTAAAGACATTGCAGACAATTTCAGGTTCTCCTTTTGGTAAGGAGATGGACAAGACATGCTCAAGAGTACCCATTTCTATATCAGCATATGTAGAAAATCTTCTAGAATGATAAGAATGGCTAGCTCCAGAATCAATAAGTGCATGCGTATTTTTACCAAAAATGACAATGGTACCTGATACTACATCATCATCAGCGATGGCTTCTTGTAAAGTCATGCCAAAAGCTTTCCCTGCATTTTAGTCCTTCTTGTTTCACCTTCCTTGAATATTATTTCTTTTATCTACTTCCATGACATGTTTTTTTATGAGATATGACATTACCTGAAGCATTATTCAGAGATATACCTCATGCATTTCCACGATTTACATTCAGAGAAGGGCAATTTCTTTGCAAATGGCCTATTTGGCCACAATAATAGCATCAGAAGTCCCTCTACAACATTCTCCATGATAATGTTTACCACAAGTGTTACATTGTGGAAAAGAAGGTAATAAGTTTCTAGAAATCCCTGCAGCAAATCTCCCAGCATTGTATTGTCCGTATCTTTGGGTAGACAAATTATATTTCCTTGAGTTTTCAAACTTTCTCCTAATTTTGTTCACTGGACCTCTCCACTGTGGTCTGTCCCCAAATATCTTCTTACCTTGGTCATTGTATATTTTCTTTTCTTGTTCGGCTCTACGGGTTGTTATACCAACTTACCGTGGTCAGTGTACCAATAGGATGAAACCATTGACTTAATATCAACATGAAGTCCATCCTCAAAGCATATACACTTCTCATCTTCAGTAGTTACTAAAGATGCAACAAACTTCAATAATTCAGTAAAACGCTTCTTATATCCATCAATAGTCATGCTCCCCTGAGTGAGGAACAAAAACTCCTTAAGACGGTCTTCTTGATGGACTCTTGGAAAGTATTTTTCATCAAATTCCTTTTCAAAGATCTCCCATGTAATCTGAGATGGGTTTGGATATTTCATCTTCACCGATGTCCACCAATCATCAGCGTTATCTTTCAGCAGAAATATTGCATATTTCAACTTCTGTTCATCTGTACAATCCATCAAAGTAAATATTTTCTTCATATACTTGAACCATTCTCTAGCTTTCTTTTGATCAATGTATCCTACAAATGATTCTGCTCCCAACTTCTTAACATGTTCAAATGACAAATGATGCTCAAATTCATGCCTTTAACGGACTGGGCAACCATGCCTCCTAGTGTTTGAGCTATCAAGGTCAACGTGACATACATGCTGTTGTCGTTATCATTCTCATGACCAGGGCCTTGTGCGGTCACAGGTGGCTGCTCTGCTGCCAATGTTTCCTATAAAAAAATCTTAATTAGATATTGCATCAATATAAATCCTCCAATAGCAAGTCTAATTATCCTCAAGACTAACACTTCAATTCTCTTCCAAGTTTAAATCATATTATGATAACTAAATCAAATTGCCAAACTACTAAAATCAACTCATATTATCAAATCTTGTTTAAGATCCAAAACCTTTACTCTGATACTATAAGATGCCACAACCCGCCCCGCTGTTCAAGACAAATGTGACAAAATCATTTTCTTCTTATATCATAATAGTGCGAGCATAAATTCTAAAAATAAATTCCATTACTGAACTTGAAATCAGTCAACAAAATATACTCTTCATCAATACCAAAAAGTATCTTTCTCATAAAACAACTGCTTTATTTACAACTACTTCTTACAAGAAGTATTCCTTACAATAAGTATTTGACACTCCTATTACACAGCCTGATTATTCTAAGATTCATAACTCGATCTTAAAGTACAAAAAGTTACCAAAAATGTCCAAAATAACTCAATATATGATGGTGCAACTTCCATCTACAATGGTGTATCTCCGGTCCTTCTAAGATTCTTTCTCAGCTAGGTGTCTCTGTAAATAATAACAAAAAATGAGGGTTGAGTCTAAACTCGCATAAACTTAGACCCAATGAATGGGTCTCGAGTATTTTGGTAAGAAAACAAGGAATATTTCTAAAATAACTTTGCATAAACATAGTATCATTTAATAAAAATGTATTTTTATCGACAAACTTAATGTCTCAAAATATTCAAGCTTGCTTTTACAATAATAGTATATTCTTATAACTTAAAGCCAACTTTTAACCAGTATTGAGACTCGATAAATCACAAAAATCTAATAACGCTTATCAACACCATTGTGGCTAACTATACTAAGTCCATGAACACTGAAACGAATTGAGTCATATGTGCAGACAACTCCAAAGGCCAAAGAACATCCTGCGTACGATCAAACCCTTTATGCATACATAATGCGGACCCAAAGTCCTCAAAAACCATATCTAATGGTCTCCTTATTTAATGGCTTCGTCATATCTAACGACGTGTTTTAGGGTCATATTTAATGACATCACCATATCTAATGGCTAGTTCATCCCGGTTCATAAAATCATATTTCTACCTATATGATGTTTAGACCCAACTGTGGTGTTTACTTATATGATGTTTCATCCTGATTCATAAATCATATTTCTAAGAAGAAAAGTGAATGATATATAATCATATCACTACATAAACTTGTTGTTCACAAGTAAACTTAGGTTGTAACTACTTGAATACATAAAATTCTCAACATGTATCATAATCTTTACAATATTTTAAAGTACGAATTAGGATTCTTATAGCATAGATAAAACTCGTAGCATCAAAATCTCTTCATTCCAAATCTGAATCTAAGAATTTCATGTAGCATTGCTAAAAAATTATGATCACAAGATTAAAAAAACACGAATTGTAAAAAAAGGCAATCAACTTGGGTGATAAAATAGGGGTAATATTGAAAATAGTACTTGAGAGACCACTCACCTTGAATTTGATATTTTTGCTTCGACAAAAATATCCTGACTTATCAACAAAATTGAATTCTTCTCCTATGTAGTAGAAAGAAAATTAATGAAATCTAATAACCCGAGTTTATACATGCTTGTGATGGCTTATCTAAAGATATACTCTCCCCTTTCCTAAAAGTAAGAATTTTAAGAATATTTCGACAGAGTTTTCCCTTGTAAGAGTGATATTATTTAAGAGAATTTTGACAGAGTTTCCCTTTAAGAGGTGTTATTTTCTAAGAAAGTTATGGCAGGGGGTCCTCTTAAAAGGTCCTATTTCTAAAAGAAATTTTGGTATATATCCCTCTTATATGCTAAAAAAATGATAAAGAATGGCTTGAGTTTACTAACCTTACTCCTGAAATCTGCAATATGCCCTGTTCACACTCTGATCCTTCCTCTATTTGTTGGCAGAGCTTCGCTATGGGCTTCCCGACATCTCTCACCAAAATTTGGAGGAACTTGGTTGTGGTGAGGATGCTTGAGAATGAGGAGGTTGGGGGTATTTATATGCCTCCAAAAAGGGAAAATCATGGTTTAAGCACACATGATTTCAACCCATGGTTTGATGAATACCATGGGTTTTTCCCTATACCATGATTTCTCCTAATACCATGATTTTTATACCCATGGTTTTGCCCATGATTTTATGAATACCATGGGTTTTTCACTATACCATGATTTCTTCTAATACCATGGTTTTTGTACCCATGTTTTTGCCCATGATTTTCTCATTTAAACCATGGTTTTTCTAATGACACTTAATCTGCACTAATTTCGACTAGTTAGTAGCGATCAAGATTGATTATATTTAACCTACATTAATCCATGGTTAAGCTCTTTAATCATCGTTAATCTTCTTAATCATGATTAATTTTCCTAATGATAACAATTAAAGATTGATTTTAAGCTCAATAAACATCATCTATTCTGAATTCAAAAATTTCTAGAAATTCATAAAGGACATCCGATTGATATGATTCAAAAGCAATTAGAATCATCTCGTCAAGATGGATATTATAACAATCTCTAAGTTGGGATCTATAGAACTTTAATGTTGTACACCATAACCAAAAGTTACGGTTCTATTGGTGATCCAACCATCATAACCTTAATAGCTCTAAAGTATAAGAGTGTCACACTAGTGCTCAAAATATGCATATAGAATCTCCATACTCGGATCTGGGAGGTCGGTGGTTGCTAGGGTTTCCAACTTGATACCTTCTTACAAAAATGAGCATACCTCCCACATCCTATGCCCAATTCAAGAAATTTTGGATTATAGTTTTAACGTGCACGAGGAAGAAAAACGTGTTGATGAGAAGTATTGAATCGGAGCAACATATCACCTAACTAAGAAACACACATGTGATGGTCTTGTAAAGGGGGTCATTGTGCGAATCTATATACACACAAGCTCGACAAGGATGATGGAGCTATGGAGACCGGTCATCGAGGATGGGTGATGAATGAAGTTTAAAGATGAAGAAAGATAAAGAATTCCACGATAAAATGATAAACACAACTTCAAAATTAAAAAATGTGAGATTAGCTCAAAGATGATTACATTATTGGAGTGATTTGATGGGAGAAATTTTACATGGATTACAATGCAATTATAAATATTGCAGAGGCTATCACGTAATTGAAATGGTTTTAGGTACCTTAGTACAAAGTACCAAAGTGAAATCTCTCTTAAACCGCCGTGGGCGGAGAAGATACATGGGGCGGCGGGTGCTAAAAAACCAGCCCAACACTACTCCCATATTAAATGAACAATGAAATCATCATCCCCACATTTACACCTTGTTTGACTATTTATTTACTATAACCGGCGAGCTCCGACATCTCTCTCATTCTCAACAGGGCCTCCTCAGATCCGGCGGTGCCCACGCAATGGCGCCCCGCCGCCACCACCTCCTGCTCCTCCTCTCCCTCTCCTTTTTCCTCGGCCCGTCCGCCGCTTCCGAGTCCGACCACAAGGTAACGCCCCGCCCCTTTCTCCTCCCCTTCCATCTCGTCGTTTCTCGGATCCGCATCCCTAATCCAAGGCTATCCATCCACACGAATCGTAAGTAGGGTTTCTGATTAGGGCGGGCCAGATCGATCCCTAAGCTCGCTTGATCTCAGGGGGTTGAGTTGTTAGGTTCAGTGTACGAGTCGGCTGTTAGATTTGCACGTCGATGTGTTGGTTTTTTTATATGCTGATGCTGTTTGAGCTTTGTTATGACCAAAACCGAACTTGGAACTTGAGGTTCTTTCAAGGATACGGGAAATAGTAATATTTGACTCTATACGTCGAGACGTGAATGCCTCAATCGCGGTGGACGTTCTCGGGGAATGAAAAGAAGGAAATTGTTTGGACGGGAAAATTTGGAAGGAACATTTTTTGGATGCATCCTAGTCGTTTTTAGGTCTCATTTGCCGAGAAAAATTCGTAGGTACCGCATCTACAAAAGTATAATTCGCCGTCCACGGCATATACAAAACATATTCCCCGTCTCAGTCGTTTGTACTTCCCATGCTGCTGTTGATGTGGATTTAAGAAGAAATCCGAAGGAAGCCGCGGCTTTGGCTAAACAAGCGGCTTACCTATGATACATAAGAAAAAGTTCCATCACCATATTTGACGAATTATGTTATATGTATATGGTACCTAGGTAGTTTCCTCCCCATTTGCCTAATGATTGACGTCTCAATGGCTTGGCATCTCATTGGGGGTCCTACTGCTAAATTTTGGTTTTGAATCTTTATGAGTCTTTAGGACACACGGTTTGCATCTGATGCCTCATACCTTAGTCATATACTAGCAGCCAAATTACTATGTTTTAGCTGCATCTATATAATTACTGCCATCTATGCCACCTAAAGATTTCACAGGTTCCAAAATCAGACGTGTGGCTACATATTGCATGGTATCGAAATACGTGGTGAATTCAAACAATGAAAGCCGTGGGTTTAGAAGGTTGACTGGTCCCTGGTTTTTTGTGGCAAGATGGAAGCGGAGATGTTGGAAACCATAATGCTGAGATATGCTCCCCTCTCCTCACCGCTCTGGGCTGGTTCAGGCTTGGATGATATACAACATGTCTGTCTTGGAATTTTAGCAATCGAGGCTTTTCACGTCTCTCCATTTTCCATTTATACTGTTTAATGTCTCTCTCCCACTGGAACAATGCTTATAAGCTCCCGTGCTCTTTTTCTCTCTTGATTTTTGAGTATTTTTTTAGCTCCATGAGGTTGTGAACTAGGCTTCTTTCTACCAGACAACTTAGTTGACAGTCGTGATTGGAGTGTGACAATTGTAGTGGCGCAATTGTTGTGGCATGAGAGTAGATCACATGATAGTGGATCCTTCTTGAGGAAAGATCCAAATGAGTGTTTTTATCCTAAATCCATCTTTTTACAGTCGGGTTTATGTAATTTTGCTTGTTAGTTCATTTCTATATGTTGGATGTCATTCCTATTCTGCGTATATGTGTTTATTAGAAGTGCAAAAAAAAGGAACTCATTTAATGATCTGATGGTAGTGCAGTGTGCCTACCACCTAAAAGATCAGGGTTCAAATCCTGGAGCGGACACCTGTGCGTGTTTCCTTCTCTTATTTTTCCAAAAAAACATCAAGATATCATCGAGAAACTGGAGTTTCTGTAATTCATAATCACAGCAATCATGATGACCTTCCTACTATGTCAGAGGTCCTAATAGGATTAGATAATTTTGTTATTTTTTCTCAGTAATTGGCCTCAAAAATCTTTTTTCACATTTACAGTTCAAGGGCATTATATTGATGTCCCTCACCATCCCAAGTATCCTAAGCCGTCGGAGGACTAGACATAGGACATAGTAGTACTAATTGAACCTACTGGAGATCTAATCAATAATATTGCATAATAAATAACCGCCTACAATAAACACTGACATCTTAATATATATTAGATCGATTATGGTGGCAACGTATTGGAGAACATCATCTTTGCTTGCGATGGTACGACCCTGAAGTTGATGGAGCATACAAGACTGCTTCCTTGGTCCTCTTTTGTTCATGAGTGGTAGGGTGAATGCGATTGCAATTCTCACTGATTTTCTAAGGCTTGGGGGATGGATCTCGCTTCTGAACCCAACTGAATAGGTGGTGTAGTCCAATCGAGGCCAGGGAGTTGTATCCGGAGCTATTGGATCTTGCCGAGAATTTTCAGGATCCAGTTGCGAGTTGCTGTAATCATGCCCGTATGGATGGTCGGTTTTGGACTCCTACCTTTGTTTCGTCCTCTGCAGCTCGTTCTACGGAGTACACCAATGCATTTTCCCTCATGAATGTGATCACCTCATCTAGAGACCATTCTAAATGGCTTGTGGATGATACTTTGGTTGCTTCTGTATGTAGTTGTGGATGAGGTTTTTCTCTAGGATTTTAGATGCATTTGGAAATCTAGTATCCATATCAAAGTCAAGATTTTATGCTTGTTGACCTGGAGGGAGAGATTGGTAATGATGCAACATGGAATAGATAAATAGGATCCTATTTAATTTTGTCTGTTAATTAGAGTCCAATTTTATTTACGATTAATTGAGTCGTTGCAATTTAATTTAAATAACGAGATCGCTTGTGATCTCGAATCAAATAGTTAGTCGGTTAGAGTCTATTAGGATTTATTTGTTTGAATTTAAATTATAATAAGTTAGGATTTTATTTTGTTTGAATTTGAATCTTTTTCTGTTTTTCTAATCTCACTCCTCTTATATAAAGGGGATAGTAGTTCTTTGTTTAATACAATTCGGAGTTCAATTCAGATTGAGATTTATCTCATCTCTTCCCCCCCTCTCCAATCTCTATGCGATCTCCACGCTTCTTCTTTTCCAAATCCCTCACAATCGACGAGTTTCTCTCCTTCCTTCCTCCTATTTCTTTCACCGAGTATTTCTACCATCAAAATTTTATTTTTTCAGCGATAAAATTTTCTATCTGCATCAATTGGTATCAGAGCTTGGCTTTCAGATTGTCCTTACAATCTGACAATCCATACATGGGTTAAAGCCGATGTACAACCAACGGATTTCGTTTGACGGAGTGCAAACGATGAGCCAAAGAAACCTACAAAGAGCTGATATTGCTCGAATTTCAATTGAATCTGTTGTGAAAAATGAGCAATCTATTATTCAAGGGAACCCTAGGCTCTCTTATATAGGGAGAGACCTCACGGGTAAAGTACATAGTAGTCCAGAGAACAATAAGAAATTACGAAAAGGTACATAACATATAATAATATTGGTCTCTACACTCCCCCTCAAGGTGGAGCATAGATGTCGATCATGCTCAGCTTGGAAGAACATCTCTGGAAGGGTCCTCTGAGCAACGGCTTGGTGAGCACGTCAGCAGTATGATCCCCTGAGCTTATGTGAGATGTAGATATCAAGCCTCTCTGGATCAAGTCTCTAGTGTAATGGCAGTCAACTTCAATATGCTTCGTTCTTTCATGGAATGCTGGATTGTTGGCAATAAACAATGCTGCCTGATTGTCACACTGGAGCTGCATAGGTAAAGGTACGACTACATGTAGATCCTCTAGCACAGATCGAACTCACATCATCTCCGTGCTTGCTTGCGCCATGGCCCTATATTCAGATTCAGCACTAGACCTTGCCACAATAGTTTGTTTCTTGTTTTTCCAAGAAATCAGATCTCCCAACAAAAACGGCAAATCCTGAGGTTGACTTTCTATCCTTAGGGCATCTCGTATAATCGGCATCTGCACATGCTGAAATAGATAAATCTGTGCCCTTTCGAAATAGCAATCCTGAGCCTGGAGAAGACTTTAGATACCTCAGTATCATGTATATGGCATCCATATGGACTTGTCTTGGCTGCTCCATAAATTGACTCACCTGGCTTACTGCAAATGCAATATTAGGTCGAGTTATGTTAATATAAAGGAGCTTACCCACCATTTCTCTATATCTCCTCTTGTCTACTTCAGGAGTGTCATCATCATACAACTTCATGCTTGGATCCATTGGAATACTCCATGGTTTTTCTTCAGCCATGCCTGTCTCAGTCAAAAAATCTGTAATATACTTCCTTTGGGTCATCACTAGACCCTGTGCATTCCTGGCAAATTCTAACCCCAAAAAGTATCTTAGGGTTCCAAGATCCTTTCTGACAAACTGACGGCCTAGAAACGCTTTTGCCCTCTCTATTCCTTGAACATCATCTCCTGTAACCAGAATATCATCAACATAGACCATGATGACAACAATACCTGTAGAAGCCTTCTGAATAAACGAGTGATCTGCATTCGATCTTTTGAACCCCAGTCGTTCAATCAGATGGGAAAGCTTCTGGAACTACACCCTTGGACTCTGTTTAAGGCCATAAATTGCCTTGTGAAGTCTACACACCATATGCTTCTCCCCCTCAGCAGTGAACTCGGGTGGCTGCTGCATGTAGACTTCCTCCTGCAGATCTCCATACAAGAAGGCATTCTTAACATCAAGTTGAGATACAGTCCAGTCACGTACCACAACAACTGATAAGAGTATGCGAAGAGTAGAGTGACGAGCCACCGGAGAAAATGTATCCATATAGTCCACGCCACAGGTTTGTGTGAAACCTCACGCGACCAACCATGCCTTGTATCGATCTAGACTGCCATCAACATGGTATGTAACTGTGAATACCCATTTACAGCTAACAATTGATGCATCAGGAGGAACATTAACCAAGCTCCATTTGCCACGAGACTGTAAGGCACACATCTCGTCTTCCATAGCCATTCGCCAGCAATCAATCTTCATAGCTTCCTGATAGGTCTGTGGTATGTCCACGGAAGGCAAGGCTGCAACAAATCTCTGAAAATCGCCTGTGAGGCGATGAAAAGACACTTGGGAAGCAAAGGGATAAGATGCACACATCCGCTTTTGCTTCTGGATAGCAATAGGAATATCGAGGTCATCGTCCACTATACTGGATGGTGTAGTCTCCTGCAATGAAGAATCCTGCACATGTACCATATCTGACCCGTCAGTAGTACTGTCATCAACACATACCTGAGGCGTGATGGATGTCTGACATGTAGCTTGAGCAGGACCTGACCGACGCGTATAGAATTTTGGTAGGGGTGGAATAGGAGGTTGTGGAGGTGGTGGTGGCAGAGATGGTGGTGGTGGCAGAGATGGTGGTGGTGAAGATGACGTAGTAACAGGAGCAGGAGTGGACTCAGATGAACCCCAAGTAGGAGGCGGTGGGACACAAACATCATCACTGGTAGGGGATGGTACTAGCATGTCACCTGCAGGGGAAAAATACATAACAGACCCAAAGAATGTGACATCAACACTGACAAAGTATTTCTTGTTTATAGGGTCATAACAGCGATAGCCCTTCCGAGTCCGAGAGTAACCGACAAAGACACACTTGACATCTCTAGGAGAGAGTTTGTCAAGTCCAGGAGTCAGAAGATGAACAAACGCAACAGTACCGAAGACCCGAGGAGTAAGTGAGAATAATTCCTTATCAGGAAAAATGATAGAAAGAGGATTTTTCTCACCCAGAACAGATGACGACATACGATTGACCAGGTAGCAAGCTGTAAGGACAGCATTCCCCCAGAAAGAGATAGGGGCACAACTCTGAATAAGAAGAGTTCGAGTAATGTCAAGAAGGTGACGGTGCTTTCTTCCTGCCACGCCATTCTGCTGAGATGTGTAAGCACAAGTAGTTTGGTGAATAATGCCCTTTGACGAGAGAAACTGAGAGAGAGACCGTGTGCAGAATTCCAGAGCATTATATGTACGAACATATTTAACAGTAGAGGAAAAAACATTCTGCACTTCATTAATCAAAATTTTAATCACATCTCCTGCTTCAGATTTATTCTTTAAAAGAAAGACCCAAGATACACGAGAGAAATCATCCACGACAACTAGATAGAATCTGTGTCCCTGATGATCGGGAATACGACTCGAACCCCAAATATCAATATGAAACAACTCGAACGGGGAGCTACTGCTCCGACTCTGACGACTGGGAAAGCTAGACCGATGATGCTTTCCCAACTGATACGCTTCACAGCGAAAGGAAGAACTCGGAGAGATCTGATGCAGAAGATGTCGCATTTTTTGGAGCGGGAGATGACCAAAGCGAAGATGCCAGATGTACAGAGATACTGGTCCGGCGGAATGAGAAGAAACACCAGCATAAGAATTCCAGACCAACCGATACAGACCATTCTGCTCAGAGCCACAGCCAATCACCCTGCCCGTTAATATGTCCTGAAAAATAAGAGAAGATGGGTCAAATATGACACGACAATGCTAATCCTTCGTAATCTGACTAATAGACAAAAGATTCATGGAGAACTCAGGAGCATGTATAACATTCTGTAGACGCATGGATGGAGATAGAACGACCTCCCCCTGTCCAACAAGGGGTGAATGAGTACCATCTGCGATCTGTACTGACCGACCATGGGGAATGTCCTTGTAGGACTCAAGTCTCTCTCGATCACGACAGAGATGATGTGTGGCACCAGAATCTATAATCCAATCAGATATATCATGACAAGACGTATAACACTACCTGAGGTACTAGCAACTGCAGAGGAACTGGCAGAGACAGTGGCAGCAACATCTGAAGGTCCACCAGAAGCATCAACAGATGATTGTGGCATAATATCACGTAGACGTGCCACAAACTCCTCGAAACGATTGTCTGCATTGGATGCTGATTGGGGTAGAGCATGCTCGGCTACACGCGTCGATGCTGGGAACCCATGCTTAGAGTAGCATGTATCCTTCGAGTGGCCTATGCGGTGACAGTACAAACAAGGCTGACGAAAGAGACCACCCCTACCACGGGGTCTACGTCCACGACCAGAAAACTGACCACCTCTCCCACGCGATACTGCCATCGCCGATGGGGGTGGAGTAGATGAGCTGGAAGAAACTGATATGCGACTGAGCCTCCGGTAAACATCTTCCATTGGAGGAATCACTGCATCGACCAAGATCTGAGAGCGGGCAACCTCGTACTCAGGATCTAGGGCTGCAAGTAGAACGCCCACCATGGTGGCATTCCGAAACGTCTTCTGCTGCTCAGGAGTTGCTGTGAGTAGAATGGTACTGTATAACTTTTCAAACATCCCTCTCAGGGATGTGTACAAGGAGTGAAGTGGTCTACCGTTCTGCTTTATCGTGAAAATATCATGCTGAAGCTGTAACATCTTCGTCTCATTCCGCACTTGTGAATACGTTGCAGCCAAAATATCCCACATTGCCTCGGTAGTGGGCTGATGGAGAACATCATTGGCAATCTCCATCGACAGTGTGCCTGACAGCCACATGAGGCTCATGAACTGCATCGTCCAGAGCTCATAATTCATCCCATCCATCTTTACTATCGGCGCGGGACCTTTAAACGCGCCTATGGAGGGCATATCAACCTTGGAGTCTGACATAACGCCGGAGATGAAGTACTAGGGTTTGTAGACAAAGAGACAGGTGTCTACACGAACTGCATAGGATTTGAGTGTGTATGTAGACATTACACACCCAAATCCATGTAGACCGCGGAGTAGGCGGCTACGGCTGGAGGCGGCAGGAGGAGAGGCCGACGTCGGCTAGGGTTAAGCCGGTAAGATGACGGCCCGGGAGGTCGGAGGTGGGGCCAAGGGGCGGCGGGACCGAGGGGTGGCGGGGCCGAAGGGGCCGAGGGACGGCGGGGCCGAAGGCGGGACCGGGAGGCGGGGCCGAGGCACGAGGTCGGCGACTGTGAGAAAAGAGAGAGGGGGTGGGGGGGTGGCGGGTGGAAGAGCCCTAGGGCTTGTTTGGTTGCAGGGTTGGGCTGGGTTGGCCCAACCCTGGTTACTATTCACAAGGGTACTTCCTCCTCACAGATTACTATTCACCCACCCCAACCCAGCCCAACCCAACCCAGTCCAACCCAGCAACCAAACAGGCCCCTAGGGTTTAGGCTCTGATACCATGTGGAAAATGAGCAATCTATTATTCAAAGGAACCCTAGGCTCTCTTATATAGGGAGAGACCTCACGGGTAAAGTACATAGTAGTCCAGAGAACAATAAGAAATTACGAAACGGTACATAACATATAATAATATTGGTCTCTATAGAATCTACGGGATCTGGTTGCTAATTTTCAAACCTTGAGCGTCGGATCGACCACTTCCATCCTCGAAGCTGCTCTTCAGAACAATATTATTCGTGTTGCATCCATACAAGATGAATTTGAAGGCTACAATGAAGAAAAAGAAGAAGAAAAATCCTCCCCAGTTGCTGTCTAGGAAGTTCTGGAGGCCCCAACTGCTTGGATTTCCGCTCCTATGACATCGATCGCTCCATCTACAATCCTTGCAGTCCAGCCACTGTCCCCTCTCACCATCCTCGTGCCTCCAATGATCACCCCAACCACGTAATAACCCCTCGCTCCCTACTTCCGTTGTTAAACCCGACAACAACCGTGCTGCCATCATCATCCCTAACAACCAAAGTTCCTTCGCCAGCCCCTTACCCCTCGAAAACAGTCCTGCCACCATCTTCTTTGACCATTGCAGCAACACTGCCACCTCCTCTATCTGAAACCATACCCACCAATCGATTCCATCTCTGCCTCGCACTATAGATAGCTCGAAGCTTGAGCATCACCACCCACCTGCACCATGCAGTTCATCGCCTCGACCCAAATCTCAAACCCATTGGTGGGTTCCCAACAATCATTGCCTATTACGATGGAGCTCTTCGAAGCAAGCCAGGCGGCGCCTGTTGCCTCAAAGATATTAGCACCATAGACATGAATACCCCTACCGTTGGCATTGCTAACATTGAAGCCACCTCCTTCAAGCTATCCATGAGCGTCGCCATCGTCATTGGAAGCAAAATGGAGAAATCCTAACATGGATTTCTAAATCGAGATCTCTAATTTCTGGGAGTAGAGATAATGGGGATATCCTCTGAAAGAATTGCAAAAAGATCCTCCCTAGCTTTTTATCAAGGGATCAAACTTGGTGGAAAAACAATGAGAGCTATTTTACTTGAAGGGGTAGAGAAATTACAGATGCGCCCTTATGTGCCCTCCAGTGAGAAAAAAATTAAAAATGTAATTTTGAATTGAGTACGAAGGATACGACAATATAGCAAATTAAACAACAAATTTAGCAAGAAAATTCTCCTACACCGCACTTGCAGAACAAGCCACTCATTAGGAGATGGGTCTTTCAAAGCGACAGAGAGTTGATGCAACGTGTGACAAATAATAGAGTTCTATTTATTTTTCGCTCGTTAATTAAAGTAGGGTTGAGTAATTTTATTTAGTCTGTTGCATTTTAAAATAAAAAGATCACATGTGATCTGAAATTAATTAGTTGGTTATATCAGGTAGTTAGTCGGTTTAAGTCAATTAGGATAAGTTAGATTTGAATTTGATTATGTTTCCATTTTTGTAATCTCACATCTCTTATATAAAGGGGATAGTAGTCCTTTGTTTAAGACAATTCATACTTTAATTCAAATTGAGATTTATCTCATATCTCTTCCTTTCTCTTCTCCATTACTGCGATCTTCACGATTCTTTCCCAAATCTCGCGCAACTAGCGTGCTTTCTCTTCTTTCTCCCTCAAATTTCTTCCCCCAAATAATTTTCCACCGCTAAAATTTTATATTTTCTCTGTTAAATTTTTTTATCTGCATCAATTGGTATCAGAGCATGACCCTCAGATTGTCCTCATGATTTGACGATCCATCCAAGCATTCACACAGACATAAATCCAAACGATCTCGTTCAATGGATCGTGCATGGCATGTTGAGGTTTAGAAAAACATTATCCGATATGCTCCAAGTGTGTGTAGATATGCTAGCTTTGGCGAGAGAATGCACGATCCGTGGAATGTTGAATTGTTGACACACCAACTAGAGGAGAATGCGCAAAAAAACTGCCAAGAAAGTCGTTGAGACACCATCTCCCGTCCTCGAAGCTACTGTCCGGGTTTCAGAGGAAGAGAAATAAGAAAAAATCACCGTCAACTACTTCCTGCTTGATGTTCAGACCGCTTCAGATCAGGTAGAGAGATGCGGTTGAGGAAAGTGTTGAGAGGTCTGACAGGAAGAAGGTAACATTAATGCAAGATTCTCCATTTGACAGCATCTGAAAAAGGAAAAGGAACATGGTTGACAACCTCAGGGTGGTGGAGGAGGCTCGTTTACCTTTTGTGGACGTGGACCCCGTGGTAGAGGGGGTCGAATTCGTCAGCCCTGCACGTTTTGTCATCGCCCTGGCCATTCAGAGGATACATGCTATTCCAAACATGGTTTTCCTCCATCGGTCCGAGTAGCGGAACAAGTCGAGTCTCTAACAGGACCTACCTCAGATCAGAGGTTTGATGACCTCGTAGCTAGATTGAGGGATATTGTTCCTCCTTCCTCTTTACCATCTCCAAGAGGCCATTCAGATGTGGCAGCTTCTGCTTCCGCTAGCACCTCTGCTACAACTAGCACCTCAGATAGTATTTATGCCTTACATCATGTCATGAATATGAGATTACAGAGTGAATTATGGAATCCAGGGCGACTCATCATTATGTGGAGACAGACACCAGCTTGCATCCTATAGAAAGGTTCCTCCAGGGATAACAATTGTGATAGCTGATGGGACTCATCCCCAAGGACAATGGGAGATCACTTTGATGCCCTCGATGCGTCTGTAGGATATGCTACATGCTTCTGATTTTTCTATGAATTTGTTATCTATTAGTCAGATTATAAAGGATTTGCACTGCTTGGCTATTTTTGACCCATCGTCTTTTGTTTTTCAGGACATTCTTATGGGCAGAGTGATTGGTTGCGGCCGCGAGCAGTGTGGTCTTATCGCCTGGTCCGAACTCCCTGTGTTGGCATGTCCTCTCATTCATTCGAATCAGTCTCTCTATTCACTTGGCACCTACGTTTTGGTCACCTATCTCTTTAAAAGATACGTCACATGCTGCCGCATATTTCACCTGGGTCTTCTTTTCAGTGCGAGGCATGTCAATTGGGAAAGCATCATCGCTCTGCCTTTCCTAGTCGTCAGAGTCGGAGCATTGAGTTATTTCATGTCGACATTTGGAGTCCGAATCGTGGTCCTGATCATCAGGTACAATAGTTTTATCTTGTTGCTGTGGATGATTTTTCTCGTTTGTCATGGGTGTTTCTTTTGAAAAATAAATCCGAAGCAGGGGATGTGATCAAAACTTATATCAATGAAGTACAGAATGTGTTCTCTACCTTTGTGAAATTTGTGCGTACTGATTTTGCTTTGGAATTCTGTGCTCGTGCTTTTTCTCATTTTCTTTCATCCCGTGGAATTATTCATCAAGCATCTTGTGCTTACACTTCTCAACAGAATGGTGTTGCAGAGAGAAAGCACTGTCATTTACTTGATGTCACTCAGACTCTTCTCATTCAGAGTCGTGCCCCACATTTGTTTTAGGGTGATGCTATTCTTACAACATGTTACTTGGTGAATCGCATGCCATCGTCTGTCTTTGGTGAGAAAATTCCTTTCTCTATAGCTTTCCATGAGAAGGAGTTGTTCTTACATGCTACCTCCTCGTAGGAGTCAGTCATCTCCTCCTCCTGTGTCTGTGGTCCCACCACCACCGCCACCACCTCCTCCACTACCACCTCCTCCACCCTCTCCTACTACCCAGTTGCATGTGCCTATTGTTCTACCATTACCTAAGTTCTATACTTGTCGGACTGCTTCTGCTCATGGTCATCAACCATCATCCAGTATACCCCAGGTTTGTTTTGATAACATGATTTCTAATGATGGGTCTGGAGATATATCTGTACATAAATCTTTACAGGAGAATAGCCAACATATAGAGAAGGTTTCCAAAGACCTGGATATTCCTATTGCAGTTCGCAAGCAGAGGCGGTCTTGTGCTTCTTACCCCCTTGCTAATCAGGTTTCCTTTCATCGTCTAACATGGGACTTTCAGAGATTTGCAGTGGCTCCATCCGTCGTGGAAATTCCATAAATTTGTCAGGAGGTATTGAAGGATAGTTGCTGGCGCTTGGCTATGGAGGAAGAGATGGATGCGTTGCAGTCCGGTGGTACATGGAATTTGGTGCGTGCTCCTCCTGGGGCGTCTGTAGTCAGTTGCAAACGGGTGTTTACTGTTAAACATCATGCAGATAGTAGCCTTGATCGCTACCAGGCGAGGTTAATGGCACGTGGCTTTACTCAGACCTACAACGTGGATTACTTGGACACTTTTACTCCAGTGGCTCGTCACTCTACACTACGTATCCTACTTTCAGTTGCAGTGATACGCGATTGGCCTTTATTTTAGTTGGATGTTAAAAATGCATTTATGTATGGAGATCTACAGGAAGAAGTTTGCATGCAGCATCCTTCGGGGTTTACTGCTGAGGGGGAGTGTCAGCAGGTCTGTAGACTCCTTAAGGCGATATATGGCCTCAAGGTTGCAAAAGTCAGTAGTCGGTCGGTCGGGTCACTGACTAAGGATTAATCGGTAGTCGGACGACTAATTCGATTTAGTCAAGCTTTAATCGACTTTGAATTTTATGATTATTTTAATTATATAACTCATTTATATATATATATTTACATAGATTTTGTACATTTTTATAATATCATAATAAAATAAAGAAGTAATTGAATCTAATAAAACATTAAGCATATTATATGTTTGCTTATAAAAAAAGCAAAACATGAAAAAATATGGTATCTCCAAGCAAAAATTGGTCGACTAGTGTACGTAGTCTCGGTCGACCACCCCACTGACTAGACTAGTTGGACCTACTAGTCGGGCCAGTCGGGCGACTTTTACAATATTGTATGACCTTAATCAAAGTCCAAGGGCGTGGTTTCAGAAGTTCTCGGATTTGATTGAGAGGCAGGGGTTCAAGAGGTCTAATGCAGACCATTCGCTTTTTGTGCGAAGGACACCTAGAGGTAATGCTGTCATAATGGTTTATGATGATGATATTCTTGTTATAGGAGATGATATGCAGGGGATAAAGATGACAAAAGAGTTTCTAGGCCGTCTGTTTGTTTTTAAGGATCTGGGTACTCTAAGGTATTTCTTAGGGTTGGAATTTGCTAGGAATGCGCAGGGTCTTGTGATGACCCAAAGAAAATATGTTACAGGCATGCTTGTTAAGACGGACATGATTGGGTGTTAACACTCTACTCCTCCTATGGATCCTAGTATGAAACTATACGATGATGATACATATGAAGTGGATAAGAGGAGATACAGAGAGATGGTGGGAAAGCTCTTGTATGTTACTATTAGCAGACCGGATATCTCTTTTACAATGAGTCGAGTGAGTCAGTTCATGGAGCAACCTCGACAAGTACATATGGACGCGATATACATGATATTGAGATATCTAAAATCTTCTCGAGCTCAGGAATATTTTTCAAGAAAGGAGCAACTCTCTTTGTATTTGTGTGTGCTGACGCTGACTATGCAGGGTGTTCTAAGGATAGGAAATCCACTTCAAATTTTGCAATATTTGTTGGCAGTTTCCTTGTTTCTTGGAAAAGCAAGAAACAAACTGTTGTGCTCAGATAAAGTGCCGAATCTGAGTATAAGATTATAGCACAAGCAAGTACATAAATGATGTGGGTTCGAGTAGTGTTAGCAGATTTGCATGTAGATGTTCATCTACCCATGCAATTATAATGTTATAATCAAACTGCCTTATTCATTGCAAACAACTCACATTCTATGAGAGAACGAAACATATTGAGGCAGACTTCCATTATACGAGAGATATGATCCCGAAGGGCTTGATTTCTACCTCTCATGTTAGTTCAAGAGAGCAAACAATAGATATCTATATCAAGGCATTACTCAAGAGGCCTTTTCAGAAGTGTTCGTCCAAGCTGAGCATGATTGACATCTATGCTCCATCTTGAGGGGGAGTGTAGAGATATTTCTATGTTTCTATGTAACTTTTTTGATTATTTTATTTCTTTATATCTATCTTATGTAATTAACCCATAGGTCTCTCCTCTATATAAGAGAGCCTAGGGTTCCTGGAATAAAAATCTCTATTTTTTTCCAACAATAATATTTCTTGTGCATTGGACCATAACATCTATATCCCTTTTGTGTCTTGGAGTACCCGACAAAAACATATTTGACAGTTCTAGGGGAGAGCTTGTCAACACATGGAGACAACTAATGGACGAAGGCAACAAAACCAAAAATACGCGGAGTGAGTGGGAATAACTCCTCTAGAAATGCCAATGAGGAGGGAATTTTCTCACCCAGTACAGATGAGAGCACGTGATTCAGAAGATAACAAGTTATAAGAATCACATCACCCCAAAACGAATGTGGGGCATGACTCTGAATAAGAAGAGTGCGTGCAACATCAAGTAAATGGTGGCGTTTTCTTTCTGCAACACCATTCTGTTGAGATGTGTAGGCACATAATGTTTGATGAATAATACCACGAGATAAAAAGGACTGAGAGTGCACGAGTAGAGAACTCCAATGCATTTCCAGTTCTCACAAATTTGACAAAGAAGATAAAAACATTCTGCACTTCATTGATAAAAGTTGTAATTAAATTTCTATCCTCAGATTTATTCTTGATAAAAGTTGTAATCAAAGTTGTAAAAAGACCTATGACAAATGAGAAAAATCATCAACAACAACTAGGTAAAACCTATATCCCTGGTGATCTGGAACACGACTTGGACCCCAATATGTCAACATGAAATAACTCAAAAAGGGAGCTACTGCTCCTGTAGAGAGAATTATGTAGTCGGTGTACTGTTTGTGTTCTTTCTTTTTCTATGTTCCGTCTTATGTAATTTACCCATAGGTTTTCTCTATATAAGAGACCATAGGGTTCCCTGGAATAAACAACTCTTATTTTTCCAACATGATATCAGAGCCAAAACCCTAGGCTCCTTTTCCACCCGCCGCCCCCCTTCTCCTCTCTTTTCTCGCCGCCGCCTGCCCTTCCTCGGCCCCCCTCCCACGCCGCCCATCCTCGGCCGCGCCTCCCGCGCCGCTCCACCTCCTGCACCGCACCGCCTCCCGTGCCGCGCCGCCATCCTGGCCCGGATCGCCGCCCCCGTCCCGTCGACTCCACCCTTGCTGGCGTCGGTCCCCTCCTCCAACCTCTGACGTAGCCACCTCCTCCGCCATATCCATGGATTTGGGTGCGTAAAGTCTACATACGCACTCAAATCCTATGCAGTTTGTGTAGACACCCGTTCTTTTGTCTACAAAGCCTAGTTCTTCATCTCCGGCGATATGTCAGAATCCAAGGTCGATATGCCCTCCATAGGCGCGTTCAAAGGTCCATCGCCAATAGTAAAGATGGATGGGACGAACTTTGAGCTCTGGGCGATGCAGTTCATGAGCCTCATGAAGTCGTATGGTAAGAAGCATATTCTTACCGAGGAAGAGCCAACAGAGAAGACTGGGATTTATGCCTCGTGGGAGGCTGATGACTCTTATGCCAAGGTCTGGTTGTTAGACACGTTGTCGATGGAGATTGCCAATGATGTCCTCAATCAGCCCACCGCTAAGGCGATGTGGGATATGCTAGCGGCGACATATTCACAGGTGCGGAATGAGACCAAGATGTTACAACTTCAGCACGACATATTCACCATGAAGCAGAATGGGCGACCACTTTATTCCTTGTATACATCCCTAAGGGGGATGTTTGAGAAACTCTACAGCACTATACCTCTCACGGCCACACCCGAGCAGCAGAAGACATTTCGAAATGCTACCATGGTAGGAGTCCTGCTTGCGGCTCTTGATCCTGAATATGTTGCGGCCAGATCACAGATACTTGCAGATGCTACCATTCCTCCTATGGAGGAGGTCTACCGGAGGCTTAGCCGCATCTCGGTCCCATCCAGTACGTCTACACTACCCCCCCTCGATGATGACTGCTTCCAGAGGGAGATGTGGTTCGTCTTCTTCATTCCGTGGCCATGGAACTTGAGGCCGCGGTGGTCGGTTTCGTCCACCCTGCAGTTTTTATCACCGTACAGGTCACTCTGCGGATACATGCTATTCTAAGCATGGATTTCCAGCATCGACGCGAGTAACAGAACATGTTGCATCTCCATCACCATCTACTACGGATCAGAGGTTTGAGGAGCTCATTGCTCGATTACGAGATATAATGCCCCATGTTTCTACAGATTCTTCTGGTGGTTCTTCGGATATAGTTGCGTCTGTTTCTGCCAGTACTTCTGCAACGACTAGCACCTCAGGTAGTGCCTGTGCTTTTACCACATGTAATAGTTCAGATATCTCAGATTGGATCATGGACTCTGGTGCCACGCACCATCTCTGTAGAGACAAAGGTAGACTTATGTCATATAGAGAGATTCCACCAGGGAGGTCGGTGATCATTGCTAATGGGATTCATTCCCCCATTGTTGTACATGGGGAGGTTATTTTATCTTCTTTCATACGTCTGAAGAATGTCTTACATGCCCATGATTTCTCGATGAACTTACTCTCTATTAGTCAGCTTACCAAAGATTTGCACTGTCGCGCTATATTTGACCCATCTTCTCTTATATTTTAGGACATTCTAACGGGCAGGGTGATTGGCTGTGGTTCTGAGCAAGATGGTCTTTATCGTCTGACCCAGAGTTCATATGCTGGAGTCTCCTCTCATGCAGCTGGATCTGTCTCTCCCTATACATGGCATCTACGCTTTGGCCACCTTCCTCTTCAAAAGATGGGTCATCTTTTGCCTCAGATATCTCCAAGTTCTTACTTCTGATGTGAAGCTTGTCAGTTATGGAAGCACCACAGAGCTAGCTTTCCTAATCGTCAGAGTCGGAGCAGTAGCTCCCCTTTTGACTTTGAGTTACTTCATGTTGATATTTGGGGTCCCAGTCATGTCCCTGATCACTAGGGGCATATGTTTTATCTTGTAGTGGTTGATGATTTCTCTCGTTTGTCGTGGGTTTTCCTGTTAAAGAATAAATCTGAAGCTGGTGATGTTATTAAAAACCTTATCAATGTAGTGGAAAATGTTCTTTCGTCCCACGTGAAATATGTTCGTACTGATAACGCTTTGGAATTTTGCACCTGCTCTCTCTCACAATACTTTTTGTCAAGAGGTATTATTCATCAAACCACATGTGAGAGAAAACTTTGTCATCTTCTTGACATTACTCGAACTCTACTTATCCAGAGTTGTGCTCCTATTTCTTTTTAGGGAGATGCCGTTCTTACAGCCTGCTACCAAGTCAATCGTATGACGTCCACGGTACTTGGTGAGAAAATTCCTCTTTTTGTTGTTTTCCCAAATAAGGAATTGTTCTCACTCACCCCTCGTGTCTTTGGTGTTGTTGCCTTTGTTCATCAGTTATCCCCAGGTCTTGACATGCTCTTTCCTAGAGCTATCAAATGTGTCTTTGTGGGTTACTCTCGGACTCAGAACGGATGTCGTTGCTATGATCTGGTTAACAAGAAATACTTTGTCAGTGCTGATGTTACATTGTCTGAGTCTGTTATGTACTTTTCTCCTGCAGGTGACAGATTGGCCTCACATACATCTAATGATGAGGTCTACGTCCCTCTCCTCCTACGGTGAGTCCACCATTATCCATTCCAGTACCTGAGGTCGTGTTAACACAACCACTACATCTACCTCCACCATCGCCACCACCTCCAAAACCACTTATTTCGCCATTACCAAAATTTTATACTCGTCGGTCAGGTCCTGCTCATGCTACACGTCAATCATCCAGCATGCCCCAGGTATGTCCAGATGTTAATACTAATGATGGGTCGGATAGTGTGCCTGTGCAGGGTTCATCATTACAGGACGAGACTGAATCGACGAGTTCTGTGGTTGATGATCTGGATGTTCCTATTGCTATGAGAAAGCAGAAACGCACTTGTGCTTCGTATCCTCTCGCTTCCCAGGTCTCCTTTCACCGCCTCACAGAGGACTTTCAGAGATTTGCAGTAGCTTTATCTTCTGTGGAAATCCCACGGAATTATCAGGATGCATTGAAAATTGATTGCTGGCGGATTGCAATTGAGGAAGAGATGGCTGCCCTACGGTTACGGGGCACATGGAGCTTGGTTCCTGCTCCTTCAGGAGCATCTGTTGTTAGCTGCAAATGGGTTTTCACTGTCAAGTATCATGCGGATGGTAGCCTTGATCGGTATAAGGCAAGGCTAGTGGCACGGGGTTTTACTCAGACTTATGGCGTGGACTATATGGATACCTTCTCTCCAATTGTCCGTCATTCTACTCTTCGTATTCTTCTGTCAGTAGCCGTGCTACGTGATTGGCCCTTGTTCCAACTTGATGTTAAGAATGCATTTTTGTATGGAGATATGCAGGAAGAAGTCTACATGCAGCAGCCTCCGGAGTTTGCTGCTGAGGGGAAGAATCATATGGTGTGCAGACTTCATAAGGCAATATATGGCCTTACACAGAGCCCAATGGCATGGTTTCAGAAGCTTTCCCATCTAATTGAACAACAAGTATTCAAGAGATCCAATGCAGATTACTCGTTGTTCATTCAGAAGACTACTCGAGGTACAATTGTTATCATGGTGTATGCTGATGATATTTTGGTTACAAGGGATGATGCTCAGGGGATTGAGATGACAAAAGCATTTCTGGGCCGTCAATTTGTTACAAAGGACCTTGGTACACTACGATATTTTCTGGGGTTGGAGTTCGCCAGGAATGCACAGGGTCTTGTAATGACCCAAAGGAAATATATTACAGATATGCTTATCGAGACGGGCATGGTTGGATGTAGACCTTCTACTACTCCTATGGACCCCAGCATGAAATTGTATGATAATTTTACAGAAGAAGTTGACACGAGAAGGTATAGAGAAATGGTGGGGAAGCTTCTTTACATCACTATAACTCGACCTGATATTACCTTTGCAGTTAGTCGGGTAAGCCAGTTTATGGAACAACCGAGACAGGTACATATGTATGCTATATATATGATACTCAGGTATCTAAAGTCGTTTCCTGGCACAGGGATGTTGTTTAGAAAGGAAACCAGTTTATTTGTTTCCGCATATGCGGATGCTGACTATGCATGATGCCCTAAGGATCGAAAGTCTACCTCAGGCTTTGCTGTGTTTGTGGGTAGCTCTCTAGTTTCTTGGAAAAGCAAGAAACAAATAGTTGTTGCTAGATCCAGTGTTGAATCTGAATATAGGGCCATGGCACAAGCAAGTACGGAAATGATGTGGGTTCGAGCTGTACTAGAAGACTTGCATGTAGATGTACCTCTACCCATGCAGCTACAGTGTGATAATCAAGCCACATTGTTCATTGCCAATAATCCAGCATTTTATGAAAGAACCAAGCATATTGAAGCAAACTGTCACTACACCAGAGACATGATCCAGAAGGGCCTGATCTCTACTTCTCATGTTAATTCTGGAGAGCAGACTGCCGACGTCTTCACCAAACCGTTGCTCAGAGGACCATTCCAGAAATGTATTTCCAAGCTGGGCATGATCGATATCTATGCTCCATCTTGAGGGGGAGTGTAGAGAGAATTATGTTGTCGGTGTACTGTTTGTGTTTTTTCTTTTTCTATGTTCCGTCTTATGTAATTTACCCATGGGTTTTCTTTATATAAGAGACCTTAGGGTTCCCTGGAATAAACAACAACTCTTATTTTTCCAACAGCTCCGACTCTGACGGCTAGGAAAAGCGGATCGATGGTGCTTTCCTAACTGACATGCCTCATATTCGAAGGATGAACGAGGTGAGATCTGAGGGAGAAGTTGACACATCTTCTGAAGGAGAAGGTGACCAAAGTGCAGGTGCCACATGAAAGGAGAGACTGGTCCAATATAATGAGGATAGGCCAATATATGGAGTTCAGACTTGTCGATAGAGGCCTCCTTGTTCACGCCACAACCAATCACCTTGCTTGTAAGATTGCCTTGAAATACAAGAGATGATGGGTCAAAAATAGCTCGACAATGCAAATCCTTTGTAATCTGACTAATAGATAATAAATTCATAGAAAAGTTAGGCGCATGCAACATATTTTGCGGACACATTGAAGGCGTCAAACTAATCTCCCCATGCCTTGTGATCGGGGAACGAGTCCCATTTGCTATGACAACAGTTCTCCCTGGAGGAACAATCTGTAAGTTGTAAGTTGATATCTGTCTCCACACAAGTGATGTATCGCCTCGGAGTCCATAATCCATTCTATAATATCATATCCATGATAAGTAGTAAGAGCATAAATGCTACCTGACTGAGATATTGGCAGTGGCAGAGGTATTAGCTCCAACACAAGCAGTAACATTCGAGTGGCTTCTTGGAGCAGGCGAGGAAGCAATGCAACTAGCAGGAGGTATAATGTCCCTCAATTGGGTTACTGGGTCATCAAACCTCGTATCCGAAGAAAGAGCTACATGAGACTCAACCTGCTCTGCTACACGAACCGATGCCGAAAAACCATGCTTGGAATAGCATGTATTCTCTGTATGCCCAGGGCGATGATAGTAAGTGCATGGCTGACGAATACGACCTCCTCTAACACGAGGTTTGCAACCGCGAAGCTAGCCCAATTTACTGTGGGAGTCTGCCATCGCAGAAGATGTCTGAGTAGAAGCAGATGATGAGACAGTGATTCTGTTAAGTTTGCGGAAAGCTTCCTCTATGGGAGGAATAATAGCATCCACCAGTATCTATAAACGAATAGCCTCATACTGTGGATTAAGCGATGTTAGGAATACACCAGCCGTAGTGCCATTCCTGTATGTCTTTTGTTGCTCAAGATTAGATGTAAGAGGTTTAAAACTGTGGAGTTTCTCAAATATTCCACACAGGGACATGTATTGAGAATGAAGGGATTGTTCGTTCTACTTGATAGTAAATATGTCGTGCTGTAGCCACAAGATCTTTGTCTCATTCCTCGCTTAGGAACAAGTAACTGCGAGGATATCCCACATCACCTTGGCGGTGGGCTGTTGTAATTCATCATTGGCAATTTCTATCGTCAATGTACCATATAATCGGACCTCTGCATAAGCATCTTCTGCTTCCCACGAGGCATTGACCCCTGTTTTCTCAGCTGGCTTTTCTTCGGTAAGATATGTTTCTTACCCGTCCACTTCATGATGCTTATGAACTGCATGACCTATAGTTTGCAATTCATCCCGGCCATCTTAACAATTGACGCTGGACCTCTGAAAGTGCATGTGACGGGGATGTCAACTTTGTTCTCTGACATAGTGTCGGATGGAGAAAACTATGTTTTATAGACCAATAGAAATACGTCTACACAGACATATGAGGATTTGATTGCATGTGTAGACTTATAATGCAACCAAATCCATCATCAAGAAACGGACCACAGCGCGGGTGGAGACAAAGGCTGCAGAAACCGCAAAGAGATCCGCCCATGATGGTAGTTGCACGCACGGGAGGGAGATCCACTCAGTGGTAGCTTGTGCTGGAGGGAGAGATATTCGGGTGGCACAATGATACGGCTGGAGAGAGGGCCAACGGCAACGAATGGATAGAGAGAGGTCTAAGCGATGCAATGGCGTAACTGGAGAGAGAGAGGGGACCGGCGGTGCACACGAGAGGAGAGGGGCCGACAGGTGAGGTTAGGGTTTCTCGGGTACGAGAGCTCCGGTTTAGGATCGCCATTCTGATACCATGTTGAGAAAAGAATGAAAGTTGTTTATTCCATGAACCTAGGGCTCTCTTATATAGAAGAGAGACCTATTGGTAAATTACATAAGATAGACAGAAGTAAAGTAACTGAGAAAACAATACATAAACATAAATATCTCCACATTTTACAATGAGTTGGTCAGTTGAGGATTAGTTGTTGGGAGGGGAGTCATAATATGTTGTCAGTGTAGCAATAGGAGGGGTTCATGGAATCAAAGCTGGAGAATATGGTCAAGGTCGTTATAATAAACCTTAAAACATGGGGGTTCATTAGGCCTGAACATCTTCTTTTTCTATAAGGAGTTTAGGGACCTTATGGGTACCAACGTGATGCAGATGGTTGCTGGATTTGGGATGGGTAACTTCAAGTTCAAGATGCTCAGCATATTCTTTTTCTTGCTGCGTAATACAGAATTCTCGGATAGGGTGGAAGACTATTGGTCATTTACATCATCACCAAAAGCTCAACTCTGAAATTGAGGAGAGTGTTGGGAGATCTAGTAAGCCCAATTCAGTCTGCTTTCATCACGGGGACATCCTTGTGGGATAATTTTGTGTAGTTCAGGCTGCTTTCATCATGGGGACATCCTTGTGGGATAATTTTGTGTTGATAAGTGACAATGCAGAAGGAATTCAACATCTTCAAGATTTGAACGAGGCTCTCTGACAAAATGTTGGGCTAAACAAAACTTGTTGTGCTAGCTTTGGCTAGGAATTTATGGCATGATTACTAGTTTGGACATCAACAAGAGTATGGTTGGTAAATTACATAAGATAGACAGAAGTAAAGTAACTGAGAAAACAATACATAAACATAAATATCTCCACATTTTACAATGAGTTGGTCAGTTGAGGATTAGTTGTTGGGAGGGGAGTCATAATATGTTGTCAGTGTAGCAATAGGAGGGGTTCATGGAATCAAAGCTGGAGAATATGGTCAAGGTCGTTATAATAAACCTTAAAACATGGGGGTTCATTAGGCCTGAACATCTTCTTTTTCTATAAGGAGTTTAGGGACCTTATGGGTACCAACGTGATGCAGATGGTTGCTGGATTTGGGATGGGTAACTTCAAGTTCAAGATGCTCAACATATTCTTTTTCTTGCTGCGTAATACAGAATTCTCGGATAGGGTGGAAGACTATAGGTCATTTACATCATCACCAAAAGCTCAACTCTGAAATTGAGGAGAGTGTTGGGAGATCTAGTAAGCCCAATTCAGTCTGCTTTCATCATGGGGACATCCTTGTGGGATAATTTTGTGTAGTTCAGTCTGCTTTCATCATGGGGACATCCTTGTGGGATAATTTTGTGTTGATAAGTGACAATGCAGAAGGAATTCAACATCTTCAAGATTTGAACGAGGCTCTCTGACAAAATGTTGGGCTAAACAAAACTTGTTGTGCTAGCTTTGGCTAGGAATTTATGGCATGATTACTAGTTTGGACATCAACAAGAGTATGGTGAAAATCCTTTCATTTTTTGGAGAAAGGTATATATGTGATGGCTGAGAATTTGCACCAAATTACATCCAGTTGTGGGAGATGTCACATCTTTGAAAAGTTCAAAGAATTCATGGCTCTGGTTGAGAACCCAACCCATAGGAAGATCAAACAAATTTGATCTGATCAAGATGACGAGTACCTCTTAGATGATGTTAAGGAACACCTCAAAGTGAGAGGAATTATATCCAATCTCACTTCTCCTAGAACTGCCCAATTAAATGGTGTTGCTGAAAGACATAAGAGGATCATAATGGATATGGTTAGATTAATGACGAGTGAAGAACAATTGCCTCTTAGTTTTTGGGGATATGCAACATAGACTAAACTATATATCCTTAACAAGATTCTGAGCAAATCAATACCCATAAACCCTCGTGAGCTTTGATTTGGAGCCAAGCCAACTGTTAGACACTTGAGGATTTGGGGTTTTGCTTGGCCCATGCCAAAAATGTGGGCGCATGTAAGCTAGAATCTCGTACTGTAGAGTATTACTTCATTAGGTATGTAAAGGATGGTATTGGATACCGACATTATGTCCCTGAGACTCAAAATGTATTCATCTCTAGGGACGTAAAGTTTCTGGTGGATGACTTTGTTAAAAGTTAAGGCAAGAATGAAGTTGAGGAACTTATAGATCCTTTGAAGATAATGTCATTCTTTAGTCAAAAATTGAAGAGTTAATTGAAGATGAGACACTCGTACCTCTTCGAAAGAGTTTGAGGGTGGCTGGACCAACTGAAAGATATGAATTCCATGTGTCACAAGAGTCTGACAATAATCCTACTTCATATGATGAAGCACTTGTAGATCATGACATGGATAGAATGATGCTAGCTATGAAGTTTGAAATAGTCTCCAAGCACAAGAATGATGTATGGACTCTAGAGGACCCACCTAAGAGGGTAAAACCCATTGCGTGTAAATGGATATTCAAGAGAAAAAAGGGACCTGATGGAAAAATAAAGACCTTCAAGGCACGACTCATGGCCAAGGGCTGCATACAAAGAGAAGGCATCGAGTACGATGAGACATTCTCTCATGTGGCCATGCGTAAGTCCATTAGGACACTGCTAGCTATAGTTGCGCATCTTGACCACGACATCTGGTGGATGGATGTCAAGACTGCATTCCTTAATGGATACCTTGAAGAGTATATCTACATGGAGTAGCGCTGGTGCTTAATGACTGAGGAAGGCAAAGTATGCAAGTTGAAAAAGTCCATCCACAGGCTCAAACAAGCTTCTCGTAGCTGGAACATCGATGAAATCATAAAAAGTTATGATTTTATTTAGAATCCTCACAAACCATGTGTATATAAGAAGCTTAGTGGGAGCGCCATTGTGTTCATCGTGCTTTACGTAGATGACATCCTTATCTTCAAAAATGATACATAAATGATGACTAGTATTAATATATAGTTGTCCTGTACCTTTGAGATGAAGATCTTGGAGAAGTCTCTTACATCTTAGGTATGAAGCTGTTCAGAAACCGCGAAAAGAGGATTTTGGGCCTATCACAACAACGCGACATTAAGACGATCTTGAAAAGATTCCTATTGAACACTTCAAGAAAGGCTACCTTCCCTTAAGGCATGGTATGCACCAATTCTGGGAGATGGGAGGTGCCTGAATGTGCATTTGAATTCGGTAAGATGATGGGAAATTTGAAGTTTAATGATGGCCCTAAGAGATTGGCTTTACCGTGGAAGTTGGGATAGGGATTTCACAGTAAAGAAGGCCTGCTTAGTATTGTTATTTTGTACCATAGTGCGAGGTGTAGTCATGGTGAACGATTGTAGGATAATTTGAAAGGTGTGAGCCCTCCTAAAGATGAAGATCTTCATGTTATTTTTCATAGATTGGGTTGGTGACAAGGTCCTTTAGAGAATGTTTTGTTAAAATTTGATGATTGCCTCCTATCTGTGACGGGCTGGATTCACAAGAGGATGAGGTTCATGTTCCACTGCTTGTATACGATAACAAGACAATTTGCTTTATGTAAATATCACGGTTGTAGGAATGGAGGTTCAATGCCATGAAGGATGTTTCCATGGAGGTATTGAGGTTCAATAATCAGAAATTTGCTTTTTTGGCCTTTGCAATGGACAATTGGGAGGCAACTAAGTTTTGGGGTTGTAGTGGGAATGGAGTGTGCTCAGTTGTCGTGGACTTACTTGGATTTGCCCTTGGTGAGCCCTCTTTGTAGATCGACAGATTGGAACTGGTGTTGGAAGATGAAGCAATAGCTTAGGGGTTGGAAGGTTGAAGTAGCTTTTTAGGGGTGTTCGTCTCATTTTGTTGGTTTTGGTGCTTTCAACCGTTCTTTTATTCTACATATTTGTATATATATTGTGGGCTAAGGTAGAGAAGCCATGAAATGGGTTTAGGAAGTTGTTTCTTTGGCTGGGGTGGGGGGTAGCATTGGGGGAAGAAGGGGGAAAGCATCTATCTCTTCTGGTGGAAGGAGGTGTGTAGGTTTAATAAGGAGGGTGTGCTGGAGGATATGAGCTTAACATAGTTCCACGAGGTATTACTAGGTAAATGGGTTGTGAAGTAAGGAGGGGTCTACGAGTTTTGTGGTAAGGGTGTTGGAGGTGTGCTTTGATAGATGCTTCGGGCCAGAGGTGAGAGCTCGGTTGCAGAGGAAGTTTTGACCTTTCAGAGAGAGCTTGTGCATACGCTGCCTATAGTGGATCCACTTTTATAGAGAAGGCTTGGGAACGATGAGGTTTTATATTGTGGATGGACAATTGGTTGGGTTCCTGGTAGAGGTCTTACCCTATCTGTTTGCAAAGGACATGCAAGTAGTGGAGCCACTTTTATAGAGAAGGTTTGGGAACAACAAGGTTTTCAAATTCTGGATGGACAATTGGTTGGTGGGGATGGGGTCTTGGTAGAGGTCTTTCCCAATCTGTTTGCAAAGGACATGCATGTGGTGTTGTCTAGTAGGCTAGATGCTGAGATAGAGTTTTGTCGCCTAGGTTTGTTGAGCCTCTTAAATGAGAGGAACACAGATTTCGCTTTGCTGGGCCTGTTATTGGAGGGAGTGGTGTTGATAGGCCACGAGTTAGGGTTCTTAGGAGGGGATCGGGGAGGGCTTCACTATCTCTCAAGTTTACGAGGTGCTGTAGGTGTGCGGTCATCGGTCCTTCACCCGATCTGTGATGTAGATTGTATGAAAAGCCAAAGCATCTCTAAAGGTAGTGAGGCAGGGCCATTTGGTTACTACGTTGCTCAAGAGAAAGTGTGAATGAGTATTGACACTACATGCTTAGTGTGGTATTGGCGAGGAGGATGTGTAACACATGTTATTCAAATGCTCGAAAGCCACGAGAAGTTGGAATGAGTTGAACTTCACTTGGGTAGACATAAGGGAAGCATATACTTTTTATTTGAGTTTTAGCTTGGGCGTAATGGGAGGTGGGAAACTTATTTACATGAGGTGCTAGGAGTTGGCCCTAACTTGTGGTTTGATGGGCTATTTGACGCAAAAGAAATACAATGGTTTTTTAGTGTGGGAGATATTATGTTGAGAACATAATACATACCGCCAAGGTCCTATACATAGTGGGCGCTATATAGGTTGTGGGCTCATCTATGTCTGGGAGTTTTTTCCAAGTGGTTTTGGTGTTTTTTTTCTCAATTTGTATGAATAAAACATGGATGATCTAACATGTTAGAGGACCATCCTTCAGCTTTAAAAAAACATAATTTCTTTAGTTGTTAAACATGCTCAAGGTACTCACTTAGGTGCCAAGGCGAGGGGAAGTGATGCCCCACGACTTGCCTTTCCCCATTTGCTACTCAACATGGTATAAGATATCGTGATATATCATTGATATATTGACGATATATCAATATTGACTGGTCACGGGTATTGATATGACCTTTTGCAGGATATCGACCAATATCTCACGATATATCTGTGAGATATCGACATATCATGTCATATTGTTCAAAATTGTAGGAGTTCAGTGCAACTTTTCTCATATATATACCAATATCATTGATATTGTGTCAACAACAATGTTGTATCATCAATATAACCTATGTTGCTTGACTGCGTTGCTTGTTTTTGTGAAGAAGCTTAATTTGATTTTTTTAACTTCAAAAGGTATTTAATTTCTATTCATTTTAATTTTTTCTTGGTTTTTAAAATTTATGTTTGTTATGAATGATGTTTATTATAGCCTATATGTTATTATGCCCATTTGCTTTTATGGTTGATTTGCGGTATATCTTGTCCTTCATATATATATATATAGCATGCAATGTAATATAAATTATATAATGATGCCTATTGATGTGCTAAATACATCTCCCTCTTGCTTATAAGAGTGCATTTGTACAGTACTTATTTTTCTATGAACTAAGATGATCTTACTTTGCGAGACAATTGTTTTTATCATTTCTGAGATATTCAATGTATAGTCAATTTATCCTGATATATCCTTGATATATCCCTTTCTAGAATTATTGATACGATATTGATAGTTTAAACCTTGCTACCTAGAGTAGTACCTAACTTAAGATGCCATGTGTACAAGGTGAGCATTTAAAGCGAAAATGAGACCTTTGGCCTAATTTTGGTTGCCTTTTTCATATTTAGATTTGTAAGTTAGATTGATATATATCACTTACAAGTTCTATTAACATAAATATGTATACATATTCCTTATAAAATATATATACATATGCACACCAATACTTACATAAATAACACACATACACACAAAACATTTGTTCTTAGATCTATAAATGTATGTCCTATATGCGTTTGCACATACATACACGTGCATGCACGCACGCATGTACAACCATAATACATACACGTAGACATACTCATATACATACATTTATGTGCACACACATATGTTGAAATCTAGAATGCAGAAGCGAATCAATGAACAAAGGAAAAAAGGAATAAACATGAAAGAACATATGTTTGCTGGTGGTAAAAGACCTCGCTCGGGCACGTATTTGCGATTTTCAGGTCTCCGGAATGTATCTCCGTCGTGCCTGGAGAAGAGTCCCAGTAGAAGAAGTCCAATGCGGAGTAGTAGTCGAGGATTGACACCTGAAGAAGTAGTTGATGCTCAGTGAAGACATATGGTTGCGGTAACAGTCTGGAATGCCGGTTTGTCAGTTATGTTCAGGCAGTAGAAGTCCTGAATAATCCATCTCTGACTCCCCCTTTCTCCCTTGCTTGATTGAATAATAGTGTAAATCAAGTTGGGAGAATAAAGAAACATGCATTTTTTTTGTGTTTCTCTCTTTCTTCTGCAAAATAGTAGCATGCCCCGTTTTTTGTTTTCAATTATAGCCTGACTTGGGCCTAAAAAAGACACGACCCACTGGGCCCTTAGTGCAACACCCCCCCCTTTTTTCCTTTTGAATACAAAACATGAGTATTGGTCCCCATAACTTCTTGAGGGAGTCTAGGGTTCTCCATCGCATGGAGTCAAAGAGAACAAGAGTCGCCGCTTGGAGATGAAAAGAAGAGGAGGCACGACATCTATTGCTGCCAAAGAATACCGACCAATAACTTGAGGAGCGATTGACTCTGTCTGCGATGAGGCATGCACGGAGGCTTAGGGTTCGACCTAGAGCTACAGATCACGCTGGAGATGTCCACCACGTTGGAGGGTGATTGGTGTCGTAAATGCGCATCGAGTTGGAGGGTGGCGGCACAAAAGGGGCGAGCAACATCCTTTTTCGCAGAGTTAGGGCTCCTGCGGAGATTGACCCCTCCTCTTTATATATATATTTCGAATGTGGTTGGAGTACAGAGGGGTGGGGACCTCGCCGCCTGAATATGGAGAATAGGTGTGGACCTCGTCGTCTGGAGAAGGAGTTGTGCAATATATGTTTCAGATCACGCCGCCTAAGCTTTCGACGAGAGGAGGCCTGCTCATCACCTGGAGAGGAGGGCTTGAGAAGTTACATCAAAATACAAGATCATCTTGCTATGTGGCTAGGGTTTCCCCTCTGGAAACTCATGGGGCTTCCTTGCTTGCAAAGAGATCGCAAGCATATCAAAGATGAAGGCATGGATGTGCACATATGAGATCATACATGCTCAGGATCTCGTCATCTTCAAGAATTAGGTTCCATCGGGAACCCTAGAGTTTTATAATTGAACATAAAATGAACTATAAAATCGAACCTAAAATGAACTATAGAATCGCTATGATAAAAATCTTAAAAATAAACCCTAGAATCGACTGCTCTGATATCATGTTGAAATCTAGAATGTGGAAACGAATCGATGAACAGAGCAAAAAAAGAATAAACATGAAAGAACATTGGGATTTACGTGGAACCCTACTCCCGAAGGAGCAGGATGAAATCACTGGAGAAGGCATCAAAGGGCCAATCTTCTATTGAATTTTTCAATGAGTACAAACAGTGCGAAGCTCCTTATATAGCCCCACAGATGGATCGGAGTTCCATAGATAGTAGATGTGGGACTAAACACGAGTAGGTGGCAATTGGATCCCAGAGAGATTCAATCGGCACTCTATTACATTCTTCAACAACATACACATATACACATATGCACACATACATATATATACAAATACACATACATATATTGTATTGATCTTACGTATATAAATACGTACATGCATGCGTGTCTTATATATATTGTAGAAATATTTACATATTTTCATATTCTCTATGTACTTGCTTCATTATTTTATTTCTCTGCATCATGTAATTTACCCATAGGACTCTCATCAGAAAGATCATGCTCTTATTTTCTTCTAACATGGTATCAGAGCGGGGTCCTAGACCGGAGCTCGTATACCCTAACCCTAAACCCCTCCAGTCGACCTTCCTCTCCACCTCACGCGTACGTCGCCAACGCCTCCTCTCCGCACGTCAACGCCTCCCGGCGCTGCCAGCCCTTCCTCTCGACGCCGTCAACCGCGCAGGCCAACTAGCCTCAAGCTCGACGCTGCCAGCCGCGTGTGCACACCCGACGCCGCCAGCCCGCCAGCGGCTTCCGCTCCACTGTAGTCGGCCTCTTACTCCGTTGACGCATCTCGAGGTCCGCTTCAGTCGATGGATTTGATTGCATAAGTCTACATATGCAATCGAATCCTCACATGTTTGTGTAGACATATATCTTTGGTCTACAAAATCCCTGTGATGTCCATCCGACAATATGTCTGACACAGGTACCTTCAGAGGTCCGACATCAATTGTCAAGATGGACGGGACGAACTATGAGCTCTAGGCGATGCAGTTCATGAGCCTCATGAAATCGAACAACAAGAAGCATATTCTTACCGATGATGAATCATGGAGAAAACAGGGATTAACGCTTCTTGGGAGGCAAACGATGCATATGCCAAAGTTTGGCTGTCAGGTACATATTGACGATAGAGATCACCAATGACGTGTTGCATCAGCCTACTGCCAAGGCAATGTGGGATATTCTGGCCGCAACCTACTCGTAGGCACCGAATGAGACCAAAATTCTTCAATTGCAGCATGATATCTTCACTATCAAGCAGAACGGAAGACCTCTCCACTCACTGTACACATCCCTACGCGGAATGTTTGAGAAGCTTCACAGCTTCATGCCTCTGACGACTACTCCTGAGCAACAGAAGACTTACATGAATGCTACCATGGTTGGTGTACTCCTTGCCGCACTTGATCCTCAATATGATTCTGCCCGCTCTTAGATCCTTGCAGTTGCCACTGTTCCTCTAATGGAGGAAGCCTTCCGTAGACTGAGCAGGATCACTGTTTTGACTGCTACTACAGGTCAGACCTCTTCGGCAATGGCAGCCTCCAAGGGCAGAAGCGGTTTTTCTTCCTTTTGTGGATGTTGACCCCATGGTAGAGGGGGTCAGACCCGTTAACCCTGTACTTACTGTCATCGGCCCGGTCATTCATGGATACATGCTATTCTAAGCATGGTTTCCCAGCATCAGCACGAGTAACATAGCAATTTGAGTCTCATGCACCTACTACTTCAGATCAGAGATTTGATGATCTTGTCGCCAGCCTTCAAGATATCATGCCTCCTACCTCATCTCCAGGAGGCCATTCAAATGTGGCAGCCTCTACTTCTGCCAGTACATCTGCCTCTGCTAGTACCTGAGGTAGCCCCTCTGCTTTTACCTATTGTCATGGATCTGAGATTACAGAGTGGATTATGGACTCCGGAGCGACACACCATTTATGTAGAGACAGAGAGCAGCTAACAACATACAGGCAGGTTCCTCCAAGACGGACCGTAGTGATAGCTGATGGGACTCACTCCCGATCAGAGGATAGGGGGAGATTTCTTTGACGCCTTTGATGCATTTAGAGAATGTGTTACATGCTTCGGATTTCTCTATGAACTTGTTGTCTATTACCCAGCTTACAAAGGATTTACACCGTCGAGATATATTTGACCCATCATCTCTTGTTTTTTAGGACATCCTTACGGGCCGAGTGATTGGGTGTGGCCGTGAATAAGGCGGACTTTGTAGGCTGGTTCACACTCTTTTTGCAGGAGCATCCTTTCAGTCAACCGGATCAACCTCTCCCTATATGTGGCATCTACGCTTCGGTCACCTCCCTCTCCAGAAGATGTGTCGTATTTTGCGACAGATTTCTCCTGGTTTCTCGTTTCAGTGTGAAGCATGTCAATTGGGAAAACATCATCGGTCAGCTTTTCCCAGTCATCAGAGTCGGAGTAGTAGCTCCCTATTTGAGTTGTTTCATGTCGATTTCTGAGGTCCAAGTCGTGTTTCTGATCATCAGGGACACCGTTTTTATCTTGTTGTAGTAGATTTTTCTCGTTTGTCGTGGGTGTTTCTATTGAAGAATAAATATGATGGGGGGGGGGTGATCAAAACCTTTATTAATGAAGTGTATAATGTTTTCTCTACGTCTGTGAAGTTTGTCAGGACTGATAATGCTTTGGAACTTTGTACTCGTGCACTTTCATATTTTTTTCTTCCTATGGTATAGTTCATCAAACATCTTGTGCTTATACATCTTAGCAAAATGGTGTTGCTGAGAGAAAGCACCGGCATTTACTTGATGTCACTTGGATCCTTTTCATTAAGAGTCGTGCACCACATTCATTTTGGGGTGATGCGGTTCTTACAGCTTGTTATCTTGTGAATCGCATGCCTTCGTCTGTCTTGGGCGAGAAAATTCCTTTCTCTATGGCTTTTCCTGAGAAGGAATTATTCTTTCTACTCCTCGTGTCTTTGGTTCTGTTGCATTTGTTCACCAGTTGGCTCCAGGTCTTGACAAGCTCTCTCCTAGAGTTGTCAAATGTGTGTTTGTTGGGTACTACAGGACACAGAAGGGGTATAGGTGCTATGATCCATTACAGAGGAAATAGTAAATTAGTGCTGATGTTACATTTTTTGAGTCTATAATGTATTTTTCTCCTACAGGTGACAGGTTGGCTTCTTTAGAGTTTGATACCGAAATCTACATGCCACCTCCTCCTTCGAGTCCATTGTCTACTCCTCCTGTTATACCACCACCGCCGCCTCCACCACCACCACCACTCCCCTCTACACAGCCGCCTGTGAACACTGTTCCAACCTTATCCAAATATTATACCCGTCGGTCAACTCCTGCTCATGGTCATGGCCAATCATCCAACATGCCTCATGTTTGTCTTGATAACATGTTTTCTAACGATGGGACTGACGGTATTTTTATATATGGATCAAGAAGAGGTTCCTGAGGACATGGACATACCCATTGCCATTAGGCATCAAAACGTACCTGTGCATCATATCCACTTGCTTCACACATGTTCTTTCATCGCCTGACAGGGGATTTTCACAGCTTTGCAGTTGCTCTTGTTAGAGTTATTAAATTTACATTTATGTTTGTAACCCTTCGGGTTCCGTAACCTCCCGTGACCCTTCGAGTTCCGTAACTTGTACTCTATAGGGTTTTCTCTCTATATAAGAGATCCTAGCTCTATGGAATAAACACCTCATTTGTTCCTCTTCTCCACATGGTATCAGAGCGACGATCTTAGATCGAAGCCTAATACCCTAAATCTGCCGCCACTACCAGCCCTCTCTCCGCCAACAAGGAGAGAGGGCTGGACCTCCTGCATCGCTTGTGGATTCGATGGTCTCACGCAAGGCAGTCCGAGTCCCCAACAACACCAGCTTCCACCTCCAGCAGCATCTCCTGCATAGCCGACACTTCCTGTATCCCCACCCTGTCCAACAACCCCTGTTTCACCACGACTCGTTTCTCCCAACTTTTTATTTCTCCCTGTTTATTCTATCAAGTATGGGAGAAATGAGGAGCAAGAGATGATTCTTCAGGTTGTCTGCTATCCTACCACGACTGACATACCAACACTCCAGACTACTACTCAGGTCATCCGTCTTCATCGAGCATCGACTTCTTCATCAGGGCGTATACTTATTCTTTTATGATCCGACTACTCCTCCGCACTGGACTTCTTCTATAGTGATTCTTCTCCTGGCACGACAAAGATATGTTCTGGTGACCTGCAGGCACGACAGAGATACGTTCTGGTGACCTGATATCGCAACGACTCTACAGGCATGGCAGAGATACATTCCGGTGACCTGAAAGCCGCAAACTCGTCCTCGAGCGAGGTCTTCTACCAGCAGCGCACATATGTTCTTATGATGCATCGCGTGAAGATGTGGTGTATACTTTTTCTTTTTGTTACAAGCTGTACCTTTCTCAGCTCCAGCTTGAGGGGGAGTATTAGAGTTATTAGATTTACATTTATGTTTGTAACCCTTCGGGTTCCGTAACCTCCCGTGACTCTTCGGGTTCTGTAACCCTCTATGACCCTTCGAGTTCCGTAACCTCCATGACCCTTCGGGTTCCGTAACCCTTGTACTCTTTAGAGTTTTCTCTCTATATAAGAGACCCTAGCTCTATGAAATAAACATCTCATTCGGTCCCTCTTCTCCACAGCTCTATTTGCTGAAGACATTCCACGGACTTACTAGGATGCCTTGAAAGATAGTCGTTGTCATTTAGCTATGGAAGAAGAGATGGCGGCCTTGCAATCACGGTATACTTGAAGCTTGGTGTCTGCTCCTCTGGGAACCTTTATTGTCAGTTTCAAATGGGTGTTTACCGTTAAATATCATGCCGATGGGAGTCTTGATCGATACCGGGCGAGATTGGTGACACGGGGGTTTACTCAAACCTACGGTGTAGATTAGTTGGATATATTCTCTCCTGTTGCTCGTCACTCCACTTTACGTGTTCTACTCTCTGTTGTAGTGGTACGTGGCTGGCCCTTATTTCAACTAGATGTTAAAATACCTTTTTGTATGGAGATTTACAGGAGGAGGTATATATGCAGCAGCCTCCGGGGTTTGCTAGTGAGGGGAAGTGTCAACAGGTCTGTAGACTCCATAAGGCGATATATAGCCTTAAACAAAGTCCAAGAGCTTGGTTTCAGAAGCTCTCGGATCTGGTTGAATGACAGGGGTTCAAGAGGGCGAATGCAGACCACTCTCTCTTTGTGCGGAGAACATCTAGAGGGATAGTTGTTATCATGGTTTATGTTGATGATATAGTTGTTACATGAGATGATGCGAAAGGAATAAAGATAGAAAAAGACTTTTTGGGCAGTCAGTTTGTTAGTAAGGATTTGGCCACCCTACGGTATTTCCTAGGGTTGGAATTTTCTAGGAATGCGCAGGGTCTTGTGATGACCCAAAGGAAATATGTTACAGATATACTTGTTGAGATAGACATGATTGGGTGCAGATCCTCTACTACTCCTATGGATCCTAGCATGAAGTTATATGATGGTGATACAGATGAGGTTGACAAGAGGAGATACAAAGAGATGGTGGGAAAGTTCCTTTATGTTACTATTACCAGACCAGATATCGCCTTTGTCATAAGTCGAGTAAGCCAGTTTATGGAGCAGCCTCGACAGGTACATATGGATGCTATACACATGATATTGAGATATCTAAAATCGTCTCCAGGTACAAGATTACTTTTCAAGAAAGGAGCAACACTCACTGTATCTGTGTGTGCTGATGCTGACTATGCAGGGTGCTCTAAGGACAGGAAGTCTATGTCGGGCTTTGCAGTATTTGTTGGCAGTTCCCTTGTTTCTTGAAAAAGCAAGAAACAAACAGCTGTGGCTAGATCAAGTGTCGAGTATGAATATGGGGCTTTGGCACAAGCAAGTACCGAGATGATGTGGGTTCGAGCAGTGTTAGCAGATTTACACATAGAAGTTCCTCTACCCATGCAGTTACAATATGATAATCAAGCTGCTCTGTTTATTGCAAACAACCCTGTATTCCATGAGAGAACTAAACATATTGAGGTAGATTGCCATTACACAAGAGATATGATTCAGAAGGGGTTGATATCTACACCACATGTCAATTTAGGAGAACAAACTGTAGATATATTTATCAAGGCATTGCTCAGAGGACCATTCCTGAAGTGTTCGTCCAAGCTGAGCATGATTGACATCTATGCTCCAGCTTGAAGGGGAGTGTAGAAATATTTACATATTTTCATATTCTCTATGTACTTGCTTCATTATTTTATTTCTCTGTATTCGCTTTATGTAATTTACCCATAGGACTCTCTATATAAGAGAGCCTAGGGTTCTCAGAAATATCATGCTCTTATTTTCTTCCAACACATATGTTCACCCGCATGCACACACTTATATGTATATTATAAACATGTATTCGTATACATACGCATAATCCTGCATGCTCATTGAGGCCCGGCTAAGTTTCATTTCAGTTAGTCAAAGTTTACTCTCTGTGACCATGTTAATTGTCAAACTGCGTCACAATTTGATTTGAACAAGACGGCACCCGGTTAGTGGTCCGACAGCTTAAATGATACATTAGAATTAACTTTAGTTTAGGGATTCGTTCCCCTAATAGTTGCAACTTATTGCTGCTCCTCCAAACTCGAACGTTAGATGAAATTATTAAAGTTAAAGGGCGGCAAAGTTTAAACCTCCAATTATCCCTGGACAAACAAAGAAATATTGTTGTCTGCATGAGGCAGAGTTGGCACAGTTAGCTGTATCAAACTATGATAACCCGGAAGTCTTTTTCCATAAGCTCTCTCATATGACATGGGCCATTCGTAATGAGACGTGCGTGGAGAAACCTGGCCATTAGATAAATTGCTATGGTTTCATGCACCCTTAATCTATAGCTCAATGACTTGCCTCTTACTTCAATGTTTGAAATTGTTCTGTCCTTTATATGAAGGTCAGAATTGATTTCCAGAATGGGGGGATGGTGCTGATCTCAGAAATTTTGTTGATCGTCCTAGAGTGACACCATCCTTCAGTACTTTGTAGTTTTTGCTTGAACTTGGTGAACCGGAAGTCATTACACCATGTTGTGGAGTCACCATGCATGAACTGTGCTATAATACCTTTTTACTTGTTTTTTTATGTTTCTCTTGCCTACACCCGGAGGTACGACCTTGCTGATCGTTGCTGATCATTAAGGCCCAATCTATAACATCTTGGGCTTAGGTTTGTAGTCCGTTAACAGAGAAAATTTCTGGCAACTTCTTGGGTTCGGGCTCAGATAGACTCGTTGATAACCACTCAAAATGCTTAAGCCCAAAGTGTCAAGTAGTAATCCCCGCCACTTGTAACCCACTCTCACATTTCATGAGTTTCCGATGTGGGACTGTATGGGGGTGTTACAACCTCCACTTATATTCCAATGGTCTCGTTGTGACATGTCCAATCACTTATTCTAATTGATAGTGACGGTTGCATGCTTTAGGTAGCATCTTCTTCCTATCTCTTTGTAGGGGTAGATCCACCTCTCAGGTATCCGTTTCTACTACCCGAGAGAACCTGCTCTGATAGTATTTGTAATGTCCCGAGCTTAGGTCTCTTGTCCATTAACAGACAAAACTGGTCCTGACAACTTGTTGGGTTCAAACCTAAATGGACTCGTTGATAACCGTCCAAAATAGTTAAGCCCAAGTTGTCAAATAGTAATCCCCGTCATTTATAAGTTATAACCTACTCTCACATTTCATGAGTTTTCGATATGGGACTATGTTGGTTGTTACAAAGTTGATAGGGCTAGTCGTCTCGGTTAATAAACCGTAGACCTAAGCCCTGGATGTTACAGAATTACCCAGGGATGCTGATAATAGTATATTTGGTTATTTGTCTTTTTGTTTTCCTGCAAATCTGTATTTGTAAGATGTCTCCATTGTTTCCACACCCGTTATTTCTCACTAATGTTTCTCTATACCTTCAATGGCTTCTGTGCAGTATCAACCAGATGATAATGTCGTACTCTGGGTAAACAAAGTTGGACCCTACAACAATCCTCAAGAAACTTACAATTATTACCATCTTCCGTTCTGCCAGCCATCAGAGAAGTTTGTTCACAAATGGGGTGGACTTGGAGAGGTTCTTGGGGGAAATGAACTTATTGACAGCCAGATCGAAATAAAGTATTTAAGTATGCATCCGTACTGAACTCTGATCTTCTATCTGTTATTATGGTAGGAACTATAGATATAAGATTTTTTACCGACTGATGTAGAAAATTGACAGAAAATGTTGACAAGGCTTCTATATGTACCCTTGAACTTGATGCTGCTAAAGTGAGACATTTCACGGATGCTGTAGAAAATTCTTACTGGTTTGAGTTCTTTATGGGTATGTGTATACCATTTCTTATGATGTTACTTTAAGATACTTTTGTTTGCTGCCTAATAAAAAAATGAATTTGGCTGCTAAGACTCTAATGCACAATTATTTTATTGCTGAACTTTTATAAGCTCTCACGTTAACTCTGTTTCTGTTTTGGCGTATTCTTTCGTGGTTCACCAGATGATTTGCCACTATGGGGTATGTTCAGTATCACGATTGCTCTACAACTACCTCTTTATGTGCTTTTCCTTTTTTTGATTTGTCATCATGTTGTTAGGGTTTGTTGGTGAGCTACGTTCCAGTAGAACCAATGATTTTGAACACTATCTTTTCACACACAAGGATATTCTTATCAAGTACAATGGCAATCAGGTCAGTAATATTGTTCCTTTGTATCCCCAAGCAGGATTATATTTCGCTTATTTGATTGTAATGTTATTTTCTTGTGAAGATCATTCATGTTAACCTCACTCAAGGGGTTCCTAGATTGTTGGAAGTTGGAAAGTCATTTGACTTAACATACTCTGTCAAATGGATTGAAACAACAGTTTCGTTTGCTCGGCGATTTGATGTATATCTGGACTATCCTTTTTTTGAGCACCAGGTAACTTTGGGATTAAATGCATCGGCAAGTTTTCACTGTTAACTTGTGACAAGTAGGGACACTTCTCTCTAGTTTCTTTTTTCCCACTGTATAATTCCAGGCACTCACTTCATTTTGAGTATCTTGGGAACTCAATGTTGACTCGTTTTGTTTGACACTACTGTAAAAAAGTTTGTGTTAAAATTTTGTGTTGTAGTCGTATCTCCTGCTAACCTTTTTGCAACAATATCTTTATTTACAAATTATATGTAAGTTTAGCAACATCTTTGTATGTTGAAAATGCAGATTCATTGGTTTTCTATCTTCAATTCATTTATGATGGTCATTTTCCTCACTGGTTTGGTATCCATGATACTAATGCGGACCCTTAGAAATGATTATGCTAAATATGCTCGTGAAGATGATGACTTGGAGAATCTGGTGAGTAATTTTCTATATGTAAATGAGGTTTTGTGATGATAAATATGATGCGGAATGTTTACATATCGACTATCGACAATTTTCTCCATCAACTAACATCTTTTCACAATCAGGAAAGAGACGTGAACGAGGAATCGGGATGGAAGCTTGTCCATGGGGATGTTTTTCGCCCTGCTCGCTATTTGGTGCTTCTCTCAGCTGTTGTTGGTACTGGTGCACAGCTGGCTGCGCTTGTGCTGCTTGTCATATTATTGGCCATCATCGGAATGCTTTACATTGGGTATGCCACAATAACAAGTCGAAGTAGTTATGTGTGGGAGTTTATCGGTACTTTTTTGTCGAGTTTATGATGCTCGTCCTTTACTATTGAAGTTACATTCAGTTTTATATAGCTTTTTTGTCATCTCGACCAATCGTAACCGTCCTTTCGCTTATTTGTCCTTAACCATAGAAGCTACATTCGGTGCTATGGATTTTTTCTCAGCATCTTGACTAATAATAATCTTTTGTCTTTATGCATATGTTTAACCATAGAAGTTAGCACATTCAATGCTATAAATTTATTTCTGATCATATTGACCATTGGTTTCCTTTGTGCAAGAATAGCAATAGTTTTAACTCATAATAATTGTTAGACTCAAACACACTAAACACACGATGGAGACACGGATTTACGTGAAAAGTCCTACAGAGAGGGAGAAACCTGAGGGCTCTCAATCCCTAATCTCCCTCACTAGAGATTAGGGCTCTCTTCACTAAGATGAAAAACCAATGAGGTGGGATGAGTACAATATATAAAGAACGATGGGTAAACGGTCCCTCATCCAAAGATCCGTTTATCCATATAAGTATGATAACTCAACACCCCTCATCAAGTTGGGCATACATGTCTACCATGTCCAACTTGCCTACATTCAAGTCATATTATACATAGGTAGCCCCTTTGTGAAGAGATCTAACAACCTGATCCATAGACTTTATGTAAGGAAGACACAACAGTCCGTCATCAATCTTCTCACGGATGAAGTGTCTATCAATCTCCAAATTCTTCGTTCTGTCATGTATTGTATGATTGTTGGTCAAGTTTATTACAGTCTTGTTGTCACAAAATATCTTCATTGACATACTAACTTTGATGTCCAAGTTATGGAGCAGAATTTTTAGCCATAGAATTCCTGTAATGCCATTGACAAGAGCCCAGTATTTCCCTTCGGCACTTGATCTTGAAATCACATTTTGCTTCTTACTTCTCATAATAACCAAATTTCCACATAGATATAACGCATAACTTAAAGTGGATCTTTTGTCATCAACGGAGCCAACCCAATCAACATCAGTGTATCCTTCAATAGTGACCTCATGATTTTTCTTGAACATAAGACCTTTTCCTAGTGATCCTTTTACGTAGTATACTATAGAATTCTATTTACCGTATTAGCATGAGAGGTAGTAGGAGCGTGCATGAATTGACTCACCACATTTATAACATATGTAATATCCAGTCTAGTAAGGATAATATAGATCAATTTTCCCATCAATCTTTGATACCTATCCTTTTCTGCTTCATCAAGAAGGTCGCTATCCTCTTTATTCAGTTTATGGCTGCCTCTATAGGATTAGTAGTATGCGTACATCCCAACATACTACAGTCCTTCAATAAGACCAGTGCATATTTTCGTTGACTTATATACATAATCCTAGGAGATCGAGCAATCTCAATGCCTAGGAAGTACTTTAACTTCCCAAGTCCTTCAATTCAAATTCACCTGCAAATGTTTCCTTTATCCTGATAAGTTTTTCTTCGTCATCACCTGTAAGGAACATGTCATCGACATACACTAAAAGAATAGATCTTTTTTCGTCATTCCTCCTTATAAACAAAGTATGGTCTCCATTCACTTGGGGATATCCATTCCTAAGCATAACCACACAGAGACGTTCAAATCAAGCTCTTGGTGACAGCTTTAATCCATATAAAGACCTTTTAGTTTGTAGCACTCGTCCTTCTCAAACTCAGATGGCATTTTCATATAGAATTCTTTAAGGTCACCATTAAAGAAAGCATTTTTCACGTCTAACTGATACATTTTCCAGGAAAAATCGGTTGCTAGACAAATAACAATCCTGATCGTATTCATCTTGGCAAAAGCAAAAAATTTCTCTAGGTAGTCAATCCCATATTTATGGTTGTATCCCTTGTTTTAAAAAGCGCGCCTCGAGGCGGTGAGGTGTAAGCCTTAAGGCGTTTTTTGACAAAAAGCGCCTCGAGGCTTAAGCCTCACCCAGAAGTTATGAGGCGTGAGCCTCATGGTATTGTGAGGCGTATGAGGCGGTCAAGGCGAGGCGGAGGTATAAGCCTCAAGCGCATGTCTTTTTTTTAAAAAAATTTCTAGGTTATGTACTTTGCACATGACCTTGTTTTACCATAAAAATTATACATTTTTTGCTAGTATTGTTGTTTCTATGTTAAACCTTGCATATTTCTACATATATGTCCATACAAAGAGAAGAGATTTCTTGAAACAAGTGAAGCTCGATGATCTTGTATACATCATATTCAATTTATCATATTGCATCCACACATACTAGTTCTATTGTACACAAGTAATTGATTGTGTTTGAATTGTAATAAAATTATTATACTACTTGTAAGTTTGCAACTTGTTGTTGTTATTTATTTGTTATTAAATTAGTTATCACATATACGAAGAAGCACAGTTGAAAAGAAACACATGGAGTAGAATAATTATTATACTTTGTTGTGAATAGCGGAAACAATCATGTGCCTAATATTAGTTTTCTGAACTTCTATTCTTTCATGGCATATATATTGTACCTTTTACTAGTGTGAAATTGATTTTGAATATGTTTTTGGCCAAACTTAATATTATTATATATATTTTAGTGTATTTTGCTTAATTTTAATTTTTCTTTTTAAAAAATTGAGGCTTACGCCTCGACCGCTTTGAAGCTTACGCCTCGCCTCAACTTTCGAAGAAACGCCTCGGACCGCCTCGTGCTTTTTTAAACCTTGGTTGTATCCTCTAGCCACAAGCCAAGCTTTGAATTTGTCGACGTTCCCATCAACATCATATTTGATTGTGTTGACTCATTTAGAGACAACAAAATGAGCATCCTTAGGAGCATCAACAATATCCCAAGTACTATTTTTAACCAAGGCATCCATTTCTTCCTTATAGTATATTGATTCGTTTCGGATCTTTTTTGATTTCATCAAAATTTTTGGAAACATGATGAGCATCAGTAGAGGTAATTCTAGTAAGGGTAAGCCTTTATATTTCGAACTCATATTGGTTAAGGAACAAAGTCCTTCACTGGATAATGAGTAGAGGCTCGAACAGTTCTAATAGATTTTCTCATAGAAATGGGATGCTTATCCAGTAAAGGGTATCGATATGAATATCAGGAGAGAGAGAGGAACATTTACAGAACTTTCATGATCAAAATCATCAGTGGAAAGATTGACATCATGGTTGGAGGAAAGATTGATATCATGGTTCGGTATCATCTGTTCTCCGATCTCCACTTTATCTGATTTCTTTCATCCGTTATAAGTTTGTCCAAATTTGTATATATTTTCACTGTCTCTGTCTCTATCTTTCTCATTGTCCTCTCCTACGTGAATAGTCTATTGTATGTCACCAAGAAAGTAAATGTAAATCCCATTCTCATTTTTCTCAATATCTGTACCCACATACTTCCCTTGAGGAAATTTCTTAGAGAAGTAGGATTCACTTTCAAAGAAAGTAACATTCTTACTTACATTTTTTTGAAGTCTAAAAGGTAGGGGTAAACACTCGGTGGTATCCGCCCCAAATTTATTTAATCATAACAAAAGGAGAACAAAAAACACACAAATACAAGTCCACTACAACCAGAACGCTACAGGACCCACTCGTCTACCATGTGTTTCGCGAACACCCCTACATTTTCTTTATAAAAATGCTGACCCGAGAACAGCAAGTCGTTTCGCCCCCACCACACCGCCCAAAGAATCGCCTTGGGGTACAGCCGCTCTCCCCTTGGTCTGTTGAAATTGGCGTGGATAAAGTCCCAAAAAGCTTGGAATCCATCCCTGCGGCACCAGTCCGAACCCAGCTCCTGCCATATTTGAGAAATCAAGGGGCATGGGAAAAAAAGATGATCCACCGACTCGATCGCATCACTACAAATCATGCACCTGTCCGATTCGACACTAAGAAGCCTGACGCACCGATCCCGCATCATCAACCTCTTTCTCCTGAGCAACCAAAGAAAGATACCAATTCTCTCAAGAAGACTGAGAGCCCAAATATTTGCACAGTCCCTAACAAGCAGGTCGGAGTTGGTCGGCGGAGGCCTGGAGATGGCACCATAGGCCCCCCTGACCGAGAAGGACCCCTCCCTCCAACACCAGTGATCCCGGCCCCCACTCGGGGGCCCCACTTCCCGCACGGCCTCCAGCAAGGCCAAGAAATCGCCGAACCTTTGATCAGAGAGGTTAGCGGAGAAAGTTGGGCACCAAAGCCCATCAGCCCAGCACCTCGCAACCGAGCAGGACTTCTCCCCAGCAATCGCGAACAGATGGGGGAACCGAGAGCGTAGGGCCCCCCTCCCCGACCAATCATCAACCCAAAAAGAGAAAGAGTCCCCTATCCCGAGGACCGGTCTAAAGAGGGCGATGTTGTCCACAAAAATCTTCACTACTCCCCGCCAGAATGGGGTCGGGGAACTGAATGCGGCCGTCAACGAGGGAGGGGCACCCCTCACGTCATAAATCTTTCGTATCACCGCGCAGACGAGGTCATCCCCCGGGCCCCAGATCCTGCTAGCCCACTTAAGAAGAAGTGCATCGTTCATTTGCGCCAACGATTTCACCCCCAGGCCCCCATTGTTTTTCTGCAGCAAGATATCCTCCCATCCCACCAAATGGATTCCCCTGTTCCCGCCCGCATTGTTACCCTACAAGGAGCGCATCCGCTTCTCCAGCCGCGCCCGAATCCCCTTTGGCATCTTACGGTTAGAGAGAAGATAAATGAGAATAGAGGAAAGAACGGACTTCACAAGAATCAACCTGCCATCCCTCGAGAGAACCGCAACCTTCCACCCCGACAACCTTGTCTCAACCTTCTCCACAACCCTCAACCCATCGCGGATGCGAGTCCTCCCCAGCGTCAACGGTGTGCCTAGATACTCAATCGGCAAAGAGGACTTCCCCGAGCCCAGGGTCGTCATAAGACTGTCAGTAAGAAGCTGCGCGCGCCCGAACGGAACAAACGTCGATTTCGCGTTATTCTTAGCCAACCCCGATAGCTCAGAGAAGATCTCAAGAGCCACCGCCATGCCGTTGGCCTCCTCAAGGCCCCCCTCGATGAAAAAAAGTGTATCATCAGCGTATTGGACGATCAGAACCATCAACTCTTCCCTCGAATAACCTCTGGAAAATCCACGCCCAACGACACAATCCGCAATGTCAGGGAGCACATCGGCCGCAAGAATGAAGAGCATCGGCGCCAAGGGGCACCCCTGATGCACCCCCCTCCGCAGTTGGATCCACCCCCCTCCAGCCGACCATTGACCAAAACCGAAAAAGACGCCGTGGTGATACATCACCGCATCCAAGAAATCCACAACTCTGGGAAGCCCTTCCTCCTCAGCACCGACCAGAGAAATCTCCAATCCAGAGTATCATACGCTTTAGCAAAATCCACCTTCCACAACATAGCGCTCGTACCCCTCCGCCGCTAGTCCGCAATAATCTCAGAGGCGAGCGAGATGCAATCGGAAATTTGTCGTCCCGGGATGAAAGCCGCTTGGGCCGGCGAGACAAGACTCCCAAGAATGATATTGAGCCTTCCCACAAAGACCTTCGTCGTGATCAGGTACAGGGCATTCGAAATGGTGATAGGCCGAAAATCTCCGATAGCAGAGGCCGCCAATGACTTCGGAAGCAAGACAAGGAGCACATGGTTGACCCAATCAAAGCCCGCGTTCCCCTGACAGAACTCCACCACCACGTCAAGCACCTCCTGCCCAACGATGTCCCCAAAGTCCTTGTAAAAAGAGATCGGGAAACCATCGGGACCAGGCGCAGCATCGTCGTTCAGATCCCACAACATTCTTACTTACATGAAGACGACACGCCATGTGGTCATAACATTTTTGTCCTTTTTAGGTTCCAGAATGCCTAAGAAAGATGCATTTCGTAGCTCTTGGATCCAACTTATGCCAACCTGATCTAGAGCTAAGCAGACATCCAAAAACTCGTGGGTCCAAACTGAATGGAGAGATATATGGATGAATAACAGAGAAGTGGGTTCTCTTCTTGATTATGACAGAAGATATCTTATTGCTCAGATAAGTAGCAGATGGCTTCTCCCCAAAAATTCTTCGGCACATTTTTGTTGGAGTAGGAGTGCTCTGGTGACTTTTAATAAATGGCGGTTTTTTCTTTCAACAATCCCATTCTGTTTTGGCATGTAACTACATGAAGTTATATGGATGAATGACAGAGAAATGAGTTTCTCTTATTGATTATGACAGAAGGTGTCTTATTGCTTAGACAAGCAGCAGTTAAGATGGCTTCTCCCCAAAAATTCTTTGGCACATTTTTGCTGGAGTAGGAGTGCTCTGGTGACATGAATAAATGGTGGTTTTTTCTTTCAACAATCCCATTCTGTTCTGGCATGTAACTGCATGATATTTTATGGATGATACCCTTCTCATCAAGAAAGGCACGTAGGGAACTTTCCATGTACTCTTTGGCATTATCAGTCCTGAGCGTTCTTACTCTTGCTGCATACTGAGTGCTTATAATATTTATAAAGTTCTTTACAGCAGCATGAACTTCACTTCTATGTTTTAAAAGGTACACATAATTACTTCGTGAAAAATTGTCAATGAAAGTGATATAGTACATATGATCACCTATGCTATTCATACTTGACGGACCCCGAACATCAGAATGCACTAATTCAAATGCATAAGTAGACTTACCAGTAGATACAAGAAATGTAGTTCATGTTTGCTTTGCAAATTAGCGAACCTCATGCTGCAAATTATCCTCAAACAATCCATGCATCAACTTATGTAGAGAAGGAAAATGGATATGAGTCATATGGACAAGACATTCATGGCGTTTTTGTACTAAAGTGGAGTTGTCCTTTTCAAGGTGGGCTTTCATCACGGAGGTAAGGGCTTGCCCCACTCGAGCTGGAAGGTGATATAATCCATCCTCAACTAATCCAACTCCAACCTTCTTGTTTGTCTGTAAGTCCTCTAAAACACATGAATTGTGATAAAAAAATCAGCATGTAGTGCCAAGGGCCTAAATGTCGATTTTGGTCACCATTTTGGTATCAACCAAAGCAGAATTTCGATGGAATTTCGACCGGAATTTCGGTCATTTCGATCGAATTTTGATTTCGACTGGATATCGATATTCGACAAAAATTCGGCCGAATTTCGTTGAAATTTGAGGCCATGTGTAGTGCAATTCTTTAGTAATCTTACTGACCGACAAAAAGATTTATTGGTAAGTCAATGACGTGAAGTGCATCGGTAAGGAGGAAACGATCAACAACAGAAATCGTTCCTTCCAGCAACAGTAGCTGGAGACCCGTTTGCAACTGTAACTTTCTCTCTTCCAGACGATAACTTATAATCATGAAATATTTTAGGATCACATGTCATGTGATCGGTAGCACCACTGTTGACAATCCACTCAGATTTGGTAGAGCAAGCATTGCTACTTCTCCTCGTATTAAAAGCTGAACTGTTGTATGTCGATTGCAAAAAGACATGTTCTTTCGTAAAGGATTCCTTGAAGGACTGTAACTCCATGATAGTATCCTTTGTCAGGTCAGGTTCTCTGGATGCTCCAAGCGTCATAGGATCATTCACCAGCAAATTTGTAACCTTTAGACTTTGACTATCTCTCACAGACATTTAATCATACGTCTTGCGCATAATAGGAATAAGAGTTCAACACAATGAACTTAAATTACAACAATTATACCAGGCGATAGAGGCAACCACAGGCTTTGACGGAGCAAGAAAAACACAGCCATCACTCCTTTGAAACTCCTTGAACTGGTTGTTGTCTAAAAACACAGCAACAACCTTCTTTATACAGGGAAGAAACACACAAATGCAACCCAAAAACAGCAACAACCAAGGGAAATAACGTCCCTTGTAAAACACAATAGCGACATCAGCAACCAAGGGATTCGCCACAACCTTAGAGGAGAAACTTGGGCACACAAGAGAGGTCAGGTTCCTTGTAAAAACCACCAAACAAAATGGCTTCAAACTTCAGTTTCGAGCATGGGTTATTCGACGGCAATAGCTTCAGATTTGGGTGACACAACACATCCAACTTCTATATTATAGATGCCTAAATGAAGATCTTAACAAGGCTTTTTGATACCATGTTAGAATCAAACACATAAAACATACACAAAGATGGACACACGGACTTGCGTGGAAAACCCCTACGGAAAGGGAAAAAAACTACGGGGGATCTCAATCCCTAACTTAGGGCTGTCTCCACTAAGATGAAAAACCAATGAGGGATGAGTACAATATATAGAGAAGGATGTGTAAACGGTTCTTCATTCAAAGATCCGTTTACCCATATTAATACGATTACTCAACAGAATTCCATTTGGGTTGTTAATCCTGTAAACGAATGACAAACGCAGAGTTCTTTCTTAGCATGATTATAAATGGGTTATACAACATGACCAATTCCCTAGTTTTAGTGATGTTTCTCCCATTCCATACCCACAATTATACTATACTTACTTTACAGCCTTTTGAAGCATTATTTCATATTAAACTAAATTTTGATTTCTGCGCCAGCCGATGAAACAAGCGGTAGAGATTTACTATACTCACCTTACAATGTGAGCCACTTGTAAGGAATCTGTCAGTTCACATGTATAATTTTAACGAATGGATATACTTCCTTGGCTAAAATATTTAAGTTTTATGCACCCAACCTTGGACTGTCAAGAGTTACAAGTAAAACAAGAATGTGAACCTTGTGCTTGCCAACATCTTGCATATATGTTTTAAAACTCGTCAAGTAAAGAATAAACTCGCTTTACTTTTTTGAATGCTTTTTGCACTGATTCTCTTGTATGTTCAGACGAGGAGCAATTGCTACCACTTTCATCGTATGCTATGCTCTTACTTCATTCATCTCAGGCTATGTCAGTGGCGGACTTTACTCACGGAACGGTGGTATGAATATCATCAATGCTCCTTCTTGTCTTGAATGTATACGAATTGATATATTATGCTCGTACACGATGTTTATGAGAGTATATATGGTTACACAAATGATTAAATCTCGCTTATTACATGAGTGATTTTCATTTTTTCCTCATAAGAACTAATATTAACAATTTGATGATGTTAGATAAACCATTTTATGATCAATTGATAACTTTTGCAGGTAAAAGTTGGATAAAGGGAATGATCTTGACAGCGTCACTTTTCCCCTTCCTGTGTTTTGGAATTGGGTTTATCTTAAACACGATTGCCATTTTTTATGGATCATTAGCAGCCATCCCATTTGGGACAATTGTGGTCGTCTTTGTAATATGGGCTTTCATATCATTTCCCTTGGCCCTTCTAGGCACTGTTGTGGGCAGGAACTGGAGTGGAGTTCCAAATAATCCTTGCCGTGTAAAAACTATTCCTCGCCCAATCCCTGAGAAGAAATGGTATCTCACACCGTCTGTGGTCTCTATTATGGGGGGGCTACTTCCCTTTGGCAGCATATTCATCGAGATGTATTTCGTCTTCACGTCCTTTTGGAATTATAAGGTACATATATTAATTTGTAACTTGTCCTGTTTTGTTCTTGATGTTTTAAACTGATCTTGTCTATATTTAGGAGTTCCCTGGTCTTTAAATAACTGTCAGATGTTTGACATTGGATTGTGGCTCCTTTTTCCATGCAGGTTTATTATGTCTATGGTTTCATGCTACTCGTCTTCATCATCCTTATAATTGTCACCATATGTGTAACAATTGTCGGTACCTATTTCTTACTGAATGCCGAGAACTACCACTGGCAATGGACTTCATTCTTCTCTGCAGCTTCAACTGCCGTTTATGTATATCTGTATTCAATATATTACTATTACGTTAAGACCAAGATGTCGGGCTTTTTCCAGACCAGCTTTTATTTTGGCTACACTCTCATGTTTTGCCTTGGTCTCGGCATCCTCTGTGGTAAGCAATGTTTCGATCAAATTCTCTGCAGTTTACGATTATAAAGGTGTTATGGCCAGTTTGTTCAGAGATAATCTGATTGGCTTATCTAAATTGCATTTGGCCAAGTTCATCAATTAGATGAGCTGCCTGGGTCATGGATAGGTCGAAGTGGATAACACTCGTCCTTGGTGGTAGATCTGGATAGGACTTGGCTGATTTTTGATCTGTGCTAAGATCCTGCTTCTAACAACGCTCTTTTTCTCTTGTTTTCCAGGTGCTGTGGGATATCTTGGTTCAACATTGTTCGTAAGAAGGATTTATAGGAACATCAAGTGTGACTAGTTCATGTACACGAGCAAGACGGCAACATCATCAACAGATGGCTTCAGCAAGACTTTGCTTGTAGATGTGGACAGGATATTCCATTCTACTTTTGGAGGCGATTCCATTTTTTCGGAGCTGCAGTTCGAGGCCTCTCTTCTTTCCTAGTTAGCGAGGCATAGTGTTATGATACTGTGATGTTATATACCTTGTTGTACTCTAAGATTTTCGGATGAGGGCGGCCCTCTGCACTGGAACATGTAGAAGCCAACCAGGACTTTCCCTCGAGGTGGATATGATTTTGCCACTGGGCCTCCTCCTTAGTCGTGAAATGTAATGAGGCCATTCATCTAGAGAATAATCCCACTTTCATTTAACCTTTGCTTGGTTGACTATGTCTGTCTCGGATTAGAGGTGTGAAATCAGCGCATACTGCTATGCACAATATCTATTGATATTTGGACTGTTGAAGGAGTGGTTTTTCTCCTCAGTGTTACCATTCCGACTTTCTCTAAGTATTCGATCGTTGTCCTCTTCTAGTTGAATTTATTTACATCATAGAATTCCATAATGTGATTTAAGTTGATCCTATTTTATTGTCTGATCTAATCTATAAACATCTTGATGAGGGGTGATGATTAAGTCCAAAGATGGAATAATATTCGATCTTGAGATTTGTTGGATGATCTCCACCTGCTATCTTGTAACTCTCCTTTCTCTGCCATCCATAGCCATAGGTAGAAGGGAAGAGTAGGGAATCACATCCAAACCACCCCATTTTATTTCGACTTTCTTTTCATCACCTCCTCGCCTCTCCATGGAGGATACGATGCAACTACATAGTGGATCGCCTGCTACTTGTCACGTGTCTCTTTTGTCTGCTTACCAGTGATTCGCAAGTTCACGGAGGCCTACCTTTTCTTCATTGCATATTTTCCTTTTTTTAAGGATGTCCATGAAAACATTCACGCTCTAAGTTCAAATCCATATTGCTACAAATTTAGAGATTAAATCACTGCAGGTAAGAGAGACAAACACAAATATCTTGATCTCAAACGTCAAACGATTTACAATCATGTGTTCTGTGTTCGAATATTTTGTGGTTGTGGGATTTTGACATAACATGACCGGCTGCATTTGGAGCGGTTGTATCATAAATCCAGTCAATTGATTTTTAACCGCTTATTTCCAACTAAAACTTACCAAAATATGCTCGAAAGTTGTCCTCATGTGTTGCGAGGTTTTTCCCCAACAAGGCATGTCCTGTCCAGAATGCCCGATTAGGGTATGACAGGGTCAATTTTCCCTGTCAGGGCATGAATCAACAAACAGTTAGCCAATCGACGAACTGTTCGTTGATCAACCCACAAGAGGCCAATTCAACGCTCATTCTCGAAGCATAACGCGTGTGATCGGGATTTGCGGAAGATCGGTTACCCGGTGGATTGTTTGTCGATCGACAAACGGTTCACTGAATGACCCCTTGCCTATTTAAGCAGCTTCCCCCCCACTTCTCATCCCTCACTCTTACTATCTCTCTAGCTCAAACACCACCTCCCAATCCGTCTCACTCCTCATCCCTTCTCCTGCCCTCATCGTGTCTCTTGCAAACTCTCTTTTCAAATTGATGATATGATTTAATATTTATAAGTTATTTTTTCAAATTTTGCATTTCGAGTTTAATAATATATTATAATGTCTCTGTCAAAATTGTTTGTGAAATTATAACTTCATAAGTTTTCTTATCTAAAAATTTCCTCTAGTATAATAAATTCAAATAAAAATATATTTTGCATATAAAATTGTAATGTTAGTACGTTATTTTAATGCCTGCAACATGCATACCACATGTTATATGTTTCTCATCTTTGTCTTTAAATGTTTAGGAAAAAAAGGAATGATAACACCTATTTCCGGGATAGAATACTCTTCTATGTATATAATGGTTAGTGGTTGACTTCACAAATAGGATGGAATACACATCTATGTATAGAATTACCTAGATAAATATTGATTAGGAAAGACATTCACGATTAGGATTGTGTATAGGTCCCCTTAATCTATAATTTCTTAATTAAGATGTAGTGTTTTTAAATGAATAACCAATAATTAAATATTTTAATATGAAAAATTTTAATCTAATTCAATTATTAATCAATAATTTCTTAATTAAAAGGAATTGTTTTCTAAATAATTTAAGTAATATGGAGTTGTCATTTTAATTTAAAAAATATAATTAATATTAATTGTTTATACACTAATAATATTTTAATTAAATAATTTAACATAAAATTATCCGTCTAATTACTATTAATGTCATTAATTTAAGTGGTATGTAATTTACTCTTTAATTAAAAAAATATAATTATGAAACCATCTTATCATTAATCATTCTCCTAATAATTTAATTAATAACAACTTGTCTCATTAACTAGTAATTTCTTAATTAATATTAATGATTTTTATAATACTAATATTTTAAATAAATATTTTAAAATAAAAATAGCCATCTAATTATAATTAATGCAATTAATTTAAATGATATATAATTTACCCTTTAATAATAATATAATTATTATAAAACCATCTTGTCATTAATCGTTCTTCTAATAATTTAATTAATATGGACTTGTCCCATTGATTAGTAATTTCTTAATTGATATTAATGATTTTACATTAATATGTTTTAATTAAATAATGTAAAATGAAAATAACCATCTAATTATTATTAATGTAATTAATTTAAGGTATGTAAATTACCCTTTATTAATAATCATATGGTTATTATGAATCCATATTATCATTAGTCATTCTCTTAATATTTTAATTGATATGGACTTGTCTCATTAATTAGTAATTTCTTAATTGGTATTAACGATTTTTACATTAATAATTTTTTAATTAAATAATTTTTTAAAAAATAACCGTCTAAATACTATTAATGTAATTAATTTACGTGGTATATAATTTACTCTTTAATTAATAATAATATAATTATTTAAAGCCATTTTATCATTAATCATTCTCTTAGTATTTTAATTAATATGAACATGTTTCATTAATTAGCAATTTCTTAATTGATATTAATGATTTTTATATTAATAATATTGTAATAAAATAATTTAAAATCAAAATAGCGTCTAATTACTAATAATGTAATTAATTTAAATGGTCTGTAAATTACCTTTCTAGTTAATAATATCGTTATCACGAAACCATCCTATCATTAATCATTCTCCTATTATTTTAATTAATATGGACTTGTCTATTTAATTAGTAATGTCTTAACTTATATTAATGATTTTACATTAATAATGTTTTAATTAAATAATTACAAATTAAAATAATCTTCTAATTACTATTAATGTAACAAATTTAAATGATATAAAAATTACCGTTTACTTAAAATAATATGGTTATCATGAAAATATCCTATCATTAATTATTCTCCTAATATTTTAATTAATATGATCTTGACTCATTAATTAGTAATTTCTTAATTGATATTAATGATTTTTACATTAATAATATTGTAATTAATTAATTAAAAATGAAATTAATCACCTAATTACTATCAATGTAAATTTAAATATTATGTAAATAACTCTTTCATTATTAATAATATGATTACCATGAAACCTTCTTATCATTAATCTTTCTCATAATATTTTAATTAATATGGACATGTCTCATTAATTAGTAATTTTTAATTAATATTAAAGATTGCTTCATTAATAATATTTTAATTAAATAATAAAAAAATTAAATAAATATTTAATTATTATTAATGTAATTAGTTTAAGTGGTATGCAAATTACCTTTAATTAATAATAATATGTTTATTATGAATCGATCTTTTCATTAATCATTCTCGAAAAAAATTAAATCAGTATGGAGTTGTCCCATTAGCTAATAATTTCTTAATTCATATGAATTATTTTTATATTAATAATATTTTAATTAAATAGTTTAATATGACTATTATTTCATATATAATGGCCAACATGGCCTCATGATGACGCGCCTGGCAACTCAGGTTAAGTATGTAATTAACAATGATCGTTGTGACCCAAATCACCAAGCGCGGTCAATCGAGAATTTTTTTTATTTAAACCACTCAAGAAAAGATAAATCAATGAAAATGAAGATAAGCGGCTTTCGCTATTCTTTTTACCTGTTATAGCGACCAGGGTCGAACACAAGGAGCACGATTTAAAAATCACGTAGTCAAATTTCAGAAATAAATTTTTAGTGGTTTTTATTTTTTTAATTACTTTATTTTTGATTTTTAAATTAAGAGCAATATGCACAAGTGATAAAACACACAATGCCACACTCTTTTTTTATTTTCAAAATAATAAAAAATGTACAGAAATCCAAAGAAAATGTTTTTGTGTTTTTTATATTTTAAAATATTTTTGGATTTTTTTCGAATTTTTCTGATATTTTTATGATTTTCTAAATATGGAACAATGAAAAACAAAGCAACAAGTGCACAACCAGGAGTATTTTATAAGTTAAAATTTCTTTAATGCTCAAAATCCATGGAATTTATTTTTAGTAGAAACTACAAAACAATATCTACAATCAGAAATTGAAATCACATTTTTTATTTTTCTAGAATTTTCTGCAATTTGTTTTAAAGATTTTTCGTAGTTTGTAATTTTTTTGAGTTTTGTAATGAGTTAATGCATGAAAATTGGAGATAAATTAAATAACACCAAAATACACCTACAATAAATTTTTAGGAATTTTTAAGAAAATTTTGGGATTTTTATGAATTTTCAAAGTTCTGACAAGGAAAAAGACACAATTTTTTTATTTTTTTAATATATTGAATGGTAATAAAAATTCATGAAAAATTATATAATATAAAAAGACATAACAAGAGCACATGGGAATTTTCTCATAATTTTTAGAGCAATACAAACATTTATTTCATCACAAAGATCAAGCAACTTCAATGTCCGAAACAGAGGGACTAGACTGCAATTATTTAGAGTTTTTGCATACAAATAGACCAATAAATAAATAGAGGTAGTAAAAAATAAATTACCCACTACACATGTGCCATGCACATGACTTCTGGAGCACAGGGGCGTTTTTGCAAATCTCAAAGCTTCGGAGGACAGACTTGTAATTGTTCCATTCTTTTTTATTCCTCAAACCCCACTAGGGTTTTTCGTTCCTTTGTTCACGCCAGGGAGGGTTCAAGGAAGGCAGCCGCCGCCTCAAGCGGAGGAGCTCGGCACGGCGGGGTGGCCTTGAAAGGGCGGCGTGCGGGCTGCACACGATGTCGGAGGGAGGAGGCGCAACACAGGTGGACGCGCACGGCGCAGTCTCGCGCGCTCGGCCGCGCCCGGGCGGTGGAGCGCGGAGGAAGCTTCGGGCGGCACCCTCCGCGCGGAGGGCTGGGTGACGGAGGTTAGTTGGCGGCAGGTCCGCCTGGAATGGGAGGGCTGCGCTCAGGCAAGAGCTTTCGCGGCTGAGGGCGGTAACAGGAAGGAGGGGCCGCCGCGGTGGTGGCTGAAGAGGAAGGCGCGGGTGGCCGCCGCACGGTTGGAGGCGACTAGAGGTACATAATACGTCAGAAAATCGACTTTTCAATCGTAACTCCAAAAATTATGAAACCATAGCCATTTGAAAGATAATTTAATTTATAGTATAATGGAAGTGGGTTTGGTTTGATTTGAGCTCGTATGGAGCCGGAATTAGTGTTTCAATGATTTCTTTGCGGCTTTTTTTGAGTGCGATTATTTGCATTATGTACATTATTTTATTTTACACTTATTTTTCTTATTTACAACACATTTTTATTTATAACTTTTGTTTACAAAAATAATTAGTTTGAGGTCAAATTATATACAAATAAAATAATGTTAGATTTGTACAAATATACAAGGAATTTATGTACAAATTATTTTTTTTGGATTTTTGACAGAAGGCCCTATCTCCCCCTACTTTATTCCTGGTCGATCAGGTCAAGTCTTGACCTTCTCTCGGGGTTCGCGTCAGTCTGTATTTATTGCATAAATACCTCCTTTCTTTTTCTTTTCTTCTTTATTCTTTTATTTTTGTACAAAAAGTGTTAAAAATGCAATTTTAACAAATGCATGCAAAATGGTAATTTTATGCAATTATTGGGTATTTACAGGCATTTGACTAAGAAAATGAAGCTAAAATAAAAGAATAAAGGCGATGAATCGTGGATTCATCACCTCATTGTTTGTCTCCTGCAATGGGAGCATTGTTATTGAAAACAAGAATGTGAATGTAGGTTACGAAGGGGAGCTGGAAAGATGATATATTTCCCCATCTTTGGCACGTTCGAAGAGCTCCTGTCAAAGGTTCATAGTCTTACTAGATACATGGAAGAGGAGTATAACATTCGAGTCACGTGTAGACGACCTATGAACGTCAACACCTTCTATCCAGTAGTGATTACCGACACTCCAACAGCTGATTTAATGTTAAACATTGATAGGTTCCTTGGGATGATGCATCTGATGGTGAAAACGAATGTTGTTGGAACTCATGTGATTCATAGAGACAATGTCGTTGAATCTTATCGAAGGAGACAAGCGGATGATGACGAGGGTATCTCAGATCTAAATTTACACTATGATGACGGGGCTGATTGATTCTGTTGTCATTCCCGATCTGAATGTGGAGATTGATGATGAAGACACTGTCGACGAGGTGGATGATAACCATGATCTGAATGTTGATTGTGATGATATCCATGGTCAAGGATCACTCATCGGTTCCATCAGTAGTGAACTTATTTTGATCCTCCAGTTGATTATGGCATCACTGTAGATCCTATGCCGGAGCTTCCTGATATTTTCACAGATGAGGACTGGATAACAAACATTTATGAAGAGGAGGCATAATTCTTGAGAGAGCCCCAAGACACCATATTCTCAGATAGGAGTGGACTCGAGTATTGGATTAGTAGAATTTTTAACTCAAAAAATGATTTGATTGATGCTATAAGCACATGGAGTATGGCCAAGTACGTGCAATACAAAGTGTTAGCATCAAAAAAGGATATTTATGCTATAGGATGTGATTTACCAAACTGCAAATCGGAGGTTACATGCTAGCTGCAGTAAGAAGAGTGAAAATTTGAAGATTCAAACGTATCGAGAAGAGCATACGTATCGTAGTCCAATGCTGCTAACTAATAACTGACAGTGTAATACAAGATTTATTATTCGGTTCATTTAAAGACTCTAAGATCTAACCTTACTTTGACCCCAAATATGATTATGAGCTTGTTTTCAGATACTTACCATTTCACGATATCTTATAAGAAACCCTGACTTGGAAGAAAGCATGTATTGACAACAATATTTGATGATATAGAGTTGTCCTATGCTGATATTCAAAGATTTATGTGGACGATGAAACAAACCAATCATGGATATTGGTATGAATTTGAAACAGAACCTTATATTGATATGGAGACTCACCAAGAGGTGTTTAGGAAAATTGCTTTCTTTGCTTTATTCTGGGCATTCGGTTCGTCGCTGTAAGACTTTGAGTACTATCGACCATTTCTGAGTATAGATGCAACTCACCTGTATGGGAAATTCAAAGGTCACATGCTCGTAGCTACATCTGTTGATGGGAATGAGATTCCCAGTAGCCTTCACAGTAGTGGAAAGAGAAATGTTATGTACATGGGAGTTTTTTCTACATAAGTTGTCATTTAATTCAATGGGAGAGTATCTATTTTTTAAGAGATCATTTCAGTGGTTTAACGACTTTATTGTCCAAGTATTTTCCAACTGATCGTGGACATTGTCATCGGTTTTGTCTGAGACACATGCAAGCAAACATGCATAGGGAGGATCATGACCTATGAGCGCAAAGAAAACTTCAAAGTATAGGCACGGTAACCAACATGCATGCCCATGGTCATATCATAAGACAAATTCGAAGTAATGATCCTGAGGCTATGAGTGGATTATCCGTGAGGAAGATGATGATTGGAAATATTGGGCATTGTCTTATGATCGAAGTCGTCGTTATCGGAATACTACGACAAATCTTTCGAAATGCTTTAATAGTGTCTTAAAGGGCATGTACGACCTTCCGATCTTGATCATGATTTTGGCAATCTTCTATCGTCTGAATACGTATTTCGTTACTCGTCGCAAGTAGGGTACAACTACCACCTCATAGTTGATACCGAGATACAACAAAATTATCAGCTATAATGTTGAGGTAGCACGCATTTACGATATTGAGCAGTTTTCTCTGAAATGTCGTGAAGGAAATTATCGATTTATACTCAATGGGGCCGAGATCGAATGCACATGTGGTTTCATGCAGTACTTTCATTTCACATGCTTGCATGCCATTGCGGTTTTTGGTCATGTTAATGTTGGCATCGAGCATGTTAAAAATTGTTTGTTGTATTTTACTCCCGTAACATTTAGCCAAACTTACGCAGCTGAATACTTAACAATTCATGATCGTCGGCATTGGTCGACAAATATACCTTGGACCATCTCGATGCAGTCAAACATGGAAGTAGGTTCCAGTTGGCCATGATCGTGGAGGATACACAACAATATGTATGAAATGAGACATGTGAATGTGAATCACGATATACGTAAGAAGTTTGGTCATTCCCGTACGACTTATCCCAGGCGGTAAATGTAACATTGATATGTAATGTTAACTTTGAATTTTGATGCTGTAATATATATGTTTATTAAAATATGCATGAATATTTTTTTATGTTAACTCTATCATAAGATAGCAATGGACTCGACTCCCAAACATGTTGATGCTTCGGTTCTCGTTCAGCAGAACATCCACATCTCTACATTAACACTGAATGAGGATGACACAATAACAACCTTAAAATAGTAGTTATTTCTTAAAAAAACATTGCATATCTAGTAAGATAGTTACATATAACATCATGTTATATGGTTTTCCAGAATTTCAGATTCATCGAGCATGGTCACTGATGAATCCACGATTCATCGTCTTTATTCTTTTATTTTAGCTTTATTTCCATAGTCAAACACATGTTAATATCCACTAATTTCATGAAATTACTATTCTGCATGCATTTGTTAAATATGCATTTTTTAACACTTTTTGTATTCAAAATAAAAGAATAAAGAAGAAAAGAAAAAGAAAAGAAAAATAAAGGATGTATTTATGAAGTAAATACAGACTGACCCAGACCCCGAGAGAAGGTCAAGACTTGACCTTATCGACTAGGAATAAAGTAGGGTGATATAGGACCTTTAATTCAAAAATCAAAAATATTTTGTAAATACTTTCCCCTGTATATTTGTATAAAACTTACACTATTTTATTTGTACATAAAATGACATCAAATCAATTATTTTTATAAATAAAATTTGTAAATAAAAATAGTTTGTAAATAATAAAAACAATTGCAAAGTAAAATAATGTACATATTTCAAATAATCACACTTAGAAAAAAGCCACAAAATATTCATTAAACACCAATTCAGGCTTCATACGAACTCTAATTAAACCAAACTCACTTCCATTATACTCTAAATTAAATTATCTTTCAAATGGCTATGATTTTATAATTTTTGAAGTTACGGTTAAAAAGTTAACTTTCTAGGATGTTTTGTGTAGTTTCACCATTATTTATTGTACATATTTATTCATATTTATTTTTATATACATTATCTACATAATTATAAAAATTGTTTTCATTAAAAAGAATATAAAAAATTTATAAATAAAAAGGAAAAAAGGATATAAAAACTATTTCCTTATCTGTACATATGTATATTGTATTATATGTACATGATATTTGTATACAACTAATTTCTTTATATAAAAATCACCAAAAAAATATCTAACATTAATTATTTAATTTAATTTAGTTATGAAATTTATATTCAATTATTTGATTTACTTTATTTAAAAGACCTACCATGTATATAAGATTTTATTCCATATCTTTAATAGCCACCATTAAGGTGGCTAATTATTTTTTGTAAATTATTTAATTTATTTAATTCTGAATTTCATAATTAATTAATTATTTAATATAATTAATTTATTAAATAACCAATAAATACCTTCTTCTTTTGGACATCCTTTCCTTTTGTAATTTCCTTCTCTTTTTAATAGGCTCCTCCTCCTTCTTTCATTCCTTGATCAATCTTTGGTGGAGAGGAGTCCGATCTCTGAGAGCCATCTTGTTGAAGAAGGGTGCCCATCCTCCAAACCGTCTGGTGATAGCGCGTCGACCCACATCGAGGCCATCATGTCGTATCCGATCCATAGGTGAGATCTAATTTTATTTATCGTCTTTTTCTCTTAGATAAATCGCAGGTATAATCTTTGCTCTGATTTAATTAGAATTTAGATCCTTAAAAATATCCATCACAGATCCGCATCCGAGATCGAGATTTTCACCTCATCATCTGATCCTCACATTTCTTATTCTACCTCACATAACCTCTCACGCCCGACCACACATTTCGATCCACCAAAGCGAAGCGGGGAAGCGGGGGAGGAGAGGTCAGAGAAGGTTCGCAGGACCCGAGATTGACGGGGGGGCTGAGGTCTGTCCCCCAACTTCCTTATATATGCTTCCCTTTCTCAATAAAGTGAAGAAGATTGTCAGATTTTTTGCTTGAAAAGAATACACTCAATCGTCATGTATCTACTTATTGTATTTTTGCCTCTGCTCGGTAGTTCCGTAGCAGGTTTTTCGGACATTTTCTAGGATCTGAAGGAACCGCCCTCATAACCACTACGTGCGTTTCATTTTCTTCGATCTTCTCTTTGATTTCTTTTTATGAAGTCGCATCGGGAGCTAGCGCTTGCTATCTAAAAATTGCTCCATGGGTCTCATCGGAAATCTTTGATGCTTCTTGGGGCTTCTTTGGCGACCGTGAAGTCATCGGATGTATTGCCGAGTATACCGATCAGATCCGGACTTCGGATCTATCTCCCGCTTTGCCAAGATCCGTCACCATTCATACACCCCATTTTGTTAATAAATAAATAAAATAAAAAACACACAAATAATTATTTTTCTCCTATCCTGAACATTTGTTTTGCAGGATAATTTTAAAAAATAAAAAATAATAGTAATAATAATAATTTTTCCTCTGTGTTTACAGTCCATGTCTTAAAAAAAATAAATATAATTTCATTGTTGTCTATTGTTTTAAAAAAATAAATTTATAAAACATTCAACAGTAGGCACCGCCTGCCCCGCACCGCCGACTAGGTGCTCCACCGCGATCCGCCCCGCCCGACCACCCCCCGCTTCGCCTGGAGTCCTCCGCCTGGTGTCACGCCGCCCAGCGGGCGTTCCTTTCTCCACGCGCGCGGTCCTCCATCATGCCCCCCGCGGTCCACCTCGCCCGCGCCTGCCGTCGCGCGAGGCCGCGCCGCCATTGCTAATCCTCCTGATGCCCGACCACCGCGGAACCCCCCTCCGCACCATCACAAATCTGTCGAGCGCATGAGATACTCACCTCTGTCGACCTCTCCATGCCTCCGCGCGAGGCCGCACCTCCTGGGACCTTTGCAACGGCTTACCCCACGCTCCAAATGCTAACTGGACCCGCCCATTGTTCCACCGATGCTCCTCCAGCCGATCCGCTCGTGCTACCATTGCCACCACTGCTCGTGGTGGCACTATCACTGCAGCCCCCACCAGTGGCAGCGCAGCCGCCCGCCTCCCCTATCGGTGCTTTGTGAAGAAACACAAGAAGGCCAAAAACCATTGGTTGGGGAATTTTTAAAATATTTTTTTAGAAAAAACTACCGTAAAGCCCTTGTAACATTCAGAAATTTTAATAACGCCCCTGCACTCCAGAGACAATCACGTGCGTGGCATATGTTATTGGGTAATTTACACTTTTCTTCCTCTATTTATTTCTTGTTCCATTTTGATACAAAAACTTTAAATATTTGCTTTTAGGTCCCTGTATTCCAGACTTTAACTCTGCATGCTCTTTTCATCAAAATAAGTGTTTTTATTATTCTAAAAATTCTCAAAAAAGTTATATATGCTCCTATTATTCCTCTGAAAATTGCATAAAATTTTCATTGGATTTTGTTAATTTTTGATATTTTTAAAAATTCAAAAACAATGTATTTTCCTTTGTCTGGAATTTGAAAATTCATAAAAATTCAAAAACTTGCTTAAAAATCCAAAAATTATTATAGGTGTATTTTACTGTTTTTTATTTTCTATCCAATTTTCATGTATAGATCTTTATAAAAATAAAAAAACTATGAAAATAAAAAATCCTAAAAAATCTAGAAAATTGTAGAAATTTTTTAAAAAATATGATTTTAGTCTCTGATTGTAGATATTTAATCGCACTTTAGCTTAAAAATAATTTCCATGAGTATTAGGCACTTAAATTAATTTTAAGTTGCAAAATACTCTTGGTTGTGCACTATTTTCTCTATTTTCCAATGTTTGATTTTTATAAAATCACAAAAATATTATAAAAATTTGAAAAAAATAACGAAAATATTTTAAAACATATAAAACACAAAAATATTTTCTCTGGATATTTTTGTACATTTTTGACTATTCTGAGAAATACAAAAAAGAGTGTGGTGTGTGGTTTTAATCTTGTGTTTTATTTGAAAATTTTAAAAAAAAATAAAAATCCAAAAACCACTAAAAATTATTTTCGAAATTTGACTACATAGTTTTTCAATGGTTCTCCTTGTGTTCGACCCCAGTCGTTATACCAGGTAAATCGAATAGCCAAACCGCTTACATTTGCATTTGTCATTATTTGAATATGTTTTAAGTTATTAAAACAAGTTTTCTCGTTGACCGATTTGAGTGGTTGAGAACAACGACACATTGCTTAATTTATCCGTCTCGACCTATTGAATTTCACATCATCAGACTGGCGCCGTTGCCGGGGAGCACGACTTTGAAGTCATTTTTCAATTTTGTTCTAATTGTCTCTCTATATTATAATTATTTTCTGACCATCTCTTATTGGATTTTTGTGTGAGGAACTGCTTGAAGGACCCACACATGAGGAAGAGTAGAGATGAGAAGAAGACTTTTATTTTATTTAAGAGAACAATAATTGTTATAATAATTTACAACTGCGGACTTGTGGACTTAACACTTTATTCAGGGTATGTTTCACCAAGTGTGAGTGCACTTGGGGGACCTTACCGCTGTTTTCTGTGTTTTTGATTTCATCACCATAACGGTCTATTTGATTTTCGTGGTTTTGGCCCCTAGAGGTAGGATTTTTTATTTGTTGTGACGTAATTAGCTAAGGTCCAACACTTAATAGATTATTTGTCCCTATAGAACGTAATTGGATCTTGCTAAAAAATTAATTGAAAAGTTAGTTCAATTGAATTTGAGACCATACATTGTCGTCAAGACCCGTTGTGGTGGGCACCGAGTGACTCCCAAGATCGGACTCCGGACTCGATCGATTAGCTAACTATTATTCTTCACGATAAATAGAAGCTGTTCGTCTAAGGCTGATTCCCTCGTGCATCATATAGTATAATTTCTGTATTTAATTTATGCATGGATCATATTGCATGTAGAGTGCCGGAGCAAGGTACACATTTCTATCCCTGCATGGATTATTGTGTTTGACCGCGCATTAGCTTTTTCGACTTCCTCCCCCTGTTTTTGGATATAAAATAATCAAAGGAAATCGAAAAATTCGTTAGGCGTTGTTTGTTCTTGAAAAAAATCTAAAAAGTAAAAGCAATAAAATCTGGGACTGCTAATGCAAACTTAACCCTAAAACCCACTTCATCAAGATTGATTTATCTCGCTTTTGGGAGCATCGGGTTCCTAATAGCTCGCTTAATCTCTCTACAAGATTGATTTATCTTCTAAACTAAAACTGGCAAGATAAACGACCGATCCTTTATGATCATCAGCTCGTGTTGAGTAGGTGAATTGGAGGTTTGACTTTTAATCTTGTTTGCTTACCATATCTCATCCACACTCATCCCCACATCACGATGATGGGCCGTAGGTCCCTTAGGCTGCCTTTGGTAGCACCGCTCTCCAGCACTCCGACTCATTCATATAGGGAGGTTTCAGAGAGCCCAGACCCGCTCTCTGAACTTGAGTTCGATTCCACCCTGTTCTCCCTTGACCACCCTTCTTTCAGTTCGAAGGTGCTTGAGCAGAACCTGCACAGCTATTCTTTCATTTGGCGACACCTAAGTTGGGGTCTTTTGCCTTTGTAGAGACCAGAGAGATAGCCAACAGTGACGGACGAACCGATGGACAACCTTAGAGTTCTACATTTGTTCTAGATCAAGGCGCCATTAACAACACTTTGCTAGCCTCCCAGAGACAATGCAGCGACATATTCAGGACTAGGGAGCATTCATGGCAGAAGTCCGTCAAGAGTTAGCACAGATGCGAGCCGATAGAGGAGAGCCTCAACCGAGAGCAGCCGGTGGAGAGACACCCGATGTTGGAGGAGGAGCAGGAGGACATCCAGAAGACCCGCAGGATCCACCCAGATCAGGCAGGCCTATGAGGGAGTTGCACAACCCTGGTGCAACCCTCATACACCGTTGGATCCAACTTCCAGCTATTCTGGGCGACTTCAAGCTTCCGCCCTAGACCATTCAGCTTTTTCCCAAGTTCCATGGGCTAGCCAACGAGGAGTCGCATCTTCACCTGTAGAAGTTTGAGATGGTCTGTAGTACTGTCCATGATCGATTCGTGGATGAGGACACCATCATGATGATGGCATTTCCTTTCTCCCTGGTTGATAGAGAAACCTACTGGTTGAAACATTTGGGGAGATACGTTACTTCATGGGAGCAGCTCCGGACCGAGTACTTAAATAAGTACTATCCACTCGGTCGGACTAACATAGCTAGAGCTTTGATTAATAATTTCTCCATGATCCCGAAAGAGCAATTCCATGAGGTCTGGGATCAATTCTTTGAGCTCATTGAGCGGTGTCCACATCATGATATATCCAAGCTCAATATTATCCAGAGCTTCTTTTATGGGCTGACACCAGTGTTGTAGGGGCTTGTCAACGCTTCTTGTAAGGGCTTCTATTTCACCAAAGATGAAGACCAGGTCTGGGCTATCTATGAAGAGATGGCTGAAAACTATACAGTGATGTCCTAGACCAGGGCTTTACGCTTAGAGGAAGCCCCAACCCCAGACCGTATCCTATCATAGGATAGCACCGGTTGATGCGGGTCCACCCATGTCTTCGTCAGCAGCAGCAACACATGCAGAATCTTCAGCCACTGATATGGGTATTATCAACGAGAAGTTGGATCGCATAGAGATTATAGAGAATAAGCAGTGCTAGGGATGACTCAGATAGATCAATTGGCACAGACTCTTAGTGACCTGAAGATCCACATCTTGTGTCTCCAGGAGGCCCAAGCGACTTCTCAGCCTCATCCCAGGTCACATGTTGATCCTAGCAGCAGCAACTCTTCCCAGCCTTCTACCCAGTACCGCTAGGTTCACCACATTCAGACAGAATCGGTTCAGTAGTTGCGGCAACACTACTCTCAGCCACCACCATCTCAGGACACTCAGATGGTGGTGCATCAGCCGGATCAGGCACTAACAGTTCTTTCCCTGCCCCCTTACGAGCAGGAGCCGTTGATGAAAGTCAATGGGATTTGGTATGATCAACAGTAGCCTGGGATACGCCGGGATCATCCTGAGTTCAAGTGGTCCAATGGAGGTACCTCATCCCAACAGTAGCCTCCAGCTCCAGGTGGACAGAGCGGCCAGCAGCAGTAGCAACCCCAATACTCCCAGCTGCAAAGTATTACCCATCGAGCCCTCGTCCCCACCATTAGGGACAACAGTGGAGATAACAGCAACCTCAACAGTATTCTGAGCCTCTCCCTCATCAGTACCAGCAGAGCTAGCCTCATTTCCAGCGAAGCAACCCGTCTGGTTCTCATGGACCAGCCTATGAGAACCCATCCCTTGATGACTTAGCCCGCCTACTCTCAGACCAGCAGGCATCCTTCAAGCGGGAGATGGACGAGTATAGGTAAGATATGAGAAAAATAATCAAAGGCAAAGCCACCATACCCGCTTAGATTGAACCGAATCAGAACAATCTGAAGAGGAAATCTGAGCAGGTACAGTTTACACAGACTACCACTCCTAGTGATTCATTGGGTGATATTTCTTCCTACATTTTTTATACTGATTTTGTGACACTTAGGAGCGGTAGGATGCCAGTCGGCAGCACCTCGTCTAAATGACAACCTTATGATGATTCCAGAGCATTAGACAAGGAGGATAGCAGCGCTAATGCCGTTGATGATGTTGATGACGGTGGTGATGACACCACCAAGGATGATGATCCAGTCGATGATACTGAGATCGTCGTTCCTCCAGAAGCAGTTGGTGGTACTGATGCCACCATTCGATATGATGATGAGCCAGAGCGCGGTGCTGATGCCGCAAAGAGATATGCCATTGGTGGTGCTGAGGCCACCATTTCCAGTCCAGTTGTGTTTCCTCCTATCTATGTATCTCAGGATATTATCAAAAATAACAAAAAATGCATAAAGTAAATGTTTCTTCATCTACTCTGAGTCCATATGTTTTGCATGATGATCCTACTATAGGCTTCATTCCTTCACAACAACATGAACCTCTTATTGACCCTCTATCTGAGGAGGTTCTAGCTATCCCCTTCCCTCAAGCACTCCGTTCGGGGCAGGGGAAGAAAACAAAAAATAAAAAAATCACAATAGTTAGAGTTCTGCCAGTAGATGATCGGCAGATTCCATATACAGCTAACTCTATATGAGGCACTAGAGTACATCCCTCTCTTTTAGAAGCACTTGAGAGAGAAGACCATTATACATAGGAAGAAGAGGAATCGTACTGCAGAGATCCATGTGCTGACTAGAGCCACATGTTTTGCTATTCAGAATGAAATGCCAGCCAAGAGACCTGATGAAGGAGCTCCATATGTCAGATGCCACATTCATGAGAAACAGTTCGATCGTACCCTATTAGACAACGGTTCTTCGATTAACCTTCTTCTGGCCATGGTCTCAAATTTCAGCGAATTTGGCCTTCTTAGACAAAGCAGGACGATCCTTCAGTTTGTTGATAGATCTGTTAAGAGGCCAAATGGGTTACTTAAGGACGTTTTCATCACAATGCAGGGCTTGAAATTCCCTGTAGACTTTGTTGTATTGGACGTGGAGGTCCCTGAATCCGTGACAAATACCCCCATCATCTTAGGATGACCATTCTTGGCCATAGCCAAGGTGGTGTCCGACCATGATAGTGGGAAGGTATACTTTCGAGTCGAGGGTGAAAGTACTAATAGAGACGATCGAGGAGACCAAATTTAGAGATTCAGAATGCTCAGATCAGATGACCGATTCAGAGCAGATGACATATGCAGAGCTAGACATCCACCAGGAGTATGACTTTGTGATTACACATGATGAAGTGGTTTGGGCATTGTTTAACCCGGAATCCGGTGGTCTTAAGTCCCTCACAAGGCGTGAACTTAGTCGCTGAGTCGACCACACGAGATCCGGAATAAAACAACAATTAACCCACAATAATATATGCAATGAATATCCAAAAATGTGGAGTTAAAATTTATTATAACTCTACATGTAAAATGTGTATAGGCGTAAGTATAGGTAGAGGTCGAACACTGGGAGGCGAATGGTTGTATGTAATGTATTGTTCAATTATTCAATCAATTGTTCATGTACTTTTGTTGTTTTTGTGGGTTTTGTGTTTTGTAAACTTTTTTTTTGTTTTTATAATTTTTATTTTGATTTTATATTTTATACTTTTTTTTATTATTAATTATATAAATATATATATTATATATATATAAAGAGATATATATATATATGAAGAGAGAGAGAGAGAAGTAATATAGAATAGGTATATATATATAACTTACAAACTTAATATATAGACATATGTTTTTTTTAAATTTTTTTTCTTTTTATTATTATTTTTTTTATATTTCTATTTTTTTATATATTTTTCAATTCAAAAATGTCCACAATATAGGACTAAATAAATAGCCGCATATAATTTGGGTTTTATAAATATCAAGTAATACCCAAAATTGCCCAAATTAATTTTCACATATTAATAATAATATATAGATAATTATAAAAGAGAGAAATGTATTTTTAGGGTTTTTAAAGAGTTTTTCTAATTTTTATGTTGGATTTTAGAGCTTTCTGATTTTTTTAATTTCCTTTTTCATATTTTTAGGGTTTTTCATTTTCTGGACTCAATATATATATAAATATATCATATATAATTTTTTTGGAATTTTTCAAAAACATTTTCTAATTTTTTTGTATTTTCTAATTTAGACAGTACAAAAATGGCTTCTTTTTCATTTTTAATAATTAGGAAAAATGCAAAAAATGCAAACTAAAATATGGGCGTGAACAAGCATGGCATAGAGCACCTATCCTAATTTTTGTGGATTTTTAGAAGCCTTTTAGGTATTTTTAATAAATAGATAAAGAGACAAAAATAAATTAAGCCTGGCAGGGGCATTTTTGCAAATAAAATAACATCCAGGGGCACATGTGCAAAAATACCAGAATGTTATAACGTGTTTTGCAATTTTAAGGACTAAAACTAATTAACTAAACCCGCCAGGGTCCCCTTGCAATTTAACCATCACGCGGGACAGCACGTGATCCGCACTCACAGGGACCGAAACGCAATTACAGAACATGTAGGGTCCTGGTTGCAATTTTTCACAAAAATAATACACTGAATATTTTATTTAATGGACTAAACATAAACATGCAAATCTGCAGGGGGACTTGTGCAATTTTACCACCTCACGTGGGACTACACGTGAGGTGACGTGGACTGGACCCAAGTTTAATATGCAAACAATACAGGGGGTCATATGCAAAAGTTCCACATTATTTACCACGTTCTATTTTATTTACAATATTAAATATTAAATTTACAAAAATGCAGGGGCTAGATATGCAATTTACCCCTAAAAGAGGCGCTATCCGACGGCTGATCTTCGTTCACTTGACACGTGGCGCCTCCACGTGCGCCGATGACGCTTCGCCGATGGAGCGCTGAGATTAGATCAGCCCCGCTGATCTGACGGTGGGCACGATGCTTCATCGGACGGTGGTTGTTCGATCTGGACCTTCGTCTTCATCCAACGGTAGAGAGCACATCTGGAAGAACAGGGAAGAACGCTCGCCTGGGCGAGCTTCCTCCGCTCGGATCTCGCTCCTCCGCCGGCCTTCGTCGCACCTGAAGGTCTCAATCGCTTCCTGGAAGGGTCTTCTACCTGTTGGAGCTGTTGGATTGGCCGGAGGCAGCCTGGAGCACAGCAGCGAGCTCGGGGAAGAAGGGCGGCTCCAGGTACCTCCGCCGGCCTTAAGATCGTCTCCTGGTGGTCCCCTTCGCACCTAACCTGCACAGGAAGGAATTACGGCTCGAGGGCGTTCTCCTCGACCAGGGGTTTGAAGCTGTCAGCGTAAAATGGGGCGAGGTGGCGATGCTCCGGCGAAGCGGCGGAGTCGAGCATCGATTCGCGGAACCAAGGGGGCTCCGGTTGGTATGAAGTGGATGGAAGGTGGAGAAGGCGAATAGGAACGAAATGAGGGCGAAAGCGAGTCGGAAAACGGTTGGGAACACGGTGAACAGCTCGCCGGAGCGGAGCTCCGGCGAACTACGAATCGGTCATTCTACGCTAAATTAACAATCGAAACCTAAAACTAATTTCAGAAATGAAATGCAGGAAGTAAATACTACCTAAAAAGATAACACGAGCAGCTCTTAGACCTGGGGGCCTCCAGGGAGCAGGGTGGTCGCCGGAGCACCACCGCGTCAAAATTTCTCCGACCTCCGGCCAAGTCGACGTGCTGGGCGACTCCTCCTGTCACGAGGAACACACCAGGAGCAAGAACAAGGCGTTTTGGTGGAGTGAAAATGGCCAACTTTGGCCGGGAAGTCGGAGGTTTTTATTTATAGACATCCCAGGAATCCCCCATTGACCGGCGATTATTGGAGTATCTACACTATGTACAATGGATCTAAGCAATCGGCGCGAATCTTGGATGATCAGGGAACAAAATCTGTGAAGGGACTGTGGTCGATTGATGACTGTGGTGAGCGGGAAAAAGGGAGGAAATCGGGGAAAAGATCGTCCTCGTCACGTCAGACGGCTGGGGGTCGAGTTGACCTGCGGTCAACAGGCGCGACGCGCCCATTGGTCCACCTCAGCCGCTACACGCCAAAATAGGGATCCTTATTACAAAATGAATTATTTAACCTAGTAAATGATTTTATTAGATTTTACTTATAAAATAAAAAATGTTTATAAATTAATGTAGTATTTATTTATGATTTTTATTTATTTTTTTTGAAGTATTTTATTACGGTTTTATTAAAATAATGTGTATATGTATGTATTTTATATGTATTTTGGTATATTTTATTTTTAGTTTATTTATCTTATTTTATTATTTTAGTTTCTTATTTTATAATTTTATAACTTATTTTTGTGAGTATAAATATATTTTTATTTTATTTTAATGAGTTTACATAAATAGATGTATGTGTATGTATGTATACTTATAGGTATTTTACCTATATATTATATACATTTTATTTATTTGATGAATTTTATTTGTTTTTATTTTGAATTTGTATTTTTAATAAGTTATGTGTAATATTTACATATTTATAAAAAATATAGATGAGTAAAAAATAAAAGAATCAAGATCCCCTTTTATTTATATACATACTTTGCATTGGTATTTTGCCTATGTATTATATAGGCTCTTTTTATTTCACAACTTCTTTTTAGTTTTCTTCTAATTTTAATATGTACATGAATTATATACATTATTTACAAGATACTAAAAATATAAATTTAGAAAAATAATGAATATTGAATAAAATGAATATTTTAATCAGTCTTATATACAATGTGGGTCAAAAACCTAACTTCTACAGATGAGCTCCAAAAATTATGAAACTAATTTTATAAAATAGTTCTTAGAATGCTATATACAATCAAAGGTGAATTTGAGTGATTTGGAGTTTTTATTTGCAAGATATGGGTCTGTGAAGTTGAGATTTTGGCTTTTTATTTTATGTATAAAATATACACTGTATATTATTTTTGTACAAAATCAATTTTGTATTTTTATTTACATTATTATCTACCACTTTCATGTACAACGTATTTTTATTTGATGAATAAATAATTATATACAAAATAGGTGTCAAAAATGCATGAATAAATGAATAAATAAATGAGATATTTATTGTATTATTGGCCCTTATCTCCCCCTACTTTATTCCTTGTCGACCAATTCCATGCTGGCCTTGGTCTCGGGGTTAGGGTCATAAAATATTTGCAATATTTTATTCCTTTTTCTTGTCTTCCCTTTATTCTATAATTTTGGCATTAAAAACCTTATTTTATGTATAATTAATACAATAAATAATAGATGCTAATATGTACAAATTAATGTTATTTACATGCATTTGCTGGGGTTTTTAAGGCCAAAATGATAGAATAAAGGTGATGAAATGGAGATTCACCACCCCCTATACTTGCCTTTGCTAGTCCCTAGCAAATACTTATGCAATAAGTACAAAAAGAACAAAGAATAAGAAGAAAAGAAAAAGTAAAAATAATGAATTTAAAGAATAAATTGGATTGATCATGATTATTAAACTCACCTGTACAAAATCAAAGTTTGGAGCTCAAGTTAGACCTTGGTGTGAGAATGTGTGTGGAACCTAGTCGGAAACCAAATTTAAAACACAACAGCCTTCGAGAGTCACAGAACTTGGTTCAAATCACCTCAATAACCAGGTCAGAACTAGCCTACACCATACACAAACCCTTATGACTATGAAGCTGACTTGTACGGTGTAAGTGATGGTGGCTCTCCCCAACTGAAATGACAAAGGAACTGACTTCTCCAGAATGACAACCCAATGATTCCCTAATCCAGCCCTCTACCGTCAAGGAGCGGGGTATTCCCTTCTAAGTTCAAGTGGCATCCGACTCAAGAGGAGGGGGGGTAGAGAAAAGAATGGACGGTAGCCAGTGTAGCTACCTATCCTAGGATGCAAGACCAGTGTAGTCAAGTCATCCAGCTGCAGGCTCACATGGTGTAACTTTGATGCTCAAGCTTGCTTATTTTCTATACAACATATGTACATACTCCGGCAGGCACTTTTATTTTTATTTACAAGCCTGTCCACTTTTTTGGAGTTTTTTTTTTTTCAACATACTATGTACAGCAGCATTTACATAAGGACTTTTTCCTCTTGAGCCAGAAGACTATCCCTCTTTTGAAGCTTTATTGCAACCCACACTCTCCTGTCATTCGACATCATTGAAACTGGACCAGGTTGGGGTGCACTTCCCTCCCTAGACGAGGACGAATGTTTCCACCCGTGTGCGTCTCAGACTGGTAAATCCAACCCCCTCACCACTCCAACTGAGTTGAGCCAAGTGAAAGGTGCAAGTGTCCAAGTTAGGTCACGGCCGACAAGAGTCATGCGTGTGTTTCGAAAAGTTCTAGTTAGTCCACTGAGGCGACTTGAACCTAGCCCTGATTTCTCAAAGAATTAAGTCTGAATAGACCTGAAGTACCTTAAACCTAGTTCCCGTAGGGTTCCAGTGCAGTTAGGTGCGGTAAGGTCTAACCAAGCTCCAATCTTCGACTTTATTGGACTAGTTCAATTATCAAGCTCAATCAAAGAATATGAATGCTATGCAAATGCTATTTACAAAAATGCAATTTTTCCAAGAATTTGAAAATAAAGAGAAGAATTTTTACACAAAGATTTTTTTTTTTTTGCACTCAAAATATGTACAACTATTTACAAGGGAGTGCCGCTTTATTTTACACGGATTGAGAATTTACAATTTAATTTTTATTAAAGAATTTTGTTGATTTTTTTATTTTATATGTGACTATTCCTCAAATTTATTTGACACAAGTTTTTCAAACAATTTTTGAAAACTATAGTCCAAAATAATTTTTACAAACATTTTTACAACATGTACACACATTTGAAAATCATTTTGCAAAGGTTTTTCAAAACAGTATATATAGATTTTTCAAAATATTTTTGCAACCATTTTTCAAACCATTTGCAAATCATTTTTCAAACATTTTATTTCACACAAAGAAAATAAATATTTACAAACCACACATCTTTACACAGGTTGAAAACATGTAACAAAACATTTTCAAAATAGTTTTCAATAAATGTTTACAATACCTTTCAAACTATTTTTCAAACATTTTGCAAAAAACGTTTTCACCTGATTTATTAATCAGTATATACAAAAAGAATTTGAGGAATAATCCCATCTTTTTATTAAGGGTTTTTAACGAATTTAAAGAATTATTAGCCATATTATTACAAAAGTACGAGTTATGGCTAAAGTATATACATAGTATATACGACCCCCCTATACTTAGCTTGAGCTATGTCCTCATAGATCGAAAAGAAAAGAGAAGACATAACTCGTACTGAGTATAGACAAGTCTAAAGAATAAATAAATAAGAGTTGAACGAATGAGAAGTTGACCGTCCCCCCTATACTTAGGATCAAATAATCCTAACTATAGCAGCCTGTACACAAAGCAGGGAGGGTCAAGGGTGGGAATAAATAGATCAAAGAATTAACAAATCAGGGCTGCACCCCCCTATACTTAGGACAAAGTACGTCCTAAGTACAGAAAACTGACACAACGGGGCGACGCCTTTTATTTAGATACAGAAGATAGAAAAGGAAAAGAAGAAAAGAAGAAAAGGAGAAGAAAAGATATATATATATACAGATAGATGAAAAGATCGTGGAGAATATACACATCACTCCCCCTATACTTAGGGTGAGACCTCCTAAGTATAGAAACAGGAGTGACGAAAATGTGTAAGGAAAGAACAACTCGGTGTGTGCCCCCCTACACTTAGGACAAGGTACGTCCTACGTGTAGATACAAAGATATGGCGATAGATCTGGGGCATACAACATGCGGGAGAAAGAATGAACAAGGCACACATATATACAAGCGGCGAAAAACTGTTGAAGTACAGGACGGTGTCTGATAAGCGACAACCGTGCTCTCGTCGTCGTCTCCCTGTGAGAACGAGGACGCGGTCAGAAGGTGAAAATACACCCAAATATGCAATCAAGTGGGTGTCAGCTACCGGGGTAAACAGATCGAAAGGATAGATATCGGGTCCGGTAGCATGAAGCAGTCAATCGGCTCATATGGTCAACATGAGGGAACAGAGCCAATACCGTAAGACCGAGAGGAAGAAAGAGCAGTACAGACCCCTCCTAGTCAATCATGGTCTCAGATAGATCAGAAATAAGGCATATGAGACTGTGTGATGCACGGTGGTGATATAATCTGAAAGTCACAAGAATACACCGAACAACACAATATGTGGCTCACTCCTGCGAGGGTCCTCAAAGTGAGCAAAATCAGAGAATAATTAGAGTACTCGGCTCCGTGCTCCAACAGACAGGAGACACAACCAGGGAGGAGACCGAGTACACAAGTCAGAAGACCCGACTTCGTGTTCCACCAAATGGGAGACACCAGAAATGAAGTCGAGTACCTAGAGAATGATGTACTCTTCTGCAGATAACCCTCGGGGAGTAGTACATACTAGGCAATGAATAATCAGAACAGAAGCTCACCCTTCCGAGGGTCATCAAGGTGAGCGGGCTCAAAGGAGCCTGATCCATCAGACGGATCATAGAAATGGTCTTGGTAGGCGACAGATCGGCTACCAGCAGAAGAGACCGTCAAATCAAGAAAGTGTGGCAGCGTCCCGCAAATAACCCTCGGGGAGCGGGCTGCCAACTAGTCATGGGAATAGCAGATATCAGAAGCTCAGCCTTGCGAGGACCGTCAAGGCAAGCATACTCAAAGGAGTCCAATCAGATGGGTCCCATGATCCGCAGATCGGATAAGCAACTCAAGATGGGACCAAAATCATGTATAACAGACGATTCGGTTCCGTGCTCCGCAGATCGGAGACACAGTCAGCAGTGGGAACCGAGCGTAAAGAGAGTGTCGCAATCTCTCGCAGATAGTCCTCGGGGGCAAATGCGAACTAGATCAATGAAGGTCATGGGAATGCTGGCAAGTCATCTCAGGTCCTCAAAAGCAATAAATCATTCCATCATTCGGAGGGCATAAGATCATGTAAGGGAGCGAATAATCATCAGGCCACTCACAAAACATCCCTCAGGTCAATCCAGTAAGCTGAGATGGCACGAAAAATAGTCAAGAATCCTCTAAGTGCCATGGTGGATCAAAGAGTCAGGAGATCAAGGATGACTTAATCAGGAAGATGAGAGATCATGTAGGATCCGCACACACTTATCAAGAAATCCAAAGTAGAATAATCCGTTAATCCTCAAAGATCAAGATGGGTGGAACCTCAAATAGATAGATCAATCAATGCTCATGATATCATCATCAACTCATCGCAGCACATCACATCCTTAATCCGGTGTGCGAGAACTAAAATTCCTCAATAATGCATCACACCTATGCTCTATGCATCAGCAAAAATCCTCAAGAAATCCATATGCATGTATCAAAGACAAATCCACCAGATCGATCTCAGCAGCCTCAACATCATGGGCCCGGCTTACACAAATAATCTTGTATAAATAATCCTCGATGCGGGCCCCATCAATATGCACAACATTCCCGAGTAAAGGGAGAGGTGATACGGGGGACACGAGGAAGATGGGTAAGAAGGATAACACAATGGGGTGGAGAAGCTGATTGAGCGTGCGTGCCAATATCGTAGGTGGTAGAAAGGTGATACAGAGGGTACGAGGAGGGCGGGCGAGAAAGATCGAGACATCGACAAAATTGGGTGTTCCACACAAGGCGGGAACACCGTCAAAATTGTGGTCCGAAGAGGTCTCTCCTCGAACCAGAGAAGATGGAACGATGGATACATAGAAGATGGTGGAGAATGCGGGAAACAAAGGACTTGGCGAAGAATGATTGAGCTCAAGCGCCAATATCATGACTCGATGCGAAATGAAGAGGTCTATTTATAAGAGAGATAGAGAGACTCAAAGATGAAAAATGCATGACTCACACGGACGGGATCGATGACTCTAATAATGAATGAGAAACACAACGGACTCCAAGTCACAATTAATACACAAGGCAAACCCTCAATTCACCTACTCGACACAGTGAAGACTGTCAGATGACGGTCATTTATCTTTTCGGTTTTAGAGTTAGGTGAGAATCACAAAGTTGTACAAACACTTAGGAGGCTTGATAGGATTTGGGCTCTACTCCTTAGCGTGTACGTGAGCACTTAAAATGCATACAATGAGGGGGTTGCTCTCCCCAAGACAAGGAATCCATTACGTTTTATTTTTAAGTCCAATAGAGTTAGCAGTCCCGATTTTATTTAAGTTATCACTTTTTTTGGGTATTTTCAATGCACGTGCCTATCGAGGTTCCAATTTCCATTAAGCATCCTAGGTTGGTAAAAACAGAGGGAGAAGATCGGAAAAGCCATGCAAGTCGGAAATCAATGATGCATGCTAAGTAAGAAGACTTACAGTGCTTCCCAGCTCTCTTCATGCGGGATGCATAACGGAATTGAAACCTATGCTATATGCAAATGCAAGTCGAAGAAACCGCCCTAGGATAGTAACTGCTATTATCGTGAAGCACCACAAGTCAGTCGCTTATCCTTAACCTAAGAGTCCGGTCTTGGCTCACCCCTCCTCTTCTCGACACACTCGAGTTCAGGAGTAGCGCTTGATGGGGCTCGCTCACGGCACAGGGGTTAAGAGATAAATGAACCGACTGTTTGAATTTGTCTAGATCCAAAACGCACTATAGGTACATGCAAATATATTTAGGGTGTTTGGACCTAATCTATCGACAAGCAACTCCTAAGCTAGGGCTCATTCACACAAAATAATAAAAATAAAATAAAAACGAGAAAGCGTCAAAACCGTCGAGGCCCCCAAGGGACCAATCCCTCGGGCAATGGACCTCGGAAGTCGGAGTGCACCTGTGAGAGTCCTGTATTATTACAAAATTCTGAGTGTCACTCTCTCACATGAATATACATAATAAGATAAAGGAAATAAAATTCATGAAATAGAGACTGTCTTCAAAAATTCTCCTTCATCTGCTATCGATGCTCTCTCCTGTTGGCTTGGCATAGAAGAGCCAACACCGCCTCGCTTGGGTGCATAGGGCCTCCTAGGAGGTCCTCCTTCGCTTAGCGGTCCCTCGCATCAAAGACAAAAGAAAGAGATGGTTAGAGCAGTCAATCAATAATATCAAATAAAATAAAAATCACGCAGATAAACAAATGAAGGACATGAACAAAGAATCAAATAAATGAACAAATAACCACACAAAATCATACAAAATCCGTTGCCTCCCCGGCAACGGCGCCATTTGTTTACCCCGGAATCCGGTGGTCTTAAGTCCCTCACAAGGCGTGAACTTAGTCGCTGAGTCGACCACACGAGATCCGGAATAAAACAACAATTAACCCACAATAATATATGCAATGAATATCCAAAAATGTGGAGTTAAAATTTATTATAACTCTACATGTAAAATGTGTATAGGCGTAAGTACAGGTAGAGGTCGAACACTGGGAGGCGAATGGTTGTATGTAATGTATTGTTCAATTATTCAATCAATTGTTCATGTACTTTTGTTGTTTTTGTGGGTTTTGTGTTTTGTAAACTTTTTTTTTATTTTTGTTTTTATAATTTTTATTTTGATTTTATATTTTATACTTTTTTTTATTATTAATTATATAAATATATATATATTATATATATAAAGAGATATATATATATATATGAAGAGAGAGAGAGAGAAGTAATATAGAATAGGTATATATATATAACTTACAAACTTAATATATAGACATATGTTTTTTTTTAAATTTTTTTTCTTTTTTTTTATTATTTTTTTTTTATATTTCTATTTTTTTATATATTTTTCAATTCAAAAATGTCCAAAATATAGGACTAAATAAATAGCCGCATATAATTTGGGTTTTATAAATATCAAGTAATACCCAAAATTGCCCAAATTAATTTTCACATATTAATAATAATATATAGATAATTATGAAAGAGAGAAATGTATTTTTAGGGTTTTTAAAGAGTTTTTCTAATTTTTATGTTGGATTTTAGAGCTTTCTGATTTTTTTAATTTCCTTTTTCATATTTTTAGGGTTTTTCATTTTCTGGACTCAATATATATATAAATATATCATATATAATTTTTTTGGAATTTTTCAAAAACATTTTCTAATTTTTTTGTATTTTCTAATTTAGACAGTACAAAAATGGCTTCTTTTTCATTTTTAATAATTAGGAAAAATGCAAAAAATGCAAACTAAAATATGGGCGTGAACAAGCATGGCATAGAGCACCTATCCTAATTTTTGTGGATTTTTAGAAGCCTTTTAGGTATTTTTAATAAATAGATAAAGAGACAAAAATAAATTAAGCCTGGCAGGGGCATTTTTGCAAATAAAATAACATCCAGGGGCACATGTGCAAAAATACCAGAATATTATAACGTGTTTTGCAATTTTAAGGACTAAAACTAATTAACTAAACCCGCCAGGGTCCCCTTGCAATTTAACCATCACGCGGGACAGCACGTGATCCGCACTCACAGGGACCGAAACGCAATTACAGAACATGTAGGGTCCTGGTTGCAATTTTTCACAAAAATAATACACTGAATATTTTATTTAATGGACTAAACATAAACATGCAAATCTGCAGGGGGACTTGTGCAATTTTACCACCTCACGTGGGACTACACGTGAGGTGACGTGGACTGGACCCAAGTTTAATATGCAAACAATACAGGGGGTCATATGCAAAAGTTCCACATTATTTACCACGTTCTATTTTATTTACAATATTAAATATTAAATTTACAAAAATGCAGGGGCTAGATATGCAATTTACCCCTAAAAGAGGCGCTATCCGACGGCTGATCTTCGTTCACTTGACACGTGGCGCCTCCACGTGCGCCGATGACGCTTCGCCGATGGAGCGCTGAGATTAGATCAGCCCCGCTGATCTGACGGTGGGCACGATGCTTCATCGGACGGTGGCTGTTCGATCTGGACCTTCGTCTTCATCCAACGGTAGAGAGCACATCTGGAAGAACAGGGAAGAACGCTCGCCTGGGCGAGCTTCCTCCGCTCGGATCTCGCTCCTCCGCCGGCCTTCGTCGCACCTGAAGGTCTCAATCGCTTCCTGGAAGGGTCTTCTACCTGCTGGAGCTGTTGGATTGGCCGGAGGCAGCCTGGAGCACAGCAGCGAGCTCAGGGAAGAAGGGCGGCTCCAGGTACCTCCGCCGGCCTTAAGATCGTCTCCTGGTGGTCCCCTTCGCACCTAACCTGCACAGGAAGGAATTACGGCTCGAGGGCGTTCTCCTCGACCAGGGGTTTGAAGCTGTCAGCGTAAAATGGGGCGAGGTGGCGATGCTCCGGCGAAGCGGCGGAGTCGAGCATCGATTCGCGGAACCAAGGGGGCTCCGGTTGGTATGAAGTGGATGGAAGGTGGAGAAGGCGAATAGGAACGAAATGAGGGCGAAAGCGAGTCGGAAAACGGTTGGGAACACGGTGAACAGCTCGCCGGAGCGGAGCTCCGGCGAACTACGAATCGGTCATTCTACGCTAAATTAACAATCGAAACCTAAAACTAATTTCAGAAATGAAATGCAGGAAGTAAATACTACCTAAAAAGATAACACGAGCAGCTCTTAGACCTGGGGGCCTCCAGGGAGCAGGGTGGTCGCCGGAGCACCACCGCGTCAAAATTTCTCCGACCTCCGGCCAAGTCGACGTGCTGGGCGACTCCTCCTGTCACGAGGAACACACCAGGAGCAAGAACAAGGCGTTTTGGTGGAGTGAAAATGGCCAACTTTGGCCGAGAAGTCGGAGGTTTTTATTTATAGACATCCCAGGAATCCCCCATTGACCGGCGATTATTGGAGTATCTACACTATGTACAATGGATCTAAGCAATCGGCGCGAATCTTGGATGATCAGGGAACAAAATCTGTGAAGGGACTGTGGTCGATTGATGACTGTGGTGAGCGGGAAAAAGGGAGGAAATCGGGGAAAAGATCGTCCTCGTCACGTCAGACGGCTGGGGGTCGAGTTGACCTGCGGTCAACAGGCGCGACGCGCCCATTGGTCCACCTCAGCCGCTACACGCCAAAATAGGGATCCTTATTGCAAAATGAATTATTTAACCTAGTAAATGATTTTATTAGATTTTACTTATAAAATAAAAAATGTTTATAAATTAATGTAGTATTTATTTATGATTTTTATTTATTTTTTTTGAAGTATTTTATTACGGTTTTATTAAAATAATGTGTATATGTATGTATTTTATATGTATTTTGGTATATTTTATTTTTAGTTTATTTATCTTATTTTATTATTTTAGTTTCTTATTTTATAATTTTATAACTTATTTTTGTGAGTATAAATATATTTTTATTTTATTTTAATGAGTTTACATAAATAGATGTATGTGTATGTATGTATACTTATAGGTATTTTACCTATATATTATATACATTTTATTTATTTGATGAATTTTATTTGTTTTTATTTTGAATTTGTATTTTTAATAAGTTATGTGTAATATTTACATATTTATAAAAAATATAGATGAGTAAAGAATAAAAGAATCAAGATCCCCTTTTATTTATATACATACTTTGCATTGGTATTTTGCCTATGTATTATATAGGCTCTTTTTATTTCACAACTTCTTTTTAGTTTTCTTCTAATTTTAATATGTACATGAATTATATACATTATTTACAAGATACTAAAAATATAAATTTAGAAAAATAATGAATATTGAATAAAATGAATATTTTAATCAGTCCTATATACAATGTGGGTCAAAAACCTAACTTCTACAGATGAGCTCCAAAAATTATGAAACTAATTTTATAAAATAGTTCTTGGAATGCTATATACAATCAAAGGTGAATTTGAGTGATTTGGAGTTTTTATTTGCAAGATATGGGTCTGTGAAGTTGAGATTTTGGCTTTTTATTTTATGTATAAAATATACACTGTATATTATTTTTGTACAAAATCAATTTTGTATTTTTATTTACATTATTATCTACCACTTTCATGTACAACGTATTTTTATTTGATGAATAAATAATTATATACAAAATAGGTGTCAAAAATGCATGAATAAATGAATAAATAAATGAGATATTTATTGTATTATTGGCCCTTATCTCCCCCTACTTTATTCCTTGTCGACCAATTCCATGCTGGCCTTGGTCTCGGGGTTAGGGTCATAAAATATTTGCAATATTTTATTCCTTTTTCTTGTCTTCCCTTTATTCTATAATTTTGGCATTAAAAACCTTATTTTATGTATAATTAATACAATAAATAATAGATGCTAATATGTACAAATTAATGTTATTTACATGCATTTGCTGGGGTTTTTAAGGCCAAAATGATAGAATAAAGGTGATGAAATGGAGATTCACCAGGCATATCCCGCATCACGAGCTCTTGCCACATCTTCAGACAGTATAGATTCACAAATCATGCCAGATGAGAGTTCGGAGAGCACACTCATGGCACAAGATACAGTAGAGGCTATTTATCATGATCAGGATAGCGAAATCAATTTTGTCTCATACGCATCATACTCAGATCCCTCAGACACAAACACTGGTTTTGACTAGAAGGACTTCGATGAATATTTATCGTGTCCGGTGCCTACAGAGCTGACAACTACGATTGAGAGTGAGCCAGGTCAGTTGACAGATATACTAGCAGGGTCGTCTTCGTTAGATTTACCATTGCAACGAGAGTTCTCACACACAGATCTGGTAGCATTCACTCAGACATTACAGAAGCCAGATTTACCAGCTCCCACTTGTCCAGAATTGAAGACCTTAGTGCAGAGCATGAAATATAGATTTCTTGCAGGTGAGACAGAGATGTTTCCAGCCATCATCTCAGAATATTTGACTGAAGACCAGTAATCTCGTTTGATGGAGGTTCTTGAAAGAAATCACAAGGCAATAGGATGGAGTGTAGTTGATCTCCAGGGGATAAGTTCGACCCTTTGCTCCCACTACATTTATATCGAAGAAGATGCCAAGCCCTCGCGTGAGTTCCAGCGACAGCTGAACTTGAATCTTTGAGAAGTGGTCATGAAGGAAATATCTAAGCGGTGGAGCGTCGATTTTATCTACCCCATCACCGACTCCAAGTGGGTTAGTCCATTGCATGTGGTGCCCAAGAAGACGGGTATCACCACAGTTGTGAGCGAGTCTGGAGAGGAGATAGCTACCCGAGTACCCACTTTTTAAAGGGTCTGTGTGGACTACAGATGATTGAATCAAGCCACCAAGAAGGACCACTTCCCGCTACTGTTCATAGATCACATCATTGAGAGATTAGCTGGGAAGAGTTATTACTGCTTTTTGGATGGGTATTCAGGATACAACCAGGTGGCCATAGCATCCGAAGAACAAGATAAAATAACTTTCACCTGTCTGTTTGGGGCGTATGCTTTTAGACGGATTCCCTTTGGATTATGTAATGCCCCGACTACATTCCAAAGGTGCATGCTCTCTATTTTCTCAGACATGGTTGGTGAACTTTTAGAGGTCTTCATGGATGACTTCTCGGTCTACGGTAATAGTTTTGATGCATGTCTTGATTACCTAGACCGAGTACTTCAGCGTTGCATTGAGGTCAACTTAATCTTATCTCGGGAGAAGAGTTACTTCATGGTGACTCAGGGGATGGTCCTTAGCCACATCATCTCTAAGAGGGGCATGGAGGTTGACCCGACCAAGGTGGATATCATAAAGAAACTCAAGCCAACGTCCAATTTACGACAATTACGATCTTTTCTGGGGCATGTTGGTTTCTACCGACGGTTCATACAAGACTTCAGCAGGATTTCCCAACCGCTTACTGATTTATTTACAAAAGACACTGAATTCCTTATCGATGATAAGTGTCTTGCATCATTTGAGACTCTCAAGAATCTAGTTGTTAAGGCTCCCGTCCTTCAGCCGTGTGAATGGTCTCTCCCATTCAAGATCATGACAGATGCCTCCGATTTTACCGTAGGGGCCGTGCTAGGAGAGAGGAGGGACAGATTACCATATGCCATTCACTACGCTAGCCGAACAATGGACGCCTCTCAATGGAATTATACAGTCATAGAAAAGGATATGCTAGCTGTAGTCTTTGCCTTGGATAAGTTTCGATCTTACATTCTTGGATCTAAAGTGACTATATATACTGATCACACCGCCATCCGATATTTAATATCAAAGAAGGATGCCAAAGCCAGATTTATCAGATGGATCCTTCTACTCCAGGAGTTTGATATAGAGATTAAGGATAAATCTGGAGTCAAAATGTGTTGGCGGATCACCTCTCCCGTCTAGAGAACCTTGAGGATTAGATCGGATCACACCTATTACAGAGACATTTCCAGATGAGGCTATCCTTACAATCACCTCACTTCCATGGTACGTTGATATTGTGAACTATCTTATCGCGAAGAAAGTTCCACAAGATTAGCCTAGACAGTGACTTGAGACCTTTCTTGCAAAGACCAAGTCGTACCATTGAGAGAATTCCACTCTTTATCATGAAGGAGGGGATAGCATCTGGAGATGGTGTACTCCTCAAGAAGAGCAGCATAGCGTCCTCACCTATTGCCACAATCTTGAGGTAGGAGGACATTATTCTGGGAGATGGACATCACAAAAGGTGCTTCAATCCGGCCTTTGATGGCCTACCCTCTTCAAGGATTCATATGAATTTGTGAAGAGATGTATTGACTGTCAGAAAATGGGCACTTGTGGAAAGAGAGATATGATGCAGATGATGCCCATTCACTTTTGTGAGGTCTTAATGCATGGGGCATCGATTTCATGTACTTATTTCCTAAGAGTCTGGGATTTGAGTATATCTTGCTTGTTGTAGACTATGCGAGTCATTCGGTTGAGTCCATCCCTGCTCGAACTGCAGATGCTAAAACCATATGCAAATTCTTGAGGAAAAATATTATTTCATGGTTCCGAGTACCTAGAGTTTTGATATTAAACAGGGGGACTCATTTTATCAACGACAAGGTAAGGGCCCTTGCTAACAAGTTTAACATAGATCATAGAGTTGACACTCCTTATCATCCATAAAAGATGGTCTTGTTGAGGTTTCTAATAGAGAGATTAAGACTATATTGCAGAAGGTGGTCCGCCCAGACCGAAAGAATCGGTCACAACTATTGGACTTGGTCTTGTGGGTATATTGGATATCCTTCAAAACTCAATTGGGTACATCTCCATTCCGACTCGTTTATGGCAAGCCATGCCACTTGCCAGTTGAGCTGAAGCATAAATCACTATGGGTTGTTATTGAGATATTTTTGGATCCAGAGAGTGTAAGAGATCAGAGAAAGGCATAATTGGCAGCCCTTGAGGAACTTAGAGATACAACCATTCTGAGTAGCCTACAATATAAGGAACGCGTGAAGATATGGCATGATTCTCACACCATCCATAAAAAGTTTGAGCCGAATCAGAAAGTATGGTTATTCAATGCCAGGCTAAAACTATTTCCAAGGAAGTTGTAGAGCAAGTGGAAGGGACCATACTTGGTCAGGAAGGTGCATGACAATGGCAACATTGATATATCTGAGATGTCATCTAAATCCACCTTCCGAGTTAACGATTAGAGCCTGAAGCCATATCTAAATCATGATCCGCTGATCGTCGATGTTGCCCCTATTCATTTTACATGAGATGTGGTTTTTGACTCAAATCATTTGCATCCCATGCCTGATTATCACTTCCTCCCGCAGTTGTATAGATCCAGATGTCCATATCACACATTCTTTGTCTAACACCCATTTCTATCTTATGATTATTCTATACGTAGGGTGTACTTTACCCTAAGTATGGGGTGGGGGTGTCAGCCTTGTGATTATTCTTTTGATTCTTTTTACCTCTATTTTGCTGCATATACTTAAGGATTTTTTACCCTAAGTATAGGGGGGTAAACCAAATACATTCTACTCCTCGGTTTTTCCCTTGTGCACAATCTTCTATACTTAGGGGAATCATTGACTTCTATTGATTATATTCTTGTATTCATCGTTGTAGTATAATATTATTTTCACTTTTCTATACCTAGCACGAGTTATGTCTTTCTTTCCAGCTCTTTGATCACTACGAGGACATAGTTCGAGCTAAGTATAGGGGCGGTGTCGTATATATTGTACATATACTTTAGCCATAACTCGTACTTTCATATTTTTAATATGGCTAAAATACTGTATAAATACTTAAAAAAACTAACCAATAAAAAGATGCCAAAATTTCCTCAAATTTTTTTCTTGTACATATTGATTAATAAGTCATGTTAAAATATTTTGAAAAATATTTTGAAAATGGTTTGAAAATCTATTTGAAAAATCTTTTGAAAACTATTTTAAAAATGTTTGAAAAATATTTTCAACCTTCCTAAACATATTGTGGATTGTAAATTTTTTTCTCTTTGTGTGAAATAAAATCATTTTGTAAAATTATTTGCAAATGTTTTGAAAATGATTGAAAAAATATTTTGAAAATCTATATATACTGTTTGAAAAATATTTGCAAAATTATTTTCGAATGATTGTAAATGATTGTAAAATTGTGTGAAAAATTATTTTAGACTATAGTTTTCAAAATTATTTGTAAAATGATTTTCAAATAAATTTGAGGAATATATGCATCACAAATAAATAAACAAATAAATAAAAATCCAACTGTGTATATACTTGTATAAATTACTCAAGTTGTAAATTCCTTTACATGATTCTTGTAAAAAATTGACTCACTCCAGTGTAAATATGTGTATATACTTGTATATATTATTAACTATTTGCAAAAAAACTTTTTGCATATGCATCAATTTTCAAAAATCCATAAAAATGTTAAAATTTGAAGATTGTTTCACAAAAAGTTTTTGATTTATTTTCTTTGCATTGTACTTATTTTCTTGCATTGGCATGGACATTTATCAGGATAGTATTGACATTTAAACTAAATATGGAATAAATTTGAAGAATGGAGCTTAGTTGGACCTTAATCCACTTAATTTCAGGTGAACCTTATAAGAATTGGAGTTAAGGCTTTTCAGGTCCTAGTGACCTAATTCTTTGAGTCCATAAGACTATGTTCACATGTCATCTTGATAAGTCTAAGTAGAATATTTAACAACACACACATGATTCTTTCAGACTGTGGCTTACCTTGGACAAGCACTCTACACGTAGCTCTTCATGGAGGAGGTAGTGAGGGGGCAGAATCTTTTGGCTTGAGGTCGCATACGAGGGTAGTACATTTAGGGGGAACCTCTCGTCCTCCTCTAGGGAGGGAAGTGCGTTTCAACCTGGTTTGGTGATGTTGAGGTCTGAAGACATGATACTGTGGGGGTGCAATAATGCTTCAAAAGAGGGATAGTCTACTGGATCAAGAGGAAAAACTTCTTATGTACATGCTGCACCTTGTATATATTTTTTAAAAAAAGAAAAAATGCAGAATCTCCAAAAGTGGACAGGCCTGATTGAAAAGTAAAATGCCTGCCAGAGTGTATATACAAGTGAAAAAAAAAAGAATAAGAGCTTCAAAGTCAAATGCTTGTGAGCTTGCAACAGGTGGCATTGCTACATTGGTCATGCATCCACGGATAGGTAACTACACTGGTTACCGTCCGTTCTCTTCTCCATCCCCTCTTCTTGAGCTGGTTGTACTTGAACTTAGAAGGGAATATCCTCGCTCCTCGAGGAAAGAGTTGCTAGACCGGGGGATTAGAGTTACCTTGTTGAGAGAGGGTGTTTCTTTGCTACTTTTGAGATGAGGAGCTATATTTCACTTACACCGTACAAGTAAGAATTCATAGTCATAAGAATTTGTGTATGTAGACTTGTTCTGATCTGACTGTTGAATAGGAGTCTTATGGAACTTAGAGGATGTTAGGTTTTAAATCCATTTCCCATTAAGGTTCTGACACCTTAATAATCTAAAGGTCCGACAGAGCTCCATACTACATTTTTATGAAGATAAGTTTAAAAGTCAACATTGTCCAAACTTCTTTCCCTTTTCTTTTCTTTATTTTTGTTTTCACTTATTTTCCAAATAAGTGTTTGCTAAGGGAATAGCAAAAGGAAAAGTATAGGAGAATGATGAATCAACTATTCATCGCCTTTATTCTTTAATTTTAGCTTCATTTCTGTAGTCAAACACCTGTAAATACCCACTAATTTCATGACATTACTATTCTGCATGCATTTGTTAAATATGCTTTTTTAACACTTTTTATATTCAAAATAAAAGAATAAAGAAGAAAAAAAGAAAAATAATAAAAGATGTATTTATGAAGTAAATACAGATTGACCCGAACCACGAGAAAAGGTTAAGACATGACCTGATTAACCAAGAATAAAGAAGGGGGAGACATGGCCTTTAATTCAAAAATCAAAAATATTTTGCAAATACTTTCCCCTATATATTTGTATAAAACTTACACTATTTTATTTGTACACAAATTGACCTCAAATCAATTATTTTTATAAACAAAAGTTGTAAATAAAAACATTTTTTAAATAATAAAAGAAATTACAAAGCAAAATAATGTACATATTTCAAATAACCACACTTAGAAAAAAGCCGTAGAATATCATTGAAATACCAATTCCGGCTCCAACAAACTCAAATTGAAACTCTAAATTAAATTATCTTTCAAATGGTCGTGATGGACTTACGGTGAAAAAGTCGGCTTTCTGGGGTGTTCTGTGCAGTTTCACCATTATTTATTATACATATTTATTCATATTTATTTTTATACATAATGTACATAATTTTAAATATTATTTTCATAAAAAATAAAAGAAAAAATTATAAAAATAAAAAAGGAAAAAAGGGATGTAAAAATTATTTCCGTATTTATAAATGTGTATATTGTATTATATTTACAAAATATTTGTATACAACTAATTTTCTTATATAAAAATCACCAAAAAAATATCTAACATTAATTAATTAATTTAAATTAATTACGAAATTTATATTTAATTTTTTGATTTTTTTTTGATTTAAAGGACCTACCATGTATATAAGATTTTATTCCATACCTTTAATAGCCACAATTAAGGCGACTAAGTAATTTTTGTAAATTATTGAATTTATTTAATTATTAATTAATTAATCTAATTGGTTTATTAAATAACCAATAAACACCTTCTTCTTTTGGACATCCTTTCCTTTTGTAATTTCCTTCTCTTTTTAAGAAGCTCCTCCTCCTTTCATTCCTTGATCAATCTTTGGTGGAGAGGAGCCCGATCTCTGAGAGCCATCTCGTTGAAGAAGGGTGCCCAGCCTCTGAACTGTCCAGTGATAGCACGTCGGCCCTTGTCGAGGCCATCACGGTGTATCCAATCCCAAGTTGAGATCTAATTTTATTTTTTGTCTTTTTCTCTTTGATAAAGCGTAGGTATAATCCTTGCTCTAATTTTATTAGAATTTAGATCCTAAAAAAATTCCATCACACTTTGATCTGCATCCGACACTGATATTTTCACCTCATCATCTGATCCTCACATTTCTTATTCTACCTCACATAGCCTCTGATAACTAGGAATTTCTAACGGTCTTGTATTCCACACAAGGCGGGAACACGAGGGTCGCTGCAGTGACCGCTAAAAATCCCTAATTAATCAACAATTAACCCACACTATAGATATCAAACAACGACAAGCATTGTGAAGTTAAAATTTATTTTTAACTCTACATAAATGGTGTATAGCAAGCAAGTACGTAGAGAGTTCAAACACAGGGAGCAAACATTGTAGATCAAGCTAATGTGTGTAAGTGAATGTGATGTGATTGTCTACACTATGCAACGCAAATGTTTTTGTGGGTTTTTTATTTTTATATTTTTTTGTTTATTTTTAATTTTTAATTTGTATTTTGGTTTTCTTTTCAATGATTTTATATTTTCTTTTTATATTTTATACTTTTATATTTTCTTTTTTAATATTGGAATATATACAATGTAAGAGAGAGAAGATCAAGGTATTTATAAAAATATGCAAAAATAGCCAAAAATTCAGGAATAAAATATTTTTGGTATTTTTAAGATTTTCTACTGTTTTGTGATTTTTGGGTACTTTTCAAAATATTTTTGGTATTTTTAAACACTGAAATAAATGAAAACAGTGAATAAGCTATTGGTTGTGGATAAAACTATGAATGAAAAATATCAATCAGCCACCAAAACTTTCCAAACTAATTTTAAAATACATATAATAAAAAGAGGAAACTACAGAACTTGAGTTTGAAAATTTTAGAGTTTTCTACAATTTTTTAGATTTTTTTGAAGTTATTAAGTATTTTCTAATTTTTAAGGTTTTTCTTTTGAAATTTTTAGTGATTTTTGGACTGACACTAAAGTAGGCTAAAATAGACAGTAGGTGATTTTTTTGGAATTTTTCTAGGTGTTTTAATATTATTTTGGTATTTTCTAAACTAGACAGTACTGAAATGGCATGTTTTTGATTTTTAATAAATGCTAAAATGCAATAAAATGCAAATGCAAAAATGTGGCGTGCAAGTGAAAGTTAACAGGAGCCTATGTTGATTTTTATGGAATTTTTGGGCTCTTGGAACTACATGAAATAAATAAGACAAGGCACACAAAAATATTGAGCCAGGCAGGGACTATTTTGTAATATTCAAAAAGTTGCAGGGCACCAATGTAATTTATCCACACAATTTAAACTGAAATGAAAACTTTGTGGACTAACAACAAATGCCCAAAGTCGTGGGGATACAAGTACAAAATTCCCTCAAAACACGTGCTAAACACGCGTCTGTCAGGGATATAACTAGAATATGCAAAAAGGCGGAGGGCAGAAAGCAAAATGTCCACAAAATTAATACTGATAAATAAAACTTTTGGACTAAGCACCAATAACAAGAGAAGCAGGGGCCTTGTCCGCAAAATAGTCACGCGCACGTGCTCGCGCACGTGCGCCTAGCTGGCAAGGGCTGAAATATTAATGCAGGAAAATGTAGGGGGCTTTTAGTAAATATTACAACTACGAAAACAGGCAAATGAAAGTTTCTGGAATATTAACTAACACAAAAATTGCACAGGGGTACGGGACAAAATTACCTAAGGCAGGGGGTGGTCTAACGGCGCACAACCTCCACTGATACACGTGTCAGCGCCGGGTTGCGCGATACCCCTTCGAACGCCAACGCCCAGGATTAGAAGGTGATTGATTGATCGGACGACTGGGCGTTGGGATTCATCTGACGGTGGCTCGAAGACCTGGGCCGCTACAGAGATCGTACGGTGGGCAAGCGGGCTGGAGGAACTCGGAAGAACTCTCCCCTTGGCAAGTTTCGATGAGGTGCAACGCGCTCCTCCGGCCACCTCACGCGCTTCCGATCACTCGTGCAAGTTCCTGCGGCAACTGCGAAGCACCAGATACCCTCCAAATGCTGTAGGGACCCTTGAATGATCCCAGGAGGTCACACGACGTCGGCAGGCCTGGGCGGTTCTTCCCCGATCGAATCGGAGTTCAGATGCCCCCTTCTCAACCTGCAAATGAAACCAACAAAGGTGGCAGATATCTAGCAAGCAGGCAGAGGCTTTTATTGGCGGTGGATGGTGTGGCTCAAGCTCCGGCGAGAGGATCTATGGTGACAAATGAATCGCAATTCAAGCTAGTAGAATGCTGAGATGAAACCTAGCACTACAAATATACTACGGCTAAGAAAATGCAGCGAAAAACAACCTCAACCGGCGAACAAAATCGGGAAATAAACCTCACGGCGGCGCAGCCGCCGGAGATGGGTTGGAACGCAGCCGGCGAGCCTCGTCGCACCTCGACGAGGGTACTGGGATCCTCCCCTGTCACAGGAGTTTCAACCTTGCCGCACTCGGAGGTTAGAGGCTCTCCAAAACCGGTTCGAAGGAAGAAGGAAGTCAAGGAGGTTCTTTTGAATGGGTGGTGGAATAGGCTCGAAGAACGAGGCACGCCGCACGATGTGATGATTCAAAGCCCAAGGGAAGATATGGGCGAGCATCCTCGATCGACGATGAACAAAAGTCAAGAAGACTTTGACACGAAACGAGGCGCGTACGACCCTCGAAAAAATCGAGAAAACGGACCAAAAGCCATTCTGACACAGCCACAGGGGGCGGGTCAGAGAGTTGACCCACGGTCAACTCTCGGACCCTCCTGGTTGGTCCACGTGGACCAATCAGGAAAAACCCAGGGAAAATGTTTTATTAATTCGTTTAAAAATAGAAAATGACTTATTTAATTTTAGGTTATTAAATAAAAAATGCTTATTATTTTATAAACTATTCTATGGTGATTTTTAATTATTTTTATGAGGTATAATTTTACAAATTACCTATTATGCCCTTTATAGGTATCCTTGTCTATATATTTAAGTATTTCATTTTTATTTTGTATGTTTACTTTCTTTAATTCGGTTTATTATTTTATAAAGTTATAGAATACTTTTATACATGTAATTATATTTTTATTTTATTTTTCTGATGTGTTTTGTATAGTTAATAAAATATAAGTATACTTTATATAGGTATAAGTATAGGTGGTATACCTATGTATTCTATATACATATATTTTATTTTGTATTTCTTTTGGGTTTTTATTCTGATTTTAATGTACAAATATATTATAAATAATGTTTACATAATTATATAAAAAAATAAGAATACAAAAATAACGAATAAAGAATAAATTGAATATTTTAATTTGTACAAGTATACAAGTAAGGTCCGAAACTCAACTTTCAAACCGTAACTCTGAAAAATAAAACTCCATTAAATAGATTATTTTATGCTATATACAATTAAAGGTGAGTTTGATACATTTCGAGTTTTTATTTGCAAGATACATGTCTGGAAAGTTGGAGTTCTGGAATTTTATTCAGACCATAACTTTTTATCTGTACATTATTTTTCAGTGAAATCAATTTTGTATTTTTATTTATTTAATTATCTACAACTTTTATGTACAAAGTTTCTTTATTTGATGTATAAAAAGTGGAACCAAAAATAGGTCCCAAAATGAATAAAGAATGAATGGAATAGTATAGGTGTCTGACCCTTATCTCCCCTACTTTATTCCTTGTCGACCTATTCATCAAGATGCCTAGGTCTCGGAGGTTTGAGTCATAAAATATTTACAATATTTTATTCTTTTTATTTTCTTTATTTATTCTATAATTTTGGCTTTAATTATAATATTTTATACACTATTGAGATGCACATGCATGAATGCTAAGATGATGGTTTTAATGCAATTTACACGCATTTACTAGGGTTTTTGAGGCCAAAATGATAGAATAAAGATGATGAAATAATTAGATTCATCATCCTCTCACACCCGACCACGCACAGTGGTCGGGCCTTCGGATCTATCTCTCGCTTTGCCAAGATCCGTCACCACTCATATACCCCATTTTTTTATAAACAAATAAAAAAACACACATATAATTGTTTTCCTCCCATCTCTAACATTTGTTTTGCAAGATAATTTTAAAAAAATAAAAAATAATAAAAAAAATTTTCCTTTGTATTGACAATGTTTAATATATATATATATATAAATAAAATAAAAAAACATTCAATAGTAGGTGCCGCCCGCCCCGCCGACCGGGTGCTCCACCACGGTCCGCGCCGCCCGGCCATCCCCACGTCGCCTGAAGGCCTCCGCACAGCGTCGCGCCGCCCAGTGGGTGTCCCCTTCTCCATGCGCGTGGTCCTCTGTCATGCCCCTGCAGTCCGCGCCGCGCACGCCTGCCACCGTGCGAGGCCACGCTGCCACTGCCAATCCTCCCGACACCCGACCACCACTCTGCACCATCACAGATCCTTCGAGCGCTTGAGATACTTGCCTCCGCTGACCACTTCCTGCCGTCGCGTGAGGCTGCACCGCTTGGGCCCTCCGCAGTGGCCAGCCCTGCGCTCCGAACGCCACTTGGACCCGCCCGTTATTCCACCAATGTTCCTCCAGCCGATCCGCCCGCGCCACCACAGTTACTGCTGCTCACAAGTGGCGCTATCGCCACAGCCCCCACTAGTGGCAGAGCAGCCACCCGCCTCCACTATCGGTTCTTTTTGAAGAAACACAAGAAGGCCAGAAACCCTAGGTTGGGGTATTTTTAAAATAAAAAATTTGGAAAAAAACTGCGGTGAAGCCCCTATAACTTTCGGAAATTTCAATAACGCATCTGCACTCCAGAGCCAATCACGTGCATGGCATATGTTAGTGACTAATTTACACTTTTCTTCCTCTATTTATTTATTATTCCATTTTGATACAAAGACTTTAAATATTTGCATTTAGGTCCCTGTATTCCAGACTTTAACTCTGCATGCTCCTTTCATCAAAATAAATGTTTTTATTATTCTAAAAACTCTCAAAAAAAATATGTATGCTCATGCATGCATGTGAACATTGCATAAAATTTTCATTGCATTTTGTTTATTTTTGATATTTTTAAAAATTCAAAAACAAATAAAAATTCAAAAACTTGCTTAAAAATCCAAAAAAAATACTGTGAGTGTTTTGTTGTCTTTTAATTTTTGTCCAATTTTCGTGTATAGATCATTTATAAAAATCAAAAAAACTGAGAAAATAAAAAATCTTAAAAAATTGTAGAAAAATTCAGAAAAATTGATTTTAGTCTCTGATTGTAGATATTTAATTTCACTTTCGCTTAAAAATTTGCAGGTGTATTGGGCACTTAAATTAATTTTAAGTTGCAAAATACTCTTGGTTATGCATTTTTTTTTCTCTATTTTCCACTGTTTGATTTTTAGAAAATCACAAAAATATCAGAAAAATTTGAAAATTTTACCAAACATATTTTAAAATATATAAAACATAGAAATATTTTCTCTAAAACTTTTTTTTTATATTTTTGACTATTTTGAAAAATGCAAAAAGAACGTGGTGTGTGTATTTTATTCTTGTGCTTTATTTAAAAATTTAAAAAATAAAATTCAAAAATCACTAAAAATTATTTTCAAAATTTGACTATTTTCGAAAACCAATAATCACCAGGTAAATAGAATAGCAAAACCGCTTGCATTTGCATTTGTGATTATTTGAATATCTTTTAAGTGGTTAAAACAAAATTTTTCGTTGATCGATTTGAGTGGTTGAGAACAACGACACATTGCTTAATTTATTCGTCTTGACCTGTCGAATTTCACGTCGTCATTCACATACTCAACAAAGACATTCCTGAAACCTCAGATTGTGGCTTTCAACAAGTTGCTCGAGTTGGCTGACATATGTTGTGCCACCAACATGAGAAGGGCAAATCTCGATCAGTCGCTTTTGATGTTCCTATTGGAACGATGGAGACCAGAGACACACACCTTTCATCTACAATATAGTGAAGCTACTGTAACATTGAAGGATGTCTCTATCCTTACAGGCCTTTGCGTTTATGGAGCTCCCATAATAGGCTACAAGAATTCTGCACGATATAACTGGGAAACTTATTGCGAGTAATGGCTCGGAACCAACCCAAGCACCTGAGGAGGAGAAAATTTATCGAGCGGGCAATTAAAGCTTACTTGGATTCTCGACACTGTTCTATCAGTTGCGAATCTCCAGGAGCAAGATGTGAACATATTAGAGAGAATTATTCAGGCTTTCATTTTATACCAGATTGGAGAGTCCTTTTTCCCGGACTCCGTTGATGATAAGGTACCGTTATGATACCTACGGTTGCTCGAGAACTTCTAAGAATATGGTCAGATAGCTTGGAGGTAGTAGTTCTTGCCCAAATATATCAGAAATTGGATGATTTCTCATTGGGAAAATAAAAGAGATGTTATGATTTTCTGGCCTTACTGCAAACTTGGTCCTGAGAGACATACACATCTGGGTGCCTCGACCATATCAAATCGATCCAACAATTTTGAAACAAGATCCATACATTTGCAGGTATGAGATGTCAGTAATCTAAAATTTGATTGTTTGATAAAATATCAACACGTGGATAAAATAGATGGACGTCAGGGCGCAGGTCTTTCAATCAGAACATCTAAACAACGAACCTGACATTCAATCGCAACGAGTTGGATACACAGGGCGAGCATTAGGTACAGTGCGTATGGTTCGTACATAAACCATTATATTGGATTAGTATGAAACTATTAACCTCAAACTTTTAACAGATGTGGTGGTATCCATATGATACGGAGATCGTAAATATCCTACCCGCTATTTTTTGAGAGGGACAAGAAGTATGGAGATCCTGGACGGTGCTAATTTGTTTTAACGTAGCGGTGATGCACGTGCCATATCGTGTCATGAGACAATTTGATCTGTAACCTCATATCCCATATCAGATACCTCATATAGTTTTCCTGAATCATCGGTCTCATCATTGGGACAACGATTCAATTTATTGGATCAACCGACTTCGAGAAAAGATCATTCGGTGGAATCAATGTCGTCAAACTGTGGTGATGGAAAGAGCTTCGACAGAATTTGATGAAGAATGACTTGAAACATACATGCAGTCTTATTGGAAGATTACACAGTGATGGATATATACTTCTCCTGCCACTACAATTTACATACGAGCCTTACGCTCCTAGATTTAGGCGAGGAGTAAGTGTGTAATTTTTTACTAAGAGATTATTGAAAAACAACATGTCATGTGTGAATTACTTACAGTGCAGAGTATATACGAAGCTCGTGAGATTCTTGAGAACTACGAACAGAGCTCAGAGTTGCGGAATGTAATTATCTTACTTGACTCCACATTACAAAACTTTGATCAAATGAACCAATATAATCTGAGGTACTCTTATTCCACCGAGCCTTTCGCAGTCCCTTTCCATGCCCCAGAACCCCAACGATAACATGAGGCTAGTGCACAAACATATGATTTTCATGCACAACAATAATATGCTATCGATAGAATGATGCCGAGGTGGGACCATCTCAGGCACAATTTATGCAACCTTCGCAAGATGGTGATTTTTTAGGTATAAACCCTAGCTTGCCTCCTTAGAAGCATACATTCAGACAATTCTTAACTAGTGATTTTATTCCCCATCAATCGAACATTGGATTCTCTTATTATGTAGATTCCTGTCGTGTGCCTCCATTCCTAATCTCCGACGCACACCTCTAACCGATGTGACACTATCACATCATCGTCGATGACCTCCACAGATTGATAAAGCCTTATCAATCAGGGACACGCCACAACAACCACCACGATAATCAAATGAAGAGAGTGAGAGTGGCACCAGTGGTGATAGTCGAGGTCATAGGGCTAATATCTCATCACTCTTTCATTGGGCATAGAGATTTTTTGATTAATGAAAATTTGTACCAAGAATCTCATTTTGTTTAGTAGAATAATGATAGTATTATTATTTATGTTGATTTTATTGCAATGACAATCATTCTTCCATATTAATATTAAAAATGCAGAGAAATATTATGCTCCATATTCTTGGAAATTGTATTAGCATGTGATTATTGAAATGATTGTAATAATATATCAAATGTAATTTGTAGGTGTGACACAAACTCGTAAGTAATCTTCATATTATTACATTTCAATTCTATATTGGTTGCAATTCTTAACGAACTTAAGATAACTCTATATTATTACATTTCTCAAATGCTATTGTATTATTGTAGGTTATGGCAAAAATTTTCTTCACAGCTTGTAAGTCGATGCATCTTCTGGGGAACCGATTCCTAGCGGTTCGTGCACCGGTTAATTCTAATGCATCACATCATGCTTCACTTGCTTCACCACAATTACTGCGAGGTTGAGTTTCTGTAGTCCAATTAGCGCATGCTGCTCTACCACAGTCGTCCTAAGGGTGTTCTTCATAACTCAGAGATGGGAGATGGCCCTCACAACCTATCAAATGCTCCTACAAAGTATCATTAGAGGATCGATCGTTACCTCAATCGTTTCAGTCGATTGACTCTCCGTTCATAGACAACTCGCTACAATCAATGCCTCCACTTATGGTTGAGAGTTCCCAGAGTGAGGCCTCCTCGCTCATGGAGGTATACGATGAGGAGGAAGATTTGTACACTGACTTAGCTAATTTGCATTACATAATGGCATTGAAGTATGTGCGTCTGAGGTACTACGAGGAAAATGATTCTGATCGAGGACACGATTAAAACCATCAATGTACTGTAATTTTATTGAAGTCAAGTTTATCTAGTGTAATGGTATATATGCTCTTTTTACTTTGCATTTGTAACGTTGAATTATTAAAATTATAGTGTGAAGTGGAAATCCTTAATGGTGGATCGTCTTTTTACTTCGCATTTGTAATGGTAATGCGTACTCTTCAGATATGTGCTCGGAAAAAAAATCGTAGTTTCTGTATATATATTCATTTATTAAATATTTGGTGCATTAGTTTTAAAAATATTAAAATTATACCGGTGATTTAATTATTTGGTACTTAGCTATTTTAATTAATTATTTATTAAGTATCTATGCCTTAATTATATTATTGAATATGTATCACTATAGACTAAGTATTATACCTAACTAGCATTTTATTTATAATTTTTAAAATAATTTTTATTTCCATTTTTTCCTATTTACAGTAAAATTGACTTAGTGAATTTTGTTCTTTTATTTAATATTTTTAAAATGTTTGAGGTAAGGAGTGAGAAATAAGCGGTAAGAAGGAGAATGCTTGAAATGGCGATCATCAAATGGTTTGCTGAATGGGATTTAATGTCAATCATTGGACTCTTTCTGACGCGGAAATTGGGATTTGATCGGCGAACTGTTCGTCAATTGGTGAACCGTCTATCGATCGATACTCTGACATGGAAAAATGATCAATATACCTTGATCGAACATTCTGAGAAGTACCATACCATGTCTTGGGAAAACATCATACGTTGCTCGTTGAGCGATTTGATCTGATCAGACTAACCTACACAAATAAAATTTTAAACTGAAAAATATGATTCAAAATATCCCAACCAACTCTACGGGGCGATCCAAATCTAAGTTGGTAGTTCGGCTTTCACAACCATCAGGTTCTTTTGAACGATCCTGGATAGCCTCAAACCAAAAGCACATCCCCCTCTCCTCTACGGCTCCTCGCCTACGATTACGAGCCTCTGCGACTTCTACACGTCGACATGTACGTGTCTCCTCCTGCACGAGCCCATCACTCCCCATGCTACGTGTGAACCCTTCGTCGTCCTTTCCCTCCACGCCACACCACGCCACACCTTCTGTCTACTCTTTCCACCTCTCCCTCTCTCTCCTCCGCACCACCGCCCCCCCCCCCTCTACCAAAGATGATGAACATACTCGCCATAGCCCTCCTCCTTTCCTCCCTGGCCGCCTCTGGCGTCTGGTCTCCGCCCCCCAACAGACCCCCTGACGAAAATAACCACCACCTCCTCAAAGAAGGTCACCGCCTGATCTTCGTCGAGTACGAGCGCCTCCTCCCACCTTCCCCACCCGCCCCCTCCGCCGCCACTCCCGTCCCTTCCACCTCCACCCTCATCCAAGAAGCACGTGACAAGCTCCACGAGGCTGCTTCCGTCCTCCCCAACGTCGGCCAAGGCCTCTCCACCCCCAAAGAACCCGAACTCCCCTCCACCCACCACGCCAAAGACCGCATCTGTGACGCCTACGGCGTCTGCCGGGACACCATCACCGGCCTCCTCGGTAAATCCAAGGAAAAGGCGGCTCACCTTAAGGACGACGCCAAGGAAGCCGCCGCCGAGCTCAAAGAAGGCGCCAGAGAGAAGGCGTCGGAGATCGGAAAGGAACTGAAGGGCAACGCCACCCAGTTCGCCGAGAGCACGGTAAGAGTCGCCGGGGAAGCGAAGAGGAACGCCACCGATATCATCCGGCGAGCGCGGGAGGTACTCTACGATGCCTTGACATACGTCGGTAGTGTCGGAGGGGTACCTGCGACGGCTGTCGTCCACTTGCTGGCATTTGCTACGGCTTATGGCACGTGCATGTGGGTGACGTTCGTGTCAAGTCACGTGCTAGCCGGGGCGTTGCCTCGGCAGCAGTTCGGGGTGGTGCAGAGCAGGCTATACCCGGTGTACTTCCGGACAGTGGCTTACGCCGTGGGCGTGGCGCTCTTGAGCTACTACTATGGTGTCGGGAGGCAGCAGACTGCGCTGGAGAGGTGGCAGAGCTATAATTTGCTTGCGGCTCTGGGGATGGTGCTGGCTAATATGCTGTTCCTTGAGCCCAAGGCCACAAAGGTTGGTCTTTCTGGACTAATATTTATTTTAAAACTATCGTGGCAGAATCAGATTATTTCCGTTTGTTTTCACTATTTGGCTGTACTTATAATAGATTTCATCTATGTGTGTATCAAAATTCATCTTAATATGATTACTAGAACATTGTTTGGGTTAAGATGAATGGGTTATGGTTATAGGACTGAGATGAAATTCTATATACACAGATAAAATTACATACTTTCAATACAAAAAGTTTAAAAATTGGATTTCTGCTTATTGCCTTGCACCATAAAATTATTATTGTTTCTTGTAAAAAGGATGCTCTTTTCGACTCATGACAAAATGTGAAAAAAATAAGAGTGGATTTGAGAGGTGTAGTTTGTTCCTTGGTCAGGGTTTCTTCTCAGTTTTTCATGTCAGTATGCTAGTTTCCAGTGGAGTATGAAGTGCACCTCTCATTTTAAAGACAAGTACTTAAGAAGAGAATTTTAGGGGTTTGACACCTATTGATGTATTGAACTGAGGAGGAAAATGGATTAAGGACAAAGCGTGTGTGGGGAAAGAGGGATTAAATTGCTCTAACAAAGATCGAGTTGGTGGTATACCTGACATCGATCGTACACGTTCGTGAAGGGGACTGGATGAGTAGAATGAGGGAGAGTAGTTGCAAAAGCTTTGTATAGCAGAACTTGAAGCATCCTAAGCAAGCGAAGGAAGAGAGGAACGGTCAACCGACTTGTTTCATCTATATTTTTAGCGCAAATAAGAACACTTGCGAAGGAAAGTTCTTAGTTCAGATCCAGAGAAAAGAGCCCTAGTTAGTAGGTTAAAGGTTGTTGGAAAGTCTAATTAGACATGAATACTTAGGAACATATGCCATGGACCAATAGAACGATTCCAGAGTAACTAAGCAACCTAACATATGCCTCGTTCAATGGTCAACATCCGTCTGTTTCTTTCTGAAAAAAACAACTTACTCCATTGCCACAATTATCCTTAGATGCTAGCAGCACTGTTGCCATCCTCCGTGCTAAAACCATCCGTGGATGCTAATGACGTCACCTCTGGCGCTCCCTCCTCAGTGGAAGCTAGTGAGATCGCCACCATCTCTCTCCTTGAATATATCATCCACATACACCAACGATATCGTCACGATCCCCCACATTGACCCACATACGACATCGTCCTCCCACAACGACCTCATATTAGACCCTCAACCAACCCACTAGGTGCCTTCTGCAACCTGTCATATAAGACGTCCTCATTAGCTTTGTCATGTGGAATGCCGCTCTCGTTATGTTATTTCTCGAGGTGTTATCAAGGAAAATTGTAACCTTTATAACTTGTTGGGCTCAAGTCCAATCAGATCCATTGATCATCACCTAAAATGCTTAAGTTGTAAAGTAGTAATCCCTCTCTCTCATAACTCATTCTCATATTTTGTCACTTAGATATTGGATTATGTTTGAGGTTCTACAATTTCCTTCGCTTATATTTTCAGCGTCCTCATTGTGATAGACTCAGCACTAATTTTCAATTTTAGTAGCAGCACTAATTTTCAATTTTAGTAGCAGTTACACCTTCTGGGTAGTATTTTCTTCATGTCTTTTTAGTAAGAGTGACTCCATTTCTTGGTTTTCCTTTCCACTATTAGAGGAAAGTTGTGATAACATTTATGACATCTCGAGCCTAAAACCGATTTGTTGTATATCGAGAAAAAATGGTATAAGCAACTTGTTGGGCTCGAATCCAACTGTGCCCGTTTGACACATTCCAAAATGCTTGAGCTGAAGTATAAAGTAGCATTACCTCTTATACTCATAACTCCATGAAATTTGAACTTTGATGATTCAAGTGTCAACTTTTCTACAGTGATATCGTTGACTTCTTGGCATATATCTCATAATGATGTTTACCCTTGTGCACATGGTGTTGCAGGTGATGTTCGAGAGCATGAAGCTGGAGAAGGAAGAAGGCAGGGGCAGAGACATGGCGGACATCATGGGTGAAACCGCGACGCAGGAGACCCCGACGGCCTTCACGACGAGACGGGCAGTCGATCAGGAGGCGGTGAAGAGCAGCTTGGCGAAGCTCCACGTGAAGCTGAAGAGGCTCAACTCCTACTCGTCCCTGCTGAACATCATCACCCTCATGGGCCTCACATGGCACCTCGTGCACCTCGCGGGGCGGTTGACTTGCTAGTGTGGCCGTTGCCCCTCTCCCCCTTAATTTGCTGCTGTGGTGTAGCTGTGCATAGGTCTCACTGGTGTACGTTTGTGTTATTTGACGTCAGTCTTTTTAATAGTGTAGGATGTATACGTTCCGGTCTTGTGATTTTGGACAAACGGTGAAACTGCAAGACTGCTGTGCTGCTGACTCTTCTTCAACGTTGCAATGACATTTAGACAGGTTGTAGATTGCGGCTTTGCGTGATCTTGGTTGCTCACAGTTCATGGGTATCCGCAGTAGCAGTTCTACAGATGATTTCTTATGAGCTCGTATAATTCGTTATATGTTTGACACTAATGGGTTGCTTATATTATCCATTATATATGTACGCACGTGTATATTTTTAACAGTACAAGATCAGGTGACGGATCCTCTGCTGTAGGCAGAGGGCAGCAAAGTCTGCTATAGGTGTGTGCGCTGCTCGACCTTGATCGAGCGGTTTGTACGATTTTGCATTTTTTATGGGTCCGTAGCATGCAAAAATCGTGTGAACTGCTCGATTACGATCGAATGGTTCACACGACCACAACAGACATAACACTATAGCAGAGGATCTTCTCTGACAGGGTCATGAATGTTGTCATCCAGACAGATTTGGGCTTTGGTTTCCTGACTCTTGCTATCATGATATTGCACTTTTTTTAAAAGTAAGGCATTGATTTTTTGTTATATGTAATTTGCCGTTCTTTTTACTATAGAGTCTATCCATCATCAGTGTATTTTGAAAAAAAATAAGATACTGGGCTGATTAAACCTTCCAATCGTTTTTCTTCCTTTCTGACCTTGAGGAGTTGGAATGAATTTGGGGGTGTTGACGTCAATGTTTTTGACATCGAATCAGAGTCGAATCGGGTTGAACCATGTAATCAAATCGGTTCAACTGGATTATAACGTCACTATTATTTAAAAGGGATTTTTACATCCATAACCTTGAGTAATTCTGCATAACCCTGCATAATCGTGAATTAAACAACAAATCCTAAATAATTACTCCGTCTCACACCCATAACCCTCCGTTAGTTTTTCAGTTAACCCAACCATATCATTGGGTTAATTTAACCCATGATCTATCATGTGCTTTAAAAAAAACTAGTGCATCTCCAAGGAGGGACGCTTGCAGGGAGGGCGCCTCACAGGACCAGAGGGACGCTTCCAGGGAGGGCCGGGGATCGTTGGGCTGGAGGGTGGCCGGGGGAAGCTCAGGCCTTGGGTTGGAGGGTTGGGCGGGAGTGCTCGGATCTCTGCCTGGGCTGCCCGGGATCGGCGAAGGGAGGAGGGGGGATGAGGAGGTGGTTGACAGGGAGGGGGAGGAGATGGTTGTCGACGAGGAGGGGGAGGAGGAGGTAGAAGGGGAGGATGTACTCATTTGTAAATAATAGAACTTAAAAGGTAGAAAATGTAAAATATTTGACGGATGCCGTCATATTTAACATAATATTGGATGGAAGTTAACTCGGGGGTTATGGGTGTAAGAGTTAAGACTATTGAGGGTTCTGGATGTAATTCACGATTATGCAGGGTTATGCAAGATATTAGCTTTGAAGCAGATGTGTAATGGTGAGCTAGTGAGGCATGGCATCACATGCTTCGCAATCAATTTTATAGTGTTACTAAGCTTTAAACAACACAAGACTGGGTTGAAGACCATGTGTTGTCAAGGTGAATGGTTCAAGATACATGAAGCTCAGACTGAAGGAGAACGAAAAGTGGAGACATTGATTAATGATCTTCACTTTTGGGATGGCATGACTCGGGTCACGAAGATAATGGATCTGGTTGTTTCAGCATTGCGGATCGTAGACAACGACAAGAAGCCTACCATGGGAGTGATCTAAAAGGCAATGAGCTTCATGAAAGAGAAGGTCAGAGAAGTTGTGGTAAGAGGATTTAAAGCTTGGTTGGACATCATCGGTGCGCGTTGGTCCAAGATGCTCTCACATCCTCTTCACAAGGTTGGTATTTATTATGTAATAAATCTATGTTTCCCCTTTTAAATATATCTTTTAGAATGTGAAAATTGTGCTTATTTGTGTCCAGCTTATTACTTCAATCCCAAGTGCCAGTATAAGAACAGTCTTGGTACAAATGTTGATCTTCTAGGAGCTGTACAAAATTGTGGTGGAGAAGCTCATTAAGGACGAGAGGACATTGATCTTGTTTATGAATGAGGTAATTTTGATTTTGAAGCTAGATTGAGATATCAAATATTCTTTAAGAGTATTATTTAACAATTTATGACTTTAAATGTGTGCAGGTAAAGTACTTTAAGGATGCCTCAGGTTCCTTCGGTAGAATTACTATGGTTAATGGACGGGGTAGTACTCTTCATGTTAAGGATGAAGAGAAATAAGTCCATTAATTTTTTAATGATGTATTACTATTATTGATTTATCTCATTTTAGATTTTCTTAATCCAAATGGTGGTTATTGTACGATATGAAAGCTCCCAACCTAAGGAAATTTGAAGTGAAAGTAATGTCTCAGACCGCATCTGTTGGAGGTTGTGAGAGGAATTGGAGTATATTCAACCTGATCCATTCGAAGAAAGAGAATAGGTTGGGAGAACAAAAACTTCACAGTCCTTTCTATGTGCACTACAACCTGAGACTAAAGATGAAACATACAAGAGAAGGGCAGGAGAAAGAGGGTTATATAGACACTATCGATCTTGCGTACATTTTTAAGATGCACAATGATGATGATGATGAAGATGTTCATCAGAGGTGGATGGATTCCTATGGTGCTCCAGTGCTTGACCAACGGAGAGGCGGTCCGAATCAAAATATCAGCCAACAAATGGGAGCAGATGTTGGTGACTACATATCCAGATCTGGGCGCATCACAGATCCTCTTGGAGGATTAGAGTTTGATGCAATTGTGGATGACATTCTCTTCGCTGGATCGAAATCAAGTGGAGATGATGATGATGACGACGACGATGATGGTGTCGATAGTCGTGGTGGATAAGGTGATGGGGAGACATATTCAGGAGGTCAGGGTCAGCAGTGGAGGTCGTAGACCACATCATGAAGATACAAGATTCGAGGTAGGACAAGTCCAAGTCCAGGACCTATGGATTTCGATGAATATGGATGTGGTCATCATCCTACGGACAACTACATGGACAATTTGAAATCATCTGTAGGTTCGTTGAGCTACATGGACATTAATAGCCCATACCACGACAGAACACCAAGCCTCATGGGCAGATTTAGATCTTCACAGGATGACATATCATTTGGCATCTTCCCTAAGTTTTTTCACACTCCTCCTGGACCTCCTCCTCCACCTCAGGCATATACTCGTCCATCATATGGATATGGTTACAATGGGTATGGAGGAAATAGCAGTAACAACGGTGAGAACTACCAAGGTAGCCAACCCAAGTAAATCCATGGCAATTCTTTGGTGGTTACAATTTTGGTTTCTTCCCCGAGTACGTGCTCATGCCTACTCCTCTAGGTCCTCCTCCGCCGTAGAGAGCTTCTCCTACGCGTCATCATCCTGAGGGTCTCAAGCTGGTACTTCACAGCCTCGTCATGCCCCTCACGATACATGATCTAGTGCTTCTTATGCTCGTCTCGGATGCTCACAGACATCGATGACCATCACTATAGGAAGTATGTGATAGACTACAAGGCCATGTACTCATACATAAATGGAAGAACTAAGGTGAGTTCATTGAGTCTACGATGTATTATGAGAGACAACAAGGAACGGGGGCCATTCAGATCCACCACGGAACTCTTGGTTTTGAAGAATATGAACTGAACCCATGATCATCATGTAATATTTTTTATTCTTTTCTGCATTAATCATTTATTTTCATGAAATATGATCTTTTCACTTGTTGTAAGATTGTTATTAACTATTAAATATTAACAATGATATGTTTGGTATGATAGATATGTGTGACATACCTCCATAGTCATAGACTCATAAATGATCGGTTGTGTGCTATAAGCCTAAGTATATATCTATTGTATGCAGTATTGAATAGGTTTGGAATGCAGAATAGTACTCCAATCTCTACACTAATTATGATGGTAGAAAGACTTTTTAAAGTCAATGTCCATAAAAGGGACATAAACCCCTTGATGTTTCATTTGCACAAGTAGGGGATAGCTCAATGTATGCAATGTTATACAAAAGACATGATTTAGCTTGTCTAGTAAGCTCGGTAAGTTGATGTCAAAATAATCCCTGGTAGGCATAGTGAGAATCTATTAAGAGGACTCTTCGATATATGAAATGTACTATAGTGAATACATCGATGTGGATTTTAGCAGAAAAATTGATATGAAATCTACATCTGGTTATCTTTTTATGGTTAATGGTGTGTGTGTATTTTAGGGAAGCAAGAAACACAATTGTGTATCTAGACATACACAAAAAACTGAATATATTGCACATAACATGTTTGCCACTTATGCTATTCGAATCAAGCATTTCTTTGAGAACTTAGGATTTGAATTGGTCATAGGACCAATTGAAAAATATTGTGGTAATAAAGCCATATAAGCTTTATTAATAGTGGCAAAAATATATTTAGAGTAAAACATATAAAATCCAATATTACTATAATTAAGATATAACCGATAAACACAAGACTAAGGTAACATACATTCCCACAAGTGATATGCTAGTCGAGTCTTTTACCAATAGAATTGCAACAAATACATATGTTAAACATATCGATTTAATGAGACTCCGGAATATATGAATCAAATAGCAAGTATTCAAGAAAATTGAAACTCAAGAATTAACATCTCCGGATTAGGAACACCTCGCGAAAAGTGCGAGTGCTATGACTACTCTAGTCAAGTGGAAGATGTTGGTTATAGATAGGATGACTGAGTTATCATCTTTATTTGTAGATCAAGCACTAAAAGGAGGCATCCAAGGAACATACATGCAAATAAAAGACAGAAATTGTACTTTATGCAAATAGCTTAGAATGTTAGATGAAGAAGAGACGCAATAGAAGAATAAGGTAAATTCAAATTATGCCAAGGCAAAATGCATTGATATTTTAAAATTGGAGATTATGATTTTAGAGTGACTACCTCCACAAGAAGATCCACGGAGGATTAGATCATGGCCTTGGGGTTCACATTTAAAATGAACCTCACTCAAGAAGGTTAGAAGTCCTATATATCAATTGTAGGTATAGTCATCCTCGCGGGCATTGGCTCATAGTCTGTGACTATAGGAATAGGCACCGTAGAGTTGACAATGAAGGATGAAACATTTGTCACATTGATTTATATTCGATACATCCTAATAAAATATGAAGAAAACATCATTTCCCTTGTTGTTGTGGAGTCAAAAAGATATCAGTACGATATATAAGATAATGGATTCAAATTATGTTCTTAGAGTTCAATGAATTTTTGAAGGAAGAAGATATTGTACGAATACCAAGTAATCTAATGAAAAATACATCAGAATAAGGTTGCTAAGTAGATGGGCATGATTACCTAGAGAGCTTGTTGCATTGCATGTCACTTCATGTAAACCTTTCTAAGGATTTCTACACTGAAGAAATCTTGATAGTAGCGTATGACAAAACATTGCCCAATGACAACCCTAAAAATACGATAAAGATTGTTTGGTAATTCTCCAATTATTCTCAATTACCAAGTCTTTAGATCCTATACTCATTCTCATATTAGTTAAAGAAACCTAATGCTAGATCAATGAAGTGCATATCCCTTGATTATGTGTAAATATCTCGAGCCTCATCCCAAGTCATTATCGAAGAAGGCATGCTTGTACCTGATTGAACTCGTTGACAACAACTCAAAATACTTGAGCTCAAGTTATCATGTAGCAATCCTCCAATCCCACTCTTATAACCCACTCTCACACTTTGTAAATATTAGATATAGGATGTTAGGGATGTCATAGTGTATTGTAATGATATAAATATAATCCCACATTTGATTCTCACAAAATATGAGATTGAGTTATAAGTTGTGGGGATTACTGTTTAAAAACATATGCGTAAGCATTTTGTGTGGTGAGTTTGAGCGCAACAAGTTGTCAGTGTCACTTTTCCTCTATAGTTGCTTGGATTTAGACTCATCATGTTACATTTTAAATTTAATGTGAAAGAATACATACAACACTGAGATATAGTATGTGCATATGTGACTATCGAGAAGTGGAGTTACATTTGCTATTACACTATCAATCATAAAAGAGACATGTGTGAAGCAGAAAAGTCCAATATTAAAATACTAAAACACTTAAACAGAAGATAGAATAAGATGCAAGGGAATTTAGGATGATTTGTGTAAAATATTTGGACTAAAAAATACCGAATTGATGTTAAAAACAACATGAGGATATGAAAGCAACATTTTGCCAAACGTGAGCGAAGATGTAGAGAGAACGGAGTCACAACCATATTTTGACAAGGAATTCCCGCAAAGTTGCTTGCCGTTTGAATCTGCCAAGGACCAAAGAAGCTTCATTGCGAGTACCTCTACATCAATACCTCTAGTAATTTGGCGATCAATGGATGGTTGAGATGGTGATGATCGGAGATAGTGTTCGAGGAACGGATATTGATCTTGTAGGGTGGAAGGAATTATAAGTATATGATCAATACAAATATTGGCAGAAATATAGAACAAAGAGGAAGGATTTACTATTGAAACATGGGAACAACAACTTCTTGTGTGGTAAAAGAAAAGATAGGCCAAAAACTGAGGTTTTCATCCGGATGTGAACATATATATTATATCTTTGTAACTCTTGAGAAGGAAGATTGTTTTAATAAAAACTAATTGAACAATTTCCGCATAAGCGCCCGTGGCCTAATGGATAAGGCGTCTGACTTCTAATCAGGCGATTGTGGGTTCGAGTCCCACCGGGCGTGCTTTTTATAATTTTAAATTTTTTAACCTGCATTGATTACTGTTTCTACTCTTATATATTACAAGAACTTGTATTTATTTCTGTAACGTATGGTTGATTAAATACTTCGTAAATTAAACGAGGCTGACTTTTTCCATTGGACTGCTTTCTGTTGAACGATTCCGCATGTAAGGAGCTTGTTTGGTTGATTGCTTACCGCAGAGCAACCACTCCATTTGGCTCGTTTAGTTGTCTACTAGGACTACTAATCGAATCGAATATCTTTAAATAACTTAAATTCTAATTCATTATATAAATTTCAAATCCGAATTCAAATCAAATTCTTAAATGAATTGGCTGACTTAAGTTCGGATTCAATTAATTTTAAGTTTCGAATATTCGAACTCGATTCATTTTATTTTGAATTAGAAATGTAATTGATGTCTTAGAGCTTATATAAATAATATTATATGAAGTATAATATAAAGATTTTATTGTATAAAAAATCTATAATTAAGGAAAATATCAACCAAAAGACAAAATGCAAACATACCACATGAAGGGAAAGATCAAATGACTTTGCTAATACTACTAGTCCTTGGAAGCTTACCATAAATAAATAGAGTCAGATGGTCTCTTCAGCACAATGTCATATCCACTGATCTACACCTATAAAAAAACCATTACATCAAGAAAAGGAAACTTGTTGCACTCCCTCCTATGCAAGGTATAAAATCTGAAATCTCAAAATATTCTATCAAGTAGACCTTCTGTAAATATAGAATACAGTTTTAATCTTCCTAACACTCACCTAAACATTGAAAATTATATCATGGATGTGGAATCACTTGTTTAATTTTCAAATTCACCCTAGGGTCACCATGTCACTCCTATCCTAATACAAAAGTCAACAAAAGAACCATGTACAAGATCCTAGACCTCATTTTAAATGATGAAAATGACAAGATGCATAGACCTTAAACAATGGAAATGGCAACATGCATAAAAACCTGCAGACTACACCTTTAACTTACATCGAAAAGGACACGAACAACAAGCACGACACAGAAAAAGAAGGTAGAGAACAACAATAAAACAACATCAGAGGTGGACTCAAGATGCTCCACAATACCAGAAACAAAAGCATAGAACACAACCTAGATTGATTATAGACGGACTAGGGTTGAGCATTGGGCCAGGCCAACCCGACCCGGCCCGAAACTTGGCCCATGTAGCCCGACCCGAACTCGAGCCCGCAAATAATTGGGTCGGGCTTTGGGCCTTAATTCAAGCTGAAATGTATATTTCGGCCGGATCCGGGCCTGATAGGGCCCCAAATCCGAAAGCTCGATTGTCCGGCCCGTTAGCTTGGCCCGTTTCAAGGGCCCAAACTACCAAGTTAGTTAGCTCGACCCATTACTTCTGCATATGAGTGATGATAGAATTCAGATGGACATTTAATTCTAAAAATATTAATTTAATTAAATTTAACAACCATAATTGTTATATATACCATCATGATAATAATTTACCATGTTAACGAACATACATTGTAAACAATTATATTACACTGGTAATATATTCAGCATGTTTAGAGCATGTTGTTGTGCATAGCAAATTCGTATTGTGGATATGATTCCTTAATATTATCAATGTGGTAAAACATATTTGCATGTGTAAAGAATACACATTTTTGTTGGGGATGGATGATGTATTTGGAAGATAAAAACAAGCTCAATATGTCCTGAAGTTTCAATTGGGTCGGCCCATAATATTTGGGTCGGGCTTGGGTTTGGGCTTAAATTTTGAAAAATAAAATAGGCCTAGACCCGGCCCGTTAGCCTGTATACTAAAATGGGTTTGGGCTAGACTAAGCCGAACCGGGCCCGAACCTGACCCATGCTCAACCCTAGCCTTCCCCGAATATCTAGTTCTGACTCCGGCGGATTCTCTAGCAGCCAATTCTCTCCCTACTCCGTTGGATACCATCTGAGAGGAAGATAAAGGTTGGTGAAACATATACTTCTTCCTCCCATTTTAATTATTTCAGCATTGTTACTTTATGCTTTAGATATAACTTATTCGGTTCATGTTTAGTTTATTTTGAACCTTGGTAATCTCATTTGAATCCCAAAAGGCCCTTAGGTTCATGTTTAGTTTACTTCGACCCCGTACTTTCTACTATACGGGTAATCATATAAATTTAAATGCATGTAGAGATTTTTACGGCTACAATGACACCCATAATCGCTTAATTAATATAATTAAAACCGTTGAAATCCCTCTCATCAAGGAGCTTGACCCCTAGCTCGAGACCCGGACCATGCTCCCCTTCTGGTCCCAAGAACCCAATTCCGCCCTGCTTCCCGGTGAATTACATTCCAAATAACTCAACTTCCCGCGTGGATCTTATCGTAGAGGGGGGGTGCTAATTCCATATTCTGGTTAGGCCAAGGCGTATGACACCAGTACGGTATTAGATTGCAGGTCGATATCGTCAATGCTCCCACCGTTTTCGAGCTCGATGTTGTCGTCCTTTACGAGATCCAACGAATGGAAAGCCTCCTTCAGGGGGCATGCTAGACCTGGCCAAATTGCGGGTCGGGCCGGCCCATGGACCGGGCCGAACGGGCCGAGGTTAAAAAACCTCTATCCAAAGCCCGCCCATGGGCCCCCATGGCCCATTTTAATCATTTTCCATTGATTTTTTTAATGGTATTTCATACGTATAAATGATTTTATTAATACCATCTATACTTTATATAACTAATATACGTAGTTTACATGTTATTTGACATGTAATTCATTGAATTTTTATTTAAAACTAGCGTCATAAATGAAAAACTTAAATAATATCATATTAATACATGTATAATTTGACATATATTTATATATTTTTTATTTTTTGCGGGTCGGGCCGGACCGGCCCATGCTTAAATTTCAAAGCCCAAGCCCGGCCCATGAGCGGGCTGGGCGGGCTGGGCGGACAGGCCCCCATCCCGTTGGCCAGGTCTGGGCATCAGTTTAGCATATGGAGGTGGAATCAACAGTGGGAGATCAAAACCTCAAGTGATAACAGCGGGCTCACAGGAAACAACAGCAACACCATTGAATTGCAAGTCAGGACAAACTTTATAAAAAAAACATTGAAATTAGCAAAGAATGGCATATCCATCGTTATATCAACAACAACAGTCAATATAGTGAGTCGTACACATTGTTATTTTCTAAAATTTTAACCTAACTTCGCTAATTTTTTAACATGCATACACTATAACACGCACATACCAATATATGTTCTCACTAATTTATATGCACACACATATTATAACATAGACAACATACACATGCATATTTAGATACCGAACACATTGACATTTACATTTAATATCTTAATATATGGTCTCTAAAGTATTGGAAATATACAAGCATTTATTCATGGGATATTTACCCAGCAGACCTTAAAATCTTTCGAAATTACCTCTACGACCTTTGAAACATCATAATTCCTCCCACGACCCCGTAATCTTGCTCCGTCTTACCCCACGAACCCTACCGTTAAATTGACACATCTAAAGTTAACTTCATCGAGTTAAAGACGAGTTAATCTAACCAAACCACGATCAGATGGCTAAAATTAATCCAGAAAAAAGAATAATGTGAGCGTATACCAGAGGAATATCGGAGCATGGCCATTGCGGCTTCCCATGATGATTGCGTCTCTGGAAGCGAGATAATCGACGTTACGCGACAGAGCGTTGATGTGTTCCAGTCTGGTGATCTGCACTCCGCATGGCATTGGACACCCCACGAACTTGTGTCCAGACACGCTCACGCTTCCAATGGGCTTCTTGAATGTCACTTTTGGTGCCTGCTCAACATTTTGATAGCATCGTTATAGTCAGAGGGGTGCTGGTGCTGTGCAGGCGGTGGGGGGAGGAGGCGATGTAGCGGCTGGACAGGGGACTGCGGGAGGTTGGGGCGGGAGGTCTGGACAGGGAGGCGGTGGGGTGCTGATGTGCAGGACAGGGGGGGCGATGCAGCGGCTGGACCGGGGGGGGACGATGCTCGTCTCATTCCTCTTCGTTACAGAGATTATCACGTAACTGGACGGCACATCCCCAAGCAGTACAGGAAACTTCTTGCCGTCGAAGATCATCAGATTGTCAAAGTTGCAGTAATAGAAGCTCGTCATCACCAGTATCTTTCTGCCGATCCCCACGGAGATGGTGTGCAGTTTTTCTGGTTCTTCGGGAAGGTGCGAAGGGTCCCGAGGGCCGTTCTTGTTGGGTACCATGAAGCTCACGCCGGATCGGATGAAGGTGCCGTCTCCTAACCAAGTTATGTTGGGGGACGTCGTGCCGTTGGTGGAGCCACAGTGGATGGACCATGATTTTGCAATAGTGCAACAATTAAATATATAAACTACGATTGGTGTACTTAATCGAACTATGAACCTGCAAGTGCGCGAGTGCAGAAGAGAGGGAGGAGGAGGACCGAGATGCAGGAAGTCATGGATGGCATTGAATGTAAATTTTACAAATAAAATGGGTAGAATATAAAGGAAGATAACGGAATCCGGTTAGTTTTAACGGGCAAATGGACGGGGGTTAACCACAGGGTCTGTAGGGTAAGGGTTAGCAAGATTACGGGGTCGTGGGAGGAATTATGATGTTTCAAAGGTTGTAGAGGTAATTTCGAAAGATTTTAGGGTCTGCTGGGTAAATATCCCTTTATTCATATACATACACATATAAATGATCACAACAAGTAACCATGTAACTTCTTACGGGTTTTTATATCTTAGATATTTTACGTACACCAACAGTGTGTTGTATTCAAAGTTGTATTTAGACTTTAATTGGAAAGTCTATGTAATTACCATTGGCATTCAATTTGGTTTCAATTGGGAAACCAAATGGTTTGGAGGGAAAGTTGGGAATTCCCAAATTTGAAATATGGAAGTTTGGGTGGAAGTTTAGTCCCACACCGGGGAGAACTAAACTTTTTGGTGTACTTAAATATGAGTTCACATCCCAAGCTCTTGTAGCAATAGTAGAGAGGAGGAATGGAGGACCACACACGCGCGCGCGCGCTCCGCTCCGCTCCGGCTCCGGCTCCGGCTCGGGAGAGTCAATTCGGATCTCGATACTTTTGCTACGGTTTTCATTTGGTAAGTCGATTAAATTAATCATATGATTAATTTGGTAAGTCGACTTAAATGGGAATTCAACTCGTCGTTATGGGCGCGTTTTTTGGGATCCGAAAGGATGCGTTTTCGGGAGCATTTTTGGAAACCAAAGGTCGCGTTTTTAGGACGCGAGCCCCTCTATTTATATCCCTCACTCGCAAGAAAAACCTCTCTCACGCCGTCTCTCTTTGGTTCTTCCTCTCGCAGACGAACGTCTTCCTCTTCTCCTCTCTCGGCTGCAGTTCTCTGAGGTACAATCGAGGACGATCCCGTTGGTGTGCGCCGACGACGATCGTGAACCGTCGTATCCTGGGAGCGGATCGCCAGTACCCTACGCACCGGTATTGTGGGGGCGATATCTTCTCTAAGGACAGTCCATTTTCATGGACGCTTCGGTGACTTCTAAACTGATCTTTGTTTTATTTTGCTTGCCGCAATACGTTTATTGCTTTACCCTTTCTGGATAATGCCCGTGTTTTTGTTTCTATTCTTTTAATCGGTTCCTGTTTGCATTGAATAATCAGATAATGATTGGGAAACATATGATTAATATGATTTTAATCTGGATCGTTTCTCTGTTAATTCATTTGTATCCGATATTATACTGTTTAATGTATGAACTGGTAATCTTATTTACAACAATCTTAGAGAAGATATCCCGAACCGATTCTAGAATGTCGGAAACAATGTTTAAATCGAGGGTAGATATGACGGGTATGCCTGAAAAATTCGGTGGATAGAATTTTAAGCGTTGGCAACAACGCATGAGGATCTGGTTAACCACCATAGGGTTAATCTCGATGCTTGAAACAGACTGTCCTACGGTGGAGGCGGAAAACGCCTCACCCGATAGCCATAAGGCGCAATCTGCGTGGAAAGAACGCGACCGTATATGTCATGGTTGCATCTTGTTGACTCTGTCCAACACGTTGTTTGATGTATATTGTTCATCCACGCAGACTGCGAAGGGACTATGGGAAAATTTGGATCGGAAGTATAACACCGAAGATCTCGGTATTGAGAAATACTCCGTAGCCAAATTCTTCAAGTTTTCCATGGCCGAAGGGAAGTCTGTTTCTGAACAGGCACACGAGTTTTTACTCCTGCTCCATGGTTTAGAGGATGTCGAAATGAAACTTCCAGAGAAGTTTCAGGTCATGTGCATCATAGAAAAATTTCCCAAGTCTTGGGAAGACTTCGGTATAACCCTAAAACACAGAAAGGGGAAAATTTTTATGGATGACTTGATAGTGGCTATTGCCATAGAGGAGGAACACAGGAAACAAAAACCTTTGCTTCCAGTTGATATTCAGGCTAAGGTCAATCTTATGACCTCGAAGGGCAAGGATAAAAAGGGAAAGGGTCCCAATAACAATAAAATGAAACCAAAGGGCAAGATTCAGAAAAAGGCAAAGAATAAACCCTGCTGGCATTGTAATCAGGTTGGCCATTGGAAGAAGGACTGTCCGTCCTTGAAGGCTCAACCTAAGGCTACAGACGGGAGTCCACAAGTGAACATGATCACTATGGGACTTGAGGCTAGCGAGGGGTATGTCTCTGTAAAACCTGAACTATACCATATCCATGATCCAAATGAGTGGCTCGTGGATACGGGAGCTAATGTAAATATATGTTGTGACAGAACATTGTTTTCTTCTTATCAGACCTGCAGCGGTGGGACTGTGAAGATGGGGAACGATTCTGCAGCCAGGCTGCTAGGGTCAGGACAAGTCAACTTGAGGTTCTCCTCTGGACGAGTCTGGACGTTGCACAGGGTGCTTCATGTTCCTGACATCAAGAAGAATGTGTTATCTGGCTCCATCTTAGTTAGAAATGGTTTTGAATTAAACTTTAAATATAATAAAGTTGTTATTCAGAGACATGGTGTCTTTTATGGAAAAGGTTATTTGGTTGACTTTGACTTCTTATTTAGAATTAGATGTGATTCAGTAAACATTAATGAATTGAATGTTTTGAATGCTGAATGTTCTAGTTCTGTGTCTCAAGTTGTGAATAATCTTGAATCTTGTGATCTGTGGCATGGTAGATTGGGACATGTAAACCTAAATTCGATTAAAAGGATGATGAATTTAGAATTGATCCCTAAACACACAATTGATAAAACTCAAAAATGTGAAATATGTGTGCAAGCAAAGACACCTAGGAAGTCTTTTCAGTCTATCTCTAGAGATAGTGAGATCTTGGATCTAGTGCACACAGATATCTGTGAGTTTAATGGTGTGTTGACCCGAGACAATAAGAAATACTTTATCACCTTTATAGATGATGGCAGTAGATACTGCTATGTACATCTAATGAAAATCAAGGATGAAGCCTTAGAGAAATTTCTTATCTTTAAGAATGAGGCTGAGACACAAAAAGGAAAAGTACTTAAACGCCTTAGGTCAGATAGAGGAGGTGAATATACCTCCAACTTATTTGATGAACAATGCAAATCTTTTGGCATAGTTCATGAAGTTACGGCCCCATATTCACCGCAATCAAATGGGATAAAAGAACGGAAAAATAGAATCTTAACTGACATGATCAATGCTCTCCGACAGAGTTCTGGACTTCCAATCTATATGTGGGGAGAAGCCTTGAATACGGCTTGCCATATTCTAAATAGGGGGCCTTCAAGACATATGGAAAAGTGTCCCTTTGAACTTTGGAGAAATAGGAAACCGAGTTTAAGATATCTCAAAGTGTCGGGCTGTCTTGCTAAGGTTAGTCCCAGAACACAAGAGAAAGAAACTTGGTCCTAAAACTGTTGATGCGGTCTTCTTAGGTTACCTAGAAAATAGCTATGCATATAGGTTCTTGGTAATTCGGTCCGAGATACCGAGCATAGATGTCAACACTATTGTTGAACTCTGTGATGCTACCTTCTTTGAGGATGTCTTTCCATTGAAGACTGGGATTCCTCAGAATCTGACCATTGAGGGCGCCTCCACATCAGGATCTATTCCAGATAAAGTGGAAAGGATAACGAATGTGGGGGTTGAGACTCAACCTAAACCCAATGATCTTTCTGAAGAGAACGAGCTAAGGAGGAGTAAAAGACCTCGGATAGCCAAGGATCTGGGTAGCGACTTCGTTGTCTACCAGATCGAGGGTGATCCACCAAGTTACAAGGAAGCCATGGCTTTATCTGAAGCAAAACAATGGAAGGAAGCCATAAAATCCGAGATGGATTCCATTATGGCTAATGGAACTTGGGAGTTGATTGATTTACCCAAAGGGTGCTATACCATTGGGTGCAAGTGGGTGTTTAAGAAAAAGCTTAGAACTAACGGATCAATTGAAAAGTATAAAGCCAGATTAGTTGCCAAGGGCTTTAGGCAAAAGGAAGGTATCGATTATTTTGATACCTATTCACCTGTGACTAGGATAACCACAATCCGGATGCTCATAGCATTGGCATCTGTATATGATCTCTTTATCCACCAAATGGATGTGAAGATCGCCTTCTTGCATGGCGATCTTGAGGAAGAGATATATATGGATCAACCTGATGGGCTTGTGACTCCTGGGAATGAGAGAAAGGTTTACAAGCTTGTCAAATCCCTTTACGGATTGAAACAAGCACCAAAGCAGTGGCATGAAAAATTTGACAAGACCATTTTGTCATGTGGCTTTAAGGTTCATGAATCCGATAAATGTGTTTATTCCAAGGTGAAAGGTGATGAGTGTATTGTCTTGTGCCTATATGTTGATGACATATTGTTGTTTGGATCACATATGAGGATTATTAATGAGACTAAGTCTTTCTTGAGTAGCAAGTTTGAGATGAAGGACATGGGTGTTGCTGATGTGATCTTGGGTCTCAAACTGACAAGGTCAGTTGATGGGATTGTAGTTTCTCAATCTCACTATGTTGAGAAGGTACTTGAGAAATTTGGATATCAAGATTGCAAAGCAGTAAGCACTCCTTTTGATTCATCCAAAACGCTATTTAAGAATAAAAGTGGAGTACATGTAGCCCAGCTAAGGTATTCACAAGTAATAGGAAGTTTAATGTTGTAACGACCCCCGTTTCCTGGGCCGTCGAATCCTCCCATATCCGGATCTGGTTACTGAGCAATAATTTATTCAGCAATCACAACTAACATTCAGAAATATACTGCAAATAAAAATACTCGGAAGAAAGTATTTCAACACTTTTCCATTCACAAAATAAAGTTTAGAGGATACATTGTCCCATTTCAACACATAGTTGCGTACCTAAAGCTTTCATGAAGTTCTCCCAATAGTGTGAGTTTAATCGTGAATCTCGATCAGAAACTACTTCCTTCGGGATACCATGGAGGCGAATCACATGTGTAATATATAACTCAGCCAGCTGGTCTGGAGTGAAAGATAAGCTTATCGGAATGAAGTGTGATACCTTTGTCAGACGATCTATTATAACCCAGACACTATCTTTACTACCAGTCGTCTGAGGTAAGCCAGTAATGAAATCCATGGAAATGCTTTCCCATTTCCATTCAGGTATAGGGAGGGGTTGCAATAATCCCGGTGGCTTTTGGTGTGAAGCCTTTACCTGCTGGCAAGTGAAACATGAATTCACAAACTCAGCAACATCTTTCTTCATTCCTGACCACCAAAAGTATGAATGAAGATCCTTATACATCTTTGTAATTCCTGGATGAATAGATAATCTAGAAAAATGAGCTTCTCGTAAGATGTCTTTCCTTAGTTCAAGTGTGTTTGGTACACAAACTCTGTGATGATTATACAGTAAACCATCTTGTATCTGGAATCCCTGTATCTCATTCTTCTCAAGTTGTTGTTTTAAGTCTTTGAGGACTGGATCATCCTCCTGTCCTTTCTTTATTTTATCCCATATTTCTGGTTTGTATCGATGAGGAATAGTTATAGTATCAGCACTACTATCAAATGGTTTCCATTCACTTAACGTTGATAGTAAACCCCAGAAGTGGATAGCACTCACTAACCCGAGTGACTAAGTTCTTCTGCTAAGGGCATCTGCTACGACGTTCCCCTTACCAGGGTGGTAGGAGATAGTGCAATCATAGTCTTTCAGCAACTCTAGCCACCGTCTCTGTCTCATATTGAGTTCATTCTAATCAAATAGATATTTCAAGCTTTTATGATCGGTGAAGATTTCAAAAGTAATACCATACAGGTAGTGTCTCCAAATCTTTAAAGCGAACACTACGGCAGCTAATTCAAGGTCATGTGTTGGGTAGTTCTTCTCATGTGTCCTGAGCTGTCGTGATGCATACGCAACTACCTTACCATGTTGCATAAGAACCGCCCCAAATCCTTCTTTTGACGCGTCAGTGTACACTGTAAACCCTTCACTCCCGGAGGGTAGAGTAAGGATTGATGCAGATGTTAGGCATTCTTTCAGTGTCTGAAAACTAGCTTCACATGTATCAGACCATAAGAATGGGACCTCCTTTTGAGTTAGTCTAGTCATTGGCAATGCTATCCGTGAAAAGTCCTTCACAAATCTTCTGTAATATCCAGCTAAACCCAGAAAAAATCGTATTTCTGCGACAGTTTTCGGGCGTTCCCAACTCATCACCGCACTAATCTTTGTAGGATCAACTGATATACATTCCCCAGAAATAACATGGCCTAAGAAAGATACTTCAGATAGCCAGAAGTCACATTTGCTATATTTAGCATACAGATTATTCTTCCTTAGAGTTTCAAGTGCCTTCCTGAGATAATGTTCATGCAGATACTTATCCTTTGAGTAAATAAGCACATCATCAATAAAGACTACTACAAAGTGATCTAAGAACTCCTTGAATACTCTATTCATAAGATCCATGAAGGCTGTTGGGGTATTTGTTAGTCCAAAAGGCATAACTAAGAATTCATAATGCCCGTATCTAGTCCGAAAAGCTGTCTTGGGAATATCTGTATCTTTAATTTTCAACTGACGGTATCCAGATCTTAAATCAATCTTGGAATACACTGTTGAACCTTGTAAATGATCAAAGAAATCATCTATTCTTGGTAGAGGATACTTGTTCTTTATTGTCCTTTTTTTTAGTTGTCTATAGTCAATGCACAACCGCATCGAGCCATCCTTTTTCCTAACAAATAAGACAGGTGCACCCCATGGTGAAGTAGTAGGACGAATGAATCCTTTATCTAACAGTTCTTGCAATTGTACCTTTAACTCTCGTAACTCAGCTGTTGCCATCCTATACGGAGGGATAGAGATAGGCTGAGTATCAGGTATGAGAGAGATTTCAAATTCAATCTCTCGCTCAGGTGGTAATCCAGGTAGTTCCTCTGGAAATACATCAGTAAACTCGCACACTATAGGCACATCTTCTATCATTCTTTCTGACCCTGATGTAGTGGATACATAAGCTAAATAACCTTGGCACCCTTCCTCTAACAACTGTTGTGCCTTCAATGTAGAGATATATTTGATATTATCATTGGATGTCTTTCCAATGAACTGGAACTCTATCGAGTTAGGAAGGTGGAATGTTACTGTCTTCTGGAAACAGTCAAGACATGCATGATGCCTTTCTAACCAATCCATTCCTAGTATAAGATCAAAGTAATTCAATTCGATAAGTAGCCGATAAGCATGTGACTGATGTCCTGCAATTTGTCACACACAGTTGTTTAAGATCTTCTTGAATTATAATTGACCTCTTGGTTTCTTACAATAGGAATCAAACATTCTTCTTCTTCTTGTTGTTTGTTTTGGCGTGCCTACGAAGTGCCTCATCCATTACTCCTCCAAATGAAATAGGAGCAACCAAATTCTATGGACCGATGGTATATAAAGTCTTTCTTATGAGGATGAATAGAACCCTTAACTCAATCATCCGCGGGTCTGGAAGACTTTGATCTCTCATAGTGGCATTGAGTCCTCACTCTAATGCTTATTACCTTTTCCCCATGTCTTGGAGCATTGCCATCATAGCCGCTAATTGTCTAGACACATCTTGGTCTGCCATGATCTTGGGATGAGTTAAGGTTAAAAGTCAGATCCTATATGTCTTAGCATGATGTACATCAGGGACAATGACTTGTGAATGTTACTGTAGTCATTTATTAAGATCAAAGGATCTTAATACAACCTTAGTTTCTGAATACCGCTCATAGTTATTAATTACTAAATAAATTACTGGAATAATCGAGCTCTGATACCAATCTGTAACGACCCCCGTTTCCTGGGCCGTCGAATCCTCCCATATCCGGATCTGCTTACTCAGTAATAATTTATTCAGCAATCACAACTAACATTCAGAAATATACTGGAAATAAAAATACTCGAAAGAAAATATTTCAACACTTTTCCATTCACAAAATAAAGTTTAGAGGATACATTGTCCCACTATAACCATTACATATACATCAGCTTGAAAGGAAAATATACAAAAGATTACTAACTACCTTAAAGAGTAAAGCTACTGTGGCTGGCTGAATGTCTAGTATGTAAGCCGCATGAATTTTTAAAGTCCTTGCTATGGCTCACCGATACCTGTTGGGTTTTCCATAAATCATAGGATAAAAATTAGCGAATGCTAAGTAACGAAGAAGAGAAAAGCAAATAAATTGTGTAATTTTTTTCAAAACTTGATATCACAATATTTCATTCCTTTTTATTAATTTATATCCTATTCCTTTCTATTCCACATTAGGGATTAGTCCAGGGGAACCCCACCATTCTTGGACTCCGAAGCTGTGGATGCTTCGGGATTGGAGATTGTGTTGATCTTGGTAAGCTTATGCCGCCGCACGTCGCCTCAACCAATCCTCCAATACTACCCTTACAATTTCCTTTTCTTTTATTAAACAGGGTCTCAACCCTCAGCCTGGAAAATCAAATGAGTACACCGTCCTCGAGGACTCGGTTGCTTAAAACCTTAGGCTAACATTTAATCATATAACCTAGCGGCTTTAAATATATGTTATCGTGACCCAGCCGCTATTGAACCACTCGTGCCTCCACATGACACGACCACATCTTCCGTCGTTCCAACCCGAATATATGAGCTCCCGGTACCACGCGTTGCAAAACATTTAATTTGTGCGCACTTATCATAACAGGCCAACCGTGTACCACCTAGGTAGGGAAATGCCAATACGGGTTCCTTCCGACAACCTACAGGTTGCATGCCCGACCTGTAGTACTACTCCCAATCATCCTTATCGTGACACATGATCCTTTTCAGGATCCAACTCAAATCACACCAATTCACATGATTTAATTCTTTCGTTAAGTCTTTGATTTGCATAAACCGCAATACTTGGTATCGACTCACATATATATTATTCATAACCATATGTATACTCCTATTTATGCCTATTTTAACTCCCAAACCCTAATTTTCAGAGCCAACGCATCAATTTGATGTGTAAATCTTATTTTAGTGGGAATTAAAAAGCAATTCTTCAGACTTTTTCAAAAATAGCCAAAATTAGGATTCTTCGTAGCAAAGAATACTAAATCAAGAATTTCAATAATTTCGTATGAAAACCCAACAGCAAAAAGAAGGATTTCGTTACCTAATCGAGCTCTATCTCGTGTATGCAAGGCTTTATCGAGTTTCGTTTTTAGAAAGGCTAATTTAAGGCTCCTGAAAAGATCGAATTTCATTTTTCGTATCAAAACGCTAAGAACATGTTAAAAACGAACGAAGAACGCGAAGAACACGAAGAACGTCAAGAACATATTTTCTCTTAGAAATTCGGCAGAGTTTCCCCTTATATCGGGATATATTTCTCGGAAAATTTCGGCAGAGTTTCCCCTTATATCGGGATATATTTCTCGGAAAATTTCGGCAGAGTTTCCCTTTATATCGGGACATATTTCAAAATAAAAACGAAAAGAGTTTCCTCTATAAAATCAATCGAGAGGAAAATAACAATGAAACTGAAAGAATATACTCAACAACAAGAGATGAAGAACCGGTAGACACCACACATCTTAGGTGAGTGAACGTGTGACGAATCACAGGGTCACTGACGTCCACAGCCGCCCGCACCTAAGTAGGGTATTACACAGATTTCTCCATCGAAATAACTATAAAAGCATAATACGAAGAATAGAAAAATAAACGATGGAGAATCGGTAGACAACACGCGTCTTAGATGAGTAAACGTGTGACGAATCACAGGGTCACTGACGTGCATAGCCGCCCGCACCTAAGTAGGGTGTTACACAGATTTCTCCTCGAACCACAACAGGAAAACGAATCGGAAAGAAATATGAATCAAAAACAAAACTTGGAAGAACAAGAGTATGAATTGAAAGCCTAGCTTACGAAGCAACTAAGAGAGGATCATACCTTTCTTCTTCTCGTTCTTCCGGCAGCGCTTCGCTAGCGCTCCTCCCTCGCCTCCCACTCCTCCTCCCAACCTTTCGACCCTAGCCCTTGGGGTGGTGGTAGTGTAAGTTGTAGAGAATGAATGGGTAGGGGGGTCTATTTATAGGCCCTAGAAAACCACTAACCATGGTAGAAAACCATGGTTTAGACCTTAACCATGATTTAGCGGCCCATGGTTTTGGCCAATGATTTTAGCCAAAACTTATCCCAAACTTGGAGCTTAAGTTAGAACGTTCTAGAGGATTCTAGATTCGCTAATGACGCTTAATTAACACTAATCGTGATTAACTTTCACTAATCACGATTTAACTTTCGCGGCTTACGCATATCTTTTGTTAACTATTGATTAGTGTTTACTAATGATCATTAGCGTCTTTCAATCGTCATTAATTTCTTTAATCATGTTTAATTAGTCTTAATGACAGTCATTATGAATTAATGACATCTTAGCCTTCCTTACTTCTCTTTCTTCCGAAATTCATAACAAATCGAAACGAAGTCCGATTCACACGAAACAAATTCTGCCGGTTTCCTCTTTACGAGCCGGATCTTATTATATAGGATCCGAGATATGCCAAGTTCAAGGCTTTACAATTATAACAACCTTAAAGGAAGTCTCGTCCTCGATACTAGAAATGCAGGCATAACATCCTTAAAGAGGATTGAAACCATAACAACCTTAAAGAGAATTAACGTCATGTCATTTAAAATGAACATATACATAATATATAATTTTATTATTTAAATAAGTACGGGTATTTTGTGATGCATACGCAACTACCTTACCATGTTGCATAAGAACCGCCCCAAGTCCTTCTTTTGACGCGTCAGTGTACACTGTAAACCCTTCACTCCCGGAGGGTAGAGTAAGGATTGGTGCAGATGTTAGGCATTCTTTCAGTGTATGAAAACTAGCTTCACATGTATCAGACCATAAGAATGGGACCTCCTTTTGAGTTAGTCTAGTCATTGGCAATGCTATCCGTGAAAAGTCCTTCACAAATCTTCTATAATATCTAGCTAAACTCAGAAAAGATCGTATTTCTGTGACAGTCTTCGGGCGTTCCCAACTCATCACCGCACTAACCTTTATAGGATCAACTGATATACCTTCCCCAGAAATAACATGGCCTAAGAAAGATACTTTAGATAGCCGGAAGTCACATTTTCTATATTTAGCATACAGTTTGTTCTTCCTTAGAGTTTCAAGTGCCTTCCTGAGATAATGTTCATGCAGATACTTATCCTTTGAGTAAATAAGCACATCATCAATAAAGACTAAGTGATCTAAGAACTCCTTGAATACTCTATTCATGAGATCCATGAAGGCTGCTGGGGCATTTGTTAGTCCAAAAAGCATAACTAAGAATTCATAATACCCGTATCTAGTCCGAAAAGCTGTCTTGGGAATATCTGTATCTTTAATTTTCAACTGATGGTATCCAGATCTTAAATCAATCTTGGAATACACAGTTGAACCTTGTAACTGATCAAAGAGATCATCTATTCTTGGCAGAGGATACTTGTTCTTTATTATCCTCTTGTTTAGTTGTCTATAGTCAATGCACAACCGCATCGAGTCATCCTTTTTCCTAACAAATAAGACAGGTGCACCCCATGGTGAAGTACTAGGACGAATGAATCCTTTATCTAACAGTTCTTGCAATTGTACCTTTAACTCTCGTAACTCAGCTGCTGCCATCCTATACGGAGGGATAGAGATAGGCTGAGTATCAGGTATGAGAGAGATTTCAAATTCAATCTCTCGCTCAGGTGGTAATCCAGGTAGTTCCTCTGGAAATACATCAGTAAACTCGCACGCTATAGGCACATCTTCTATCATTCTTTCTGACCCTGATGTAGTGGATACATAAGCTAAATAACCTTGGCACCCTTCCTCTAACAACTGTTGTGCCTTCAATGTAGAGATATATTTGATATTATCATTGGATGTCTTTCCAATGAACTGGAACTCTATCGAGTTAGGAAGGTGGAATGTTACTGTCTTCTGGAAACAGTCAAGAAATGCATGATGCCTTTCTAACCAATCCATTCCTAGTATAAGATTAAAGTAATTCAATTCGATAAGTAGCCGATAAGCATGTGACTGATGTCCTGCACTTTGTCACACACAGTTGTCTAAGATCTTCTTGAATTATAATTGACCTCGGGTTTCTTACAATAGGAATCAAACATTCTTCTTCTTCTTGTTTGTTTTGGCGTGCCTACGAAGTGCCTCATCCATTACTCCTCCAAATGGAATAGGAACAAACAAATTCTATGGACCGATGGTATCTAGAGTCTTTCTTATGAGGATGAATAGAACCCTTAACTCAATCATCCGCGGATCTGGAAGACTTTGATCTCTAATAGTGGCATTGAGTCCTCACTCTAATGCTTATTACATTTGCCCCATGTCTTGGAGCATTGCCATCATAGCCGCTAATTGTCTAGACACATCTTGGTCTGCCATGATCCTGGGATGAGTTAAGGTTAAAAGTCAGATCCTATATGTCTTAGCATGATGTACATCAGGGACAATGACTTGTGAATGGTACTGCAGTCATTTATTAAGATCAAAGGATCTTAATACAACCTTAGTTTCTGAATACCGCTCATAGTTATTAATTACTAAATAAATTACTGGAGTAACCGAGCTCTGATACCAATCTGTAACGACCCCCGTTTCCTGGACCGTCGAATCCTCCCATATCCGGATCTGGTTACTCAGCAATAATTTATTCAGCAATCACAACTAACATTCAGAAATATACTACAAATAAAAATACTCGGAAGAAAGTATTTCAACACTTTTCCATTCACAAAATAAAGTTTAGAGGATACATTGTCCCACTATAACTATTACATGTACATCAACTTGAAAGGAAAATATACAAAAGATTACTAACTACCTTAAAGAGTAAAGCTACTGTGGCTGGCTGGATGTCTAGTATGTAAGCCGGATGAATTTTTAAAGTCCTTACTATGGCTCACCGATACCTGTTGGGTTTTCCATAAATCATAGGATAAAAATTAGCGAATGCTAAGTAACGAAGAAGAGAAAAGCAAATAAATTGTGTAATTTTTTTCAAAACTTGATATCACAATATTTCATTCCTTTTTATTAATTTAAGTCCTATTCCTTTCTATTCCACATCAGGGATTAGTCCAGGGGAACCCCACCATTCTTGGACTCTGAAGCTGTGGATGCTTCGGGATTGGAGATTGTGTTGATCTTGGTAAGCTTATGCCGCCGCACGTCGCCTTAACCAATCCTCCAATACTACCCTGACAATTTCCTTTTCTTTTATTAAACAGGGTCTCAACCCTCAGCCTGGAAAATCAAATGAGCACACCGTCCTCGAGTACTCGGTTGCTTAAAACCTCAGGCTAACATTTAATCATATAACCTAGCGGCTTTAAATACATGTTATCGTGACCCAGCCGCTATTGAACCACTCGTGCCTCCACATGACACGACCACATCTTCCGTCGTTCCAACCCGAATATATTGGCTCCCGGTACCACGCATTGCAAAACATTCAATTTGTGCGCACTTATCATAACAGGGCAACCGTGTACCACTTAGGTAGGGAAATGCCAATATGGGTTCCTTCTGACAACCTACAGGTTGCATGCCCGACCTGTAGTACTACCCCCAGTCATCCTTATCGTGACACATGATCCTTTTCAGGATCCAACTCAAATCACACCAATTCACATGATGTAATTCTTTCGTTAAGTCTTTGATTTGCATAAACCGCAATACTTGGTATCGACTCACATATATATTATTCATAACCATATGTATACTCCTATTTATGCCTATTTTAACTCCCAAACCCTAACTTTCAGAGCCAACGCATCAATTTGATGTGTAAATCTTATTTTAGTGAGAATTACAAAGCAATTCTTCAGACTTTTTCAAAAATAGCCAAAATTAGGGTTCTTCATAGCAAAGAATACTAAATCAAGAATTTCAATAATTTCGTATGAAAACCCAACAGCAAAAAGAAGGATTTCGTTACCTAATCGAGCTCTCTCTCGTGTATGCAAGGCTTTATCGAGTTTCGTTTTTAGAAAGGCTAATTTAAGGCTCCTGAAAAGATCGAATTTCATTTTTCGTATCAAAACGCTAAGAACATGTTAAGAACGCGAAGAACGAACGAAGAACGCGAAGAACACGAAGAACGTTAAGAACATATTTTCTCTTAGAAATTCGGCAGAGTTTCCCCTTATATCGGGATATATTTCTCGGAAAATTTCGGCAGAGTTTCCCCTTATATCGGGATATATTTCTCGGAAAATTTCGGTAGAGTTTCCCCTTATATCGGGACATATTTCAAAATAAAAACGAAAAGAGTTTCCTCTATAAAATCAATCGAGAGGAAAGTAACAATGAAACTGAAAGAATATACTCAACAACAATAGATGAAAAAACGGTAGACACCACACATCTTAGGTGAGTGAACGTGTGACGAATCACAGGGTCACTGATGTGGACAGCCGCCCGCACCTAAGTAGGGTACTACACAGATTTCTCCATCGAAATAACTACAAAAGCATAATACGAAGAATAGAAACATAAACAATGGAGAATCGGTAGACAACACGCGTCTTAGATGAGTGAACGTGTGACGAATCACAGGGTCACTGACGTGCATAGCCGCCCGCACCTAAGTAGGGTGTTACACAGATTTCTCCTCGAACCACAACAGGAAAACGAATCGGAAAGAAATATGAATCAAAAACAAAACTTGGAAGAACAAGAGTATGAATTGAATGCCTAGTTTACTGACGAACCGCAAAATCGGCCCTTTAAAAGAGCGTTTTTAGCACATGGAAATCATCATCGTAGTCGGGCCGATTCGGGTCGTCAAAGAGATCACCTCATTTAAAGATATGCCATAAATCAAAATGAGGCGATCGAAGATTTATTTTTACTTGGCAAGATACCAAGGTCGAACTCAGGGACACGAGCCTCTCTCGTATTGATCAGATTTAAGTGTGTTTAACTAAGTATAGAATTAAAGGTATATAGGTCAAAATCATGCAAAGACAACAATGCATAAATAAAAAAAACATGCATTTTTTTTATCAAATTTTATCATGCAAATAAATGACATGAAATGCAATGAAAATGTAGTGGGAATATGCCCTAGACACAAATTCATGAGCAAAATATCCAATGAGTCAATTCCAGATTTAATCGAGATAACAAATTCAGTTTGAACAAGGCATGGATTAATTAATAAGAGACACAAAGCTATCAAAATAATATGTCAACATTAAAGTGTCCATTACATGAAATAAGCATGCCATTAGAAAGAACGTCAAACGAGCTTCGAAATGAAACTGAAATCAACTGAAACGGAAACATGATGCTCAAGATATGCATAAAGGAACACAAGGGCATAACTGAAAGGAAACATGAAAGGATAACTACAAAAAGGTCCCTGGGAAGGACTAAAATGTAATTAAAATAAAGCGCAGGTCCTTCCCTGTAAATATACCAAACGCGCGGGGGCATGTTTGCAATATTGAAGAATTCCGTGGGCTCCTCTGCAAATTGCCCAGAAGGCACGCGCCAGGCACGCGCCTTCCAGGCTCGGACGTTGGCTCGGGATCAGCGGAGGTTCGGAGTGGCTTCGGCGTAGGCTCGGACGTTCCGAGGCTCGATGCAGGCTCGTGGAGGTTCGGAGTGGCTTCGGCGTAGGCTCGGACGTTCCGAGGCTCGATGCAGGCTCGTGGAGGTTCGGAGCTACCGAACCTGGAGGCACGGAGACGGAGGCTTGGGCGTGCTCTGGTGACGACGCGTGGCTGCATATGATGCCGTTGGATCAAGATGATCCAACGGTCGCTGGAGAGGCTGGTCTTGAGCGACGTGGCTGAATCTGAGCCGTTGGATCGAGATGATCCAACGGTCGCTGCTCCTCCGTCTTCATCCTCGACTGGTGGCGGCTTTGGAGCTCCGGCGAAGGAGCTCCTCCTCCGCCTCTCTCTCTCAATCACCATTGACCTCCCCCGAGCTCGAAGAAGGATTGTCGAGGAAGCCGGTGACTCGGGAAAGGTCCAGAAGCTCCTGGTGTAGCGCGTCGACGCTTGGCTGATGAAGGATAGCTCGATGAAATCAGCTCCGGCCGAGCTCCGATCAATGAGAGAAGAGAGACCTGCAAGGTTAGAAGTACATAGCCGAAGCAAGAGAAAGGTGCGTGCGTGCAACGTGAAGTGAGGTGGGGAGCTCCTGCGGGTGTAGAGGGTGATGAGCTCGAAGCTCCTCCGCCGCAAGGGCGGAGGAGGTGGGTCGGAGGTGCGATGGGGTCTGGAGGAAGGGAAGAGGTGATCGGAGGGTGTCGCGATGTAGGGGGATCGGAGGCGGAGCTAATGGAGAGAACGATGGAGGGCGAAGTTGACCGGAGGAGCCTAATTAAAGCAGAGAAAAAGAAGAAAAAAATCAAGGATGCAGAAGAAGCTTACCTGGAGATTTGGGCGGAGCGGAGGCTTGGGCTGGAGCTCAAATGGAGCTCCGGGTCATCGCTGGACTCCCCCAGCCGATGGGAGCAGCTTGGCGGGCTCGACGCGCCGCAGCTCCGCCGTTCGAGGCGGAGGGTCTCACCAGGTGGGCATCGTCGTCTTCGCTCGATCCGGCCACCTCCCCCTGTCACTGGGAGGTGGCGGAGGGCTGGGCGAGCCACCGTGTAAAGGCGGACATCGGGAACAGTGGTCGGAGGAGGTGTATTTGAAGGGCGAAGTGGCGGAGGTGATGGTTGACGACGTGGGTTTCGAAGACCGATGTGGGACGACTGGCGGGTGGTCGTGGTACGTGGGGTGATGCGCGAGATGGAGTGAAGATGGGGGAAGACCAGGAGATGGTTGGCGAGATGTGAGGTCAACTGGAGTGGTGGAGAAAATGGGAAGGGTGGACGGATTGCGCGAGGTGGAAGACGTGGGGAAGAAGAGGCTCTGGAGGTTGACGACGGGCTCCTGACCGTTGGATCTGGAGATCCAACGGTTGAGAGTAAGGCGCGGAGTGACGGCGCAGATGGGATCTGGGGCGATGTGATCGGAGGGCAGATGGAGCGGCCATGTGGCGATTGGAGAGCGAGGCGCCATCGGAGGGTGGTGATGAGAGATGGAGGTTGATCGAGCGATTAGGAATAGGGCGTGGATTAACGGTCCTGATGGAAGCTCGGGTGAGTGCGATCGGTGGCGGATGGAAGCGCCACTTGGCGTGTCGAAAGAGCGGCGCGAATGGATGGCGCAGATGGAATCTCGGGTCTGATCGATCGGTTGAGGACAATGAGTAGGTTGAGCGGTATAGATGCGAGGTCCAGGACGCGATCGAAGGGCGCACCGCGTGCCACGTGGCAAGCTGTGGGCGCGGCGCCAAGGAATGGTTCAGATGAAGCGCGGGGATGATCAGACGGCCGAGGCCAAGCAGCGGGCGTGGCAGGAGCACAGCCGTTGGATCCATGAAGGGGATCTAACGGTTGTGGTTGGCGGCGGATAAGACAAAGGGGCCGGGCCACGTGGCGCCCCCAGAATGGGCAACGTGGCCCAATCAGATTATTCAGAGGGTTTTTCTTATTTTTGAGGGCCCTATTGGCCGAATTTGAGAAAACTCAAAACATGAAAGTTGTAGATCTTGACGAGATCTACAAGTTTCATGTTGACCAAAACTCGAAAAGAGATCAAACAAGGACACGAAATATTTTTGAGGGTATTTTTTTGAGTCTAAAAAATACCACGAATTTTTGTTTTGTCATTTTTTTGTGGTTTTTAATTTATTAAGGACTCTGTTAATTATTAGACATTAACAGGGAATTATTGACAAACTTTTAAGCAAGGGGGTTAATTATGTGAAATAAAGATGATGAAACTGAGGTTCATCACCCCCCTATACTTAAACTATGCTCGTCCTCGAGCATCAAAAAGAATGACTAAGTTGGATTAACCCCCATTGTGCATGTGAATACAGGATCCAATCTGATCAAGTCGACTCGACTTTAGAGATCCAAAATTTTAGAGTTCAACCCAGCCTTAATCAAGAGGCTTCCAATTCCTCTACTTCTCTAGACTCTCTCTGATGTACATATAAACTAAAGGATATGAGTTTAGTGTTGACTGCAATTCTGAGAGTAGAGTCAAGTCTTCACCCAAAATCTTGGTCCGAGAAAATCTCCTAAGGACCCAATCCTCAGCACTAGGGAATAAATCAAATCTTGCATTCAGTCCACCTTCTCTTTAGTTTGTCAGACTTAGAAAATGTAGATGGCAGGCCAGAAATGGAGGGCATGGGATTGTGTCAATTCTTCTCTCCCTCTCATTGGAACAAGGATTCTCTCTAGTGCCTTTTTACGCAACACATTTTTTTGGTGTTGATCAGTGCGTCCGTCAAGAGAAGTTGGAGCCGTCTGCACTTGTTTTCCTGGGAGTACACCGGGGTGTCTTTTTTGAGTATCTAATATACCTTCTACACCCAGACTTGTAGCATTTACGATGCAGAGCCCTTTTTTGGTGCAAGCCCGACTCCTGGTCCTAATAGCGGTGGTCCAAGTGGACACTTTTGAAATGGTTGGGAGCGCTCGCCTTTGGTGGAAGCTCTTTCGATAGTTGACTTTGTGGAATGAGAGCTTTTCTTTGAAATTTCATTGACTTGTATAATTTTTGGCTAGCTCCACTGCTTTTACCAAGAGTTGGCGCACACTGATCAACAAATTTTTTTTTATATCACACCCAGGCACTTAGGTCAATGTCAAGAGATTAGTATAAGAATCAAGTTCTCATACTGGCTAATATTGCTGACACTCAGGTTTCCTGAAGCCTCCAAAGATTTTATCCCATCCTCGAACCTCATTAGATCAAATCCAAACTTGACTTCCTCATCCCAATCCCTCAGGTGAAAAATCAACTCATCTCAATCAAAACCGCAGTCGTGCATGTGATGTGCTGATCATATTCTCTTTTGTCTGAGACTAAGCATGGAATATAGCATGCAAATCTAGAGACCTAGGGGAATGTGAATGATTAAGTCTAAGACCCTGATGGTTAAGGCTGGTTAACCGCAAATCTCAAAGACCTCAAAAAGCTAAGTCTCCTTGAACACTTCAGATCCTGGGTGAAAGTGTAAGAGGTTTAATCCAACTTCTTCATTCAAAAACACACATTTTTTTTTCAAATTTTGCAATTTTTATGGATTTTAGTTTTTAAAGTCAAAACACAGGTTAGACTCAACTTTCCTTGATAACAGATTTTCAAAACCATGTCACACGAATAAAGAATTTTCAAAACATTTTTCAAAAAGATTCTTCAAAACAAGAAAAACTCATTTTTCAAATCATTTTCGAAAATATTTTTATCAAAATAGTGTAACATAGTTAGAAAAGCCGTGAAATCTTTTGAGTTCTCTTAGTCCAACAAATTTTACCTTAGCCAAAAAGTTTTTAATTTTTCAAAATTTTCAGATATTAGCTAAAGTAAATAAATTGTATGTACGGTATACCCCCCTATCCTTAAACTTTGCTATGTCCTCATAGCACTAGATGTTACGAGTCCATAGGTCCATTTAAAAAGAGAAGAATATACGGGAGATAAGAGGGACTCCCCCCTATACTTAGGTTAGAAATAACCTAAGTATAAAGGCAAGAAAAGATGAGTGGAGAAAATCACGGGGATTTGGGTCCCCCCTATACTTAGGCTGAGATTAGCCTAAGTATAAAGATGGAGATTGATGTTGGAAGAGACCCAAGGTGAACGAAGAAGAGGGATGGATTTACAAGTGAGCGGTTTTGAATCTTGGAGATGAAATGGAGTGACTACAGTTTTGGGGTTGTGTGTCGCTACAAATATGGCTCAATCAAGCAAGCAAACCCTTAGTTTCACCAACTCACACATGAAACCAACCAATGTTGGTTGATTATCTTGTCGGTTTTATTGGTGATAAAACTTTAGATAATTACGCGGAGAAAAATGTGGAATAAAAACCAACGCGTAACTGAGGGTGTTGCTCTCCCAAAACCGAATTTTACTCCATTTTTTGGTTGACTTGCAATTAACAGTCCCAATTTTATTTTGAGTTATCACTGAATTAAGGTTAGCACAAAATCAAGAAGTCATCGTCTACCGTTCATTCCATTTTCCATTAATCCTAGGTGATCAAGCTAGGAAATGAAAGCCGAGAAAAACATGTATTCGAAGAAACCGCGATCTGGGCTAAGCGAGAAATCATGCAGTGATTTGACAAAAACACGTGAAAAACGGGGACTGTTTTGAAAACCAAATCCAACATGCATGCAAGTCGAAAAAGCCGCACCTAATCATGCATCTATTAGCGGTGAATGATATCCATTTAAATTTGGCTAAGTGAGGCGAGATTATGTGCGTCTATGATTTAGAGTGTGACCTAACCTACGATCAAGCACATAAGAATGTGATAAAATAAAATGAGCTCGGAGAGCCACGTGCCTAGTCCTAGGTCGACACTCAAGTGGGGACGATCCCCACACACCACGTTCGTCTGATTACAATCGCGAGTCTTCGATCGAAGACCGCTGTAAAAGACGAGTTTATTATAAAATAAAATGCAACAAAAATGCGAGACATTTTTTTTCTTTTCTTCCTCCTTTGCTCCAAGCATGCTCCTGCGGCTCCTCGCAGCGGGGAACGTCCTGCTCCTCGCCTCCTTGATCCATCAAGGGCCCTGCCACAGAAACAATCGTTAGATACCAAATAAGAAAGAAAAATTTTATATGCAAAATATGTGGTTAATTGACCTATAAAAAGGAACACTAAATTAAACACACAAAAATCCAAAAAATAAAAGAAATGAGTCGTGTCCCCGGCAACGGCGCCATTTGACGAACCGCAAAATCGGCCCTTTAAAAGAGCGTTTTTAGCACATGGAATCGTCATCGTAGTCGGGCCGATTCGGGTCGTCAAAGAGATCACCTCATTTAAAGATATGCCATAAATCAAAATGAGGCGATCGAAGATTTATTTTTACTTGGCAAGATACCAAGGTCGAACTCAGGGACACGAGCCTCTCTCGTATTGATCGGATTTAAGTGTGTTTAACTAAGTATAGAATTAAAGGTATATAGGTCAAAATCATGCAAAGACAACAATGCATAAATAAAAAAAACATGCATTTTTTAATCAAACTTTATCATGCAAATAAATGACATGAAATGCAATGAAAATGTAGTGGGAATATGCCCTAGACACAAATTCATGAGCAAAATATCCAATGAGTCAATTCCAGATTTAATCGAGATAACAAATTCAGTTTGAACAAGGCATGGATTAATTAATAAGAGACACAAAGCTATCAAAATAATATGTCAACATTAAAGTGTCCATTACATGAAATAAGCATGCCATTAGAAAGAACGTCAAACGAGCTTCGAAATGAAACTGAAATCAACTGAAACGGAAACATGATGCTCAAGATATGCATAAAGGAACACAAGGGCATAACTGAAAGGAAACATGAAAGGATAACTACAAAAAGGTCCCTGGGAAGGACTAAAATGTAATTAAAATAAAGCGCAGGTCCTTCCCTGTAAATATACCAAACGCGCGGGGGCCTGTTTGCAATATTGAAGAATTCCGTGGGCTCCTCTGCAAATTGCCCAGAAGGCACGCGCCAGGCACGCGCCTTCCAGGCTCGGACGTTGGCTCGGGATCAGCGGAGGTTCGGAGTGGCTTCGGCGTAGGCTCGGACGTTCCGAGGCTCGATGCAGGCTCGTGGAGGTTCGGAGTGGCTTCGGCGTAGGCTCGGACGTTCCGAGGCTCGATGCAGGCTCGTGGAGGTTCAGAGCTACCGAACCTGGAGGCACGGAGACGGAGGCTTGGGCGTGCTCTGGTGACGACGCGTGGCTGCATATGATGCCGTTGGATCAAGATGATCCAACGGTCGCTGGAGAGGCTGGTCTTGAGCGACGTGGCTGAATCTGAGCCGTTGGATCGAGATGATCCAACGGTCGCTGCTCCTCCGTCTTCATCCTCGACTGGTGGCGGCTTTGGAGCTCCGGCGAAGGAGCTCCTCCTCCGCCTCTCTCTCTCGATCACCATAGACCTCCCCCGAGCTCGAAGAAGGATTGTCGAGGAAGACGGTGACTCGGGGGAGGTCCAGAAGCTCCTGGTGTAGCGCGTCGATGCTTGGCTGATGAAGGATAGCTCGATGAAATCAGCTCCGGCCGAGCTCCGATCAATGAGCGAAGAGAGACCTGCAAGGTTAGAAGTACATAGCCGAAGCAAGAGAAAGGTGCGTGCGTGCAACGTGAAGTGAGGTGGGGAGCTCCTGCGGGTGTAGAGGGTGATGAGCTCGAAGCTCCTCCGCCGCAAGGGCGGAGGAGGTGGGTCGGAGGTGCGATGGGGTCTGGAGGAAGGGAAGAGGTGATCGGAGGGTGTCGCGATGTAGGGGGATCGGAGGCGGAGCTAATGGAGAGAACGATGGAGGGCGAAGTTGACCGGAGGAGCCTAATTAAAGCAGAGAAAAAGAAGAAAAAAAATCAAGGATGCAGAAGAAGCTTACCTGGAGATTTGGGCGGAGCGGAGGCTTGGGCTGGAGCTCAAATGGAGCTCCGGGTCATCGCTGGACTCCCCCAGCCGATGGGAGCAGCTTGGCGGGCTCGACGCGCCGCAGCTCCGCCGTTCGAGGCGGAGGGTCTCACCAGGTGGGCATCGTCGTCTTCGCTCGATCCGGCCACCTCCCCCTGTCACTGGGAGGTGGCGGAGGGCTGGGCGAGCCACCGTGTAAAGGCGGACATCGGGAACAGTGGTCGGAGGAGGTGTATTTGAAGGGCGAAGTGGCGGAGGTGATGGTTGACGACGTGGGTTTCGAAGACCGATGTGGGACGACTGGCGGGTGGTCGTGGTACGTGGGGTGATGCGCGAGATGGAGTGAAGATGGGGGAAGACCAGGAGATGGTTGGCGAGATGTGAGGTCAACTGGAGTGGTGGAGAAAATGGGAAGGGTGGACGGATTGCGCGAGGTGGAAGACGTGGGGAAGAAGAGGCTATGGAGGTTGACGACGGGCTCCTGACCGTTGGATCTGGAGATCCAACGGTGGAGAGTAAGGCGCGGAGTGACGGCGCAGATGGGATCTGGGGCGATGTGATCGGAGGGCAGATGGAGCGGCCATGTGGCGATTGGAGAGCGAGGCGCCATCGGAGGGTGGTGATGAGAGATGGAGGTTGATTGAGCGGTTAGGAATAGGGCGTGGATTAACGGTCCTGATGGAAGCTCGGGTGAGTGCGATCGGTGGCGGATGGAAGCGCCACTTGGCGTATCGAAAGAGCGGCGCGAATGGATGGCGCAGATGGAATCTCGGGTCTGATCGATCGGTTGAGGACAATGAGTAGGTTGAGCGGTATAGATGCGAGGTCCAGGACGCGATCGAAGGGCGCACCGCGTGCCACGTGGGAAGCTGTGGGCGCGGCGCCAAGGAATGGTTCAGATGAAGCGCGGGGATGATTAGACGGCTGAGGCCAAGCAGCGGGCGTGGCAGGAGCACAGCCGTTGGATCCATGAAGGGGATCTAACGGTTGTGGTTGGCGGCGGATAAGACAAAGGGGCCGGGCCACGTGGCGCCCCCAGAATGGGCCACGTGGCCCAATCAGATTATTCAGAGGGTTTTTCTTATTTTTGAGGGCCCTATTGGCCGAATTTGAGAAAACTCAAAACATGAAAGTTGTAGATCTTGACGAGATCTACAAGTTTCATGTTGACCAAAACTCGAAAAGAGATCAAACGAGGACACGAAATATTTTTGAGGGTATTTTTTTGAGTTTAAAAAATACCACGAATTTTTGTTTTGTCATTTTTTTGTGGTTTTTAATTTATTAAGGACTCTGTTAATTATTAGACATTAACAGGGAATTATTGACAAACTTTTAAGCAAGGGGGTTAATTATGTGAAATAAAGATGATGAAACTGAGGTTCATCACTTACGAAGCAACTAAGAGAGGATCATACCTTTCTTCTCCTCGTTCTCCCGGCAGCGCTTCGCTAGCGCTCCTCCCTCGCCTCCCACTCCTCCTCCCAACCTCTCGACCCTAGCCCTTGGGGTGGTGGTAGTGTAAGTTGTAGAGAATGAATGGGTAGGGGGGTCTATTTATAGGCCCCGGAAAACCACTAACCATGGTAGAAAACCATGGTTTAGACCTTAACCATGGTTTAGCGGCCCATGGTTTTGGCCCATGGTTTTAGCCAAAACTTATCCCAAACTTGGAGCTTAAGTTAGAACATTCTAGAGGATTCTAGATTCGCTAATGACGCTTAATTAACACTAATCGTGATTAACTTTCACTAATCGCGATTTAACTTCCGCGGCTTACGCATATCTTTTGTTAACTATTGATTAGTATTTACTAATGATCATTAGCATCTTTCAATCGTCATTAATTTCTTTAATCATATTTAATTAGTCTTAATGACAGTCATTATGGATTAATGACATCTTAGCCTTCCTTACTTCTCTTTCTTCCGAAATTCATAACAAATCGAAACGAAGTCCGATTCACACGAAACAAATTATGTCGGTTTCCTCTTTACGAGCCGGATCTTATTATATAGGATCCGAGATATGCCAAGTTCAAGGCTTTACAAATGTATCTTGCAAATTGCACGAGACCTGATATTTCATTCTCGATTGCAAAGCTGAGTAGATACACTAGCTGTCCTAACCGTACTCACTGGGAGGCTCTGGATCGAGTACTGAAGTACTTGAAGGGAACTATTTCTCTTAGTTTGCATTATGGTAGACATCCATCCGTACTAAAAGGATACAGTGATGCAAGCTGGATAGGGAAAATAGAGGAGTCTGGGAGTAATGGTGTTACAAGGTATGTATTTACCCTTGGAGGCGGTGCAGTCTCCTGGAGGTCTGTGAAGCAGACCATTCTAGCTCGATTCACTTTTGAGGCCGAGCTGTGTGTTTTGGACACCACTGGAATTGAGGCTGAATGGCTAAGGGAACTTCTGTCTGAAATTCCCATGGTAGGTCAGCCTGTTCCTGCGATCTCGGTACATTGTGATAATATGACCACAATTGCCAAGATCAAGAGTTTAAAGTTCAACCAGAAAACAAGGAGACATATATAAATCAGACTTAAGACGTTAAGGGATTTGGTGTCTCGAGGAGTGTTGGCTGTGGATTTTGTTGGATCCAAAGACAACACGGCAGATCCGTTGACTAAGGGACTTGATAGATCTTTAGTCCTAAAGTCTAGGCTTGGGATGGGACTGAGACCCATTGGGAGTTCCTCTACAGTAGCAACCCAACCTATCTGAGTGGAGATCCCACAAAGTAGGTTCAATGTGGTAATAACAAGCAGTTTGGAGAACTGGTTGACAATCTAATTTTAATGCGTAAGCATGAGTGTCTTATCCCTGGAAGCCTGAGTGCCATTTAAGCTGCAAGTTTAGGAAGAGCATAGGCTCTGAATGGGTTCAAGCCTTTGGGCAGGATGTTAGCAGTGCATCCTTGGAGAACGCCACCTATGTGAGTGTTACTGTGGGCCGCAGTTAAAGGAAGAGGGTCTTTCCTGAACACACTCATGAAACAGGATAAGGGTGCATGGCCTTTAAGAGCACCAACCCTTAAGATTGTACCAAGAACAACGCTTTCTTATTTCTACCGTATACTTTAACACCAAGGTCTGAAGTTCAAGACGTAGTTCACTTCGTTCCTGTTAAAGTGAAAGCAGTAAACTCAGGTAGAGGTTCAAATCGGAAGGTACCTTTACTGAAAGCAAAGTGTGGGCAGCCGAAAGAAGTCTCTTGAATCCTTTTGAATCTCTTTTTCAAATTGGTGAATTCGTGGGGGATTGTTGTATTCAAAGTTGTATTTAGACTTTAATTGGAAAGTCTATGTAATTACAATTGGCATTCAATTTGGTTTCAATTGGGAAACCAAATGGTTTGGAGGGAAAGTTGGGAATTCCCAAATTTGAAATATGGAAGTTTGGGTGGAAGTTTAGTCCCACACCGGGAAGTTTGGGAAAGTCCACTCCGCTCCGCTCCGTCTCGGGCTCGGGCTCGGGCTCGGGCTCGGGAGAGTCAATTCGGATCTCGGATCTCGATACTTTTGCTACGGTTTTCATTTGGTAAGTCGATTAAATTAATCATATGATTAATTTGGTAAGTCGACTTAAATGGGAATTCAACTCGCCGTTATGGGCGCGTTTTTTGGGATCCGAAAGGATGCGTTTTTGGGATGCATTTTCGCGTTTTTAGGACGCGAGCCCCTCTATTTATATCCCTCACTCGACTCGGTTTTTCTTCACTCGCAAGAAAAACCTCTCTCACGCCGTCTCTCTTTGGTTCTTCCTCTCGCGGACGAACGTCTTCCTCTTCTCCTCTCTCGGCTGCAGTTCTCTGAGGTACAATCGAGGACGATCCCGTTGGTGTGCGCCAACGACGATCGTGAACCGTCGTATCGTGGGAGCGGATCGCCAGTACCCTACGCACCGGTATTGTGGGGGCGATATCTTCTCTAAGGACAGTCCATTTTCATGGACGCTTCGGTGACTTCTAAACTGATCTTTGTTTTATTTTGCTTGCCGCAATACGTTTATTGCTTTACCCTTTCTGGATCATGCCTGTGTTTTTGTTTCTGTTCTTTTAATCGGTTCCTGTTTGCATTGAATAATCGGATAATGATTGGGAAACATATGATTAATATGATTTTAATCTGGATCGTTTCTCTGTTAATTCATTTGGATCCGATATTATACTGTTTAATGTATGAACTGGTAATCTTATTTACAACACAGTGCAACATAAATTTAACGGTGATGAGTATGATGTGGGCTGGTCCAATCATATCAATATATATCGAAATTATACAAGCCCTCTAAAAAACTAATCACGACATATTACTTAATCAAATGAAAAAAAAGCAAACAAATAAAGTATACATTAAAGAACAACATCAACAAATATAACATTTAACCTAGTAAGCTAGGTAATAAAAGAGAAGAGATATGTGGAGTACCTTGTAGGAGGTGACAAGGAAGTGGAGATATAGCAAGCAGAGCAATGATGAAGGAGGAGAGGAGGTCATCCACAAAAGAGAGGAGAAGAGGAGGAGAGGGACCTCCAAATTTTGGAAAATGGGGGAAGAGATAGACGAATTCAAATTTTTTTAGCGAGTTGGAGAAGACATGTGTCCTCATCAACTCTTGGCCACAATTTCAACAAGCGACATACTTTGCACCTACATCTAAATTTTAGTATAGGTAGGAAAATTTGGCAAGCACATGCCCTAGCCAAGTCCTCTCCAAGTCCTTGCCATTTTAAGATTTCTTTCGTGTACTCCAACAGAGTCACCTGCTTTACTTTATTACTTGCTACTTTCTATTTGGGCATAACACAAACATAAGTACAAGCAATGCCCCTTTCTTGAACACGCTCATTAATTTTACCTAAATGAAAAGGAAACCACAATTGATGGAGAAGGAATCGAGGTGAAGATTGGTGATGATAACATTCGGAAGAGAGATTCTTTTCGATATATGGGATCTATTTTGCAACATGATGGGGAAATTGATAGAGATGTTACTAATAGAATAAATGCATGCTGACTAAAGTGGAGATGAGCCTCTGTTGTTCTCTGTGATAACAAAATTCATTTAAAAATCAAAGGAAAGTTTTATAAAGCAGTCGTGAGACATGCTATGCTCTATGGATCTAAATGATGATCTGTGAGCCATAGACATGTGTAGAGAATGGTTGTAGCAGAAATGAAAATGCTAAGGTAGATGTGTGGACACACACGTAAAGATTGGATTCGGAATGATGCAATCAGAATGAAAGTTGGTGTAGCTCCGATCGAGGATAAGATGCGAGAAAACCACTTAAGATGATTTGGTCATTTGGAAAGAAGATCAATTGATGCACCAGTTAGGAAATGCGAGTGTTGGGATGTTGAGCCGACTAAGAGAGGGTGAGGACGGTCCAAGAAGTGTTGGAAAGACACCATACGAGGGGATCTTAGTTTTGTGGATATAAGCCGGGGATTGACCCAAGATAGATCTGAATGGAGGCAAAGAATCCATGTAGCCGACCCTACTTAATTGTGGGAAAAGGCTATATTGTTGTTGTTGTGAAAAGGAAACCACAAATCATGTATGCTTTTCAGCTCTTTTGTTTCGACGCTTTTTTCTATAATATCAAGCATAGCACTCTTTCTTCCGTTGCGTTTGCTCATCTTTAGTCTAGTGTCTATTTTTTCTAGATGCTTGCCTCCTCACTTTCTTCTCTTTACCCTGTGGTCTTGTACTGGACGATCTATGCAGTCCTATCAAACCGACACTACTTTCTGCCTCTTGACTGAGCTCCCACAATTATCTGAAAAGCAACAATAAAAAAACCCTTCGAATATAACTAAAAGAGGACTCATAGTAAAGTATTGAATTGACTTCCTTGGAATGCAAATCAGATAGCGCACTATGGAAGCAATTTCTATTGAACTCGGGAAAAAATTTAAGATGATTATCAGAACTCACAAAGGTTTCTTGATCTTGACGACTGAATAGAAATTGTTGCTTCTAAGTCTAGAATCAACAACACTAGAATGAGATCTTGAAGGCTCGAGAGAGTGTTGTAAGAAAATGTTATTCAAGTATCTAATTGTTGTTGAGAATGGACAGGTATACCTTCTTTTATAGCACATCATATGAGGAAGTTGGTTGACTACAGATGTTTCCTTTGACCAATCCAAATATAATATTTTTAAATAGAAAAAAAACGTGTCTATTAAAAAAATCAAATGTATCATTTTGGGTCAGTTAAATTTAACAATTAATCCGAAAGGCGATGAAAAGGACTTGTCACATGGAAAATGCATCCTAAAACTCCTATGTAGGTTGGCAGACCTATCACAAGTTATTAGCATAAAAGGAACTATGCTACTACATGGAAAAAAACATGGTAGCTAGGACATGGTGAGTATATTTCACAACAAAAAATAAAGAGATATATGACTACTTTGATCCAATCTTCCTGCTACATTCCGGCACTGATTCATAACTTAAAAGGTATCACCAAGTTACTCAAGTTCTGCTTGTTTGCATGCTCACTACTTTCAATCGTGTCCTTCAGGCTTGACCAGCCCTTCCTCCTCCGCTTCCTAGAGCCACCGGTGCCACTTGTAGCGCCTTTTGCGGTCACACTCGTTCTGCTAGGGGCAGATCCATCTTGACCACCTATCTTCGTCAAGGCAGCAGCAGCATTGGGAGTGATTGGGCTTTCCTTCACCAGGACTTCATTGCCTGGTGCTGTTTCTTTAACATCATTGGCACTATTCGGTTCGTCGATTACTCTTGATGTTGTAGAAATGTTTCCCCTTCCATCTACATGAATTTTAACCTCTGTTTCCACCATTGCATCTCCTTCAAGGATCGTGGAGTCCGGTTTAATAGCAGGTGCAAGAACCCGTCTATCTTTCACTCTTGAACCTAATAGGTCTTTCACATGGCCCTTCGATGTGCCCCTTCGCACATTGCGGTGTGAGCAGAAATGGCAGGTGTAGGTGACGTTGTTCTGCGAGACAAATGTGTTCTTCTTGCGGTGCTTGGCCTTTGCTTTATTTTTCTCTATTCGGATAGTGCAGTTATCACCAGGCTGAAGAATGGTTTCACATCTGTAAAGCATAAAGAATTTCATTTCAGTGTTTTTACAACAGAAAAGATGGTTATTTCAACTTGCCAGAAACTTATGTACAAAAATAGTTTTAAATCAAAACTCGGTAAATTCTAGCAGACCAATTGAAAATTTGACAAATTAAAAAGGCTACAAATATTATAGTGAAACGGGTACTTGCTGCCATTATCCTACTTCAGTAATTCTGTAATCTGCAGGACAGGTTCCGACAGCCTCAGATGACTAAGCAAAACTTGATTAATCAAAATATTAGGCCCCGTTCTTTTCGAAGAAAAAACGAAGCAAAAGTTTTACTTCCATCAGAAGATGAATGTATGCTTTTAAAGGAGGCCCTGCCAATGTAAATCCATGAAAAGATGGCCATCTGAAGGAAAATAGGTTTGATGATATTTAACATACCCGAGACATGTTTTATCTCAACAGAAACTTGAAACAAGAGGAAAAGCAACATTTATTTACAACCTCAGAGTGGCATTTTTTTTGCCAAAAATGTTTGGTATTGCTGAGTTTATTATTATTGTTGTTTTTTTTCTTATTTTCGGTTTGCCCAATGGATTTCTCTCCTATATAAAAAAACCCAAGGGCCTCTCATTAAGGTAATTTATTCGTATTCCTCTACATGGTATCAGAGCGACGGTCCTAGACCGGAATTCTCGTATCCCACCCTAACCCTACCCCCCACCCCTCCTTCCCGTGCCGTCAACCCTCCACGCCAAGCCGCTGCTGAGGACCCAACAGCCCCCTCCCAACCGTCGCACGGTGTCGGGATCCAATCCCAAGCCGCCGCCGGGCTCCTCTCAGCCCCCGTTCCCATCACCACTACACAACCATCGGGCAGTGCTGGGAACCGATCCCAGGCTGCAGCCTGGTCGCTCCCGGACATGGAATAAAAAATCGCGCCTCGAGGCGCCCGAGGCGTACGCCTCGAGGCGAGGCGGTCGATTTGGGTTCTGAGGCGTACGCCTCGGCTTTCCTGCGTGAGGCGGTCGCCTCGTTTGGCAAAAACGCCCTGAGGCGTAGACGCCTTGAGGCGGTCCGAGGCGCAAATTGAGGCGTTTTCAATTATAAGTGGGTCACGTGCATCGCACGTGACCCACTTAATATGTATTTTCGGCCGATGCCCCAGATCGTCCTCTGCTCTGTCGAAACCAAAAAAAAAACCTAACTTCATCTCTGGCTTCCGCCTCTTCCTCCACATCATCGTGCGCCACCGCCGCCTCCTCCCTCGCATCGCCGGGCTCGAAATCATCACCGGAGTCTCCGCCTCCTCCTCTGCATCGTGCGCCAACGCCGCTACCTCCCTGACTTCCCTCTCCATCGTGCGCCAGACGCCACCTCCGCCTGCACATCTTGCGCCGCCATCGTAGGTATCATTTCATTCCCTTATTCGATTTCTATGCTTTTATGATGAAATTAGACATACTTGTTTTGAAGTACAATAATTTGTTTATAATTTGTTTATATAAATTCTAAAAGTACAATAATTTGTTTATATATCCCCTTCTAAAAAATTAATGTAGCAGTGGAAACTCGTTGCAAAGGGGGTGTGGTGTTTTAAATTTTTAATTGCATAAATTTCGCGAAACAGCCTTGGATCCTAATATAAAAATCCAGTTTTTAATAAGGATCATCTTCTGAGCTTGGAATTTATGGATTTGATCCTCACTGTTTCCTGAGTACTAAAATATACCAGTTCTTTATTAGTGCAACCAGTGGTATTGTTGTTGTATTTAATAATTATTTGTTTCAATTGAAAGTGTTGTTGATAGAAATAAAACAAAATCTTTTAATATATATATATATATATATATTATATAGTTATTGAATCATCTCATGTGTTAATTACATTTTGTGAATTCCTTATCATAGGAGGATTAAGAATAATCCACAACTTCAGCAAGTCTGAGCAGGAGTTGAATCTCCTATTGAAATGGCTACAGTTTGTCATAAGTTAATATATTCAGCAATTGAACAGTACAGGTTGCAATATAAACTGTCTTATGGTTTATTGCAATGGTTATACAGTGGTTTTTGTGTACTATATAGACCGGATTAAAGTTTCAACTTGAATGTTTTGAATATGATTTCAGAAATGCCGAGAGCTAACAAGAAGGGCGCAAAAGATTCTGAAGGAGGTCGAAGTGACCCCGGATGGAAATATTGTGTTCCAGTCGAAATGGAGGGAAAAGGTTATCTTTACGTACAATGCAATTTCTGTGCTAAGCGGGTTACAGGTGGCATTGCAAGACTCAAGCACCACCTTGCAAAAACTGGGAAGAATGTTAAAGCTTGTCCAAAAGTCCCAGTTGAAGTATCAAATGAAATGAAGTGTTTACTCGCAAGGCTTGAAGAGAGAAATAGAAGAGCAGTGGAAGAGATGGAAGAACTTTGCAAAGTGGGTGCTTATGAAACGGAAACACCTCATGGGAGCAATGAACATCAAACAATGACAGGTGGATCCAGCAGTGTGAAGCAAGTGAGGGGTCCTATGGACTTATTTGTTGGTGCATCCGATTTGGGAGGTCCCACTAGCAACATAAATGAGAAGCAACTTCAGACAACACTGAATGCATCATGGAAGAAAGAAGAGAGAACTCGTGTTTGCCGTGATATTGGAAGATTTTTTTTTGAAAATGGATTGGCATTTAATTGTGCAAATAGTCCATCATTTCAAACAATGCTCCATTCTGTGGGAGCATTTGGGAGGGGATTGAAGCCTCCAACCGCATACGAGTTGAGATCTTGGATACTGAGGGAGGAAGTGAATAACATTGGCAATTTGATGAAAGCGGCAAAAGCTTCTTGGGCGGAGACGGGTTGTAGCATCATGTCTGATGGTTGGACAGACACGAAAGGTCGTTCACTTATCAATTTTTTGGTGAACAATCCAAGTGGGACTTGGTTCTTGAAGTCCATAGATGCATCTGACAAAACAAAGAGTGCACATTTACTTTTTTCCCTGCTCGATGATGTAGTTGAGGAGGTCGGTGAGAGCAATGTCGTGCAAGTTATTACTGACAATGCCTCAAACTACAAGGCAGCTGGAAAATTGTTGATGGAGAAAAGAAAACATTTGTATTGGACCCCTTGTGCTGCTCACTGCATTGATTTGATGTTAGAAGATATTTTGAAAATGCCTTTGCATGCCTCTGTTTTCAAAAGAGCGAAAAAAGTTATCAACTACATTTATGCTCATGGTTGGGTTTTGGCCATGATCAGATCAAAGATTGGGGGAGATTTGGTCCGTCCTGCTATTACACGTTTTGCTACGGCTTTCCTTACATTGCAGAGATTGATTGCTGTAAGGGACTCTCTCGAGTCTTTTTTTACTTCCTATGCATGGAAGAGGAGTCCATATTCCACCAAGCCCCAAGGGCAAAGTGCATGCAACACAATTTTGAGACGGAAATCCTTTTGGCCGGGTGTTGCCTTTGTGATTAACACAACTAAGCCATTGGTCATGGTCTTACGAATGGTTGATTCAGAAAAATATCCCCCAATGGGATTCATTTATGAAGCCATGGATAGGGCCAAGGAACAAATTGCACTTGCATTGAGCAATGATGAAGAAAAATACAAGCCATTTTGGGACATTGTGGATGCTAGATGGGATCGCCAACTTCATACTCATTTGCATGTTGCAGCCTACTTTCTCAATCCCCAATATCAATACGATTCCTCATTTTCCACACACACCGAGATAAAGATTGGATTGTATGCATGCATGGAGAGGTTGATAAGCGATCCCTTGGAGAGGGAGAAAGTGGATCTACAGATAGATGCTTTCAGGAGTGCACAAGGTTTGTTTGGATATTCTAATGCTATAAATACACGCAAGAAGAGGAGTCCTGGTAATTCATTCCTCTAGAGTCTCAATATATTATTCTTTGCTTTTCATTATTAAATCTAACCATATCATGAATTTACGACCATCATCAGCTGATTGGTGGAGGGCATTTGGAGATGATACTCCTGAGCTGACCAAGTTTGCCAAAAAAGTTTTGAGTTTGACATGTAGTGCATCTGGTTGTGAACGCAATTGGAGTTCATTTAATCAGGTAGTATTTTGACTTGAGTAGATCATAAACCTATTCTCTAATTATTTATATTTGAAGCTTGTCCATGTATATTGGGTAGGTACATACGAAGAGGAGAAATCGTCTTACACAAGCAAAACTCAATGATTTGGTTTATGTGATGTTCAACTTGAAGTTGAAGCAGAGGGAGGTCAAGAAAAAGACTGTGGAGGATCCCCTGTGCTTGGAAGATGTGGATTCTGGTGATGAGTGGATTTCAGAGCTTCAAACATGTGAACAAGATGCATATCATGAGCTTGATGCAAATACTCCTCTGGAGGTGGATGCTGCGGAAGCTGAGGAAGAACAAGATGATTCTCATAGGAAGAAGAGAAAGAAAGGTAAATGTGATGTTAAACTTATTTCATTAGAATAAAAAAACAATATACTAACAAAGTAACAAATAACAATGGTATTGTATAATACAGGTAAAGCTGTGGTTGATATTGATGAGGACGAGGTTCATACTGGAGATGATGTTAGCGATGGAGATGATGATGAAGAAAATCTAAACTACATGGATGATTCATTGGATGATCCAATGAGCAGTAGTGAATCAGAGGATGATAGTCTTGCTGCCGCTGTTGGAGTTCACGACAATGATTAGAAGCTCTCTAAAAGTCTAGAAGACGACCATGAATCGACATTCTACTTTTTGAATTAGAAATAGGATTTGAAATCTACAAGTTGGAACTTATTATGTTTTGTACTCTCTATTTTGTCTTGCATTTAATTCTAACATTTGGTACACTACAAGTTTACGAGTCTAAGACAACGATGGATTGCATTTGAATTCCTCTACTTGCTTGATATACTTCAAGATATGTGTTATTGTATTGCTTTCTTAATATTTATACAATAAAAGATGTTAGATTAGTAAATTTTTTGGGGAAAACTGAGGCTTACGCCTCGACCGCCTCGAGGCTACGCCTCGCCTCGATTCTGGCGGGACCGCCTCGTTCCGCCTTTCGTTCTTTCAAACCTTGCTCCCGGATGCCAAGACTCCCGTCGAAGCTTCCCCATACCGTTGGTGGTCACCTACCGACCCCCCCCAGGTCGTTGCAGTCCCTCTCGTGCATCTCCAAGCACCTCTGCGAGTGAATTGGTCTGATTTTAACCGAAAAACGTCAAGGCCTATAAATCGTGTTTTCCAGCCTTAGCGAGCAGCGAAGATTGATGAGGATGGTTGTATGAGTCTACACGTACAACCAATCCTCTATATGGTCGTGTAGACTCGTCATATCTATCTACTCCCCAGTTCAGTTCTGTTGTTCGGCCGTTTTTCCAACATGTCAGAGAACAAGGTGATATTTTTTTCGTCGGGAGCCTTCAAGGGCCCGGCTCCCATCGCGAAGATGGAGGGGTCAATTACGAGTTGTGGTCCATGGAGTTTCTCACCCTCATGCAGTGCAATAACAAGGAGCATATCCTGACAGATCCAGAGCCAATGGATAAGACTGGGGCAAATGCTTCTTGGAAGCAAGATGATGTGCATGCACGTGTTTGGCTATGTGGGACCCTCACCACAGAGATAGTCAATGATATCCTAAACCAACCCACCGTCAAGGCAATGCGGGACACTTTGGCTTCCACCTATGCTCAAGCAAAAAATGAGGCCAAGATTCTTCAGCTACACTCTTCACTCCGTGACATGTTCGAGAAGCTTCATAGTTATATGCCTATTACAGCATCTCTAGAGCAGCTGAGGTCTTATAGAAACTCCACAATGGTTGGGGTTTCCATGGCAGGCATTGATAAAGAGTATGATGCAGTGCGCACACAGCTTCTCACTGAGGCTATCATATCATACCTCCCATGGAGGAGACTTATAGCCATCTCAGCCGGATTATCATGTACTCTACGGCCACTCCTTCGCCATCTTCTGTTATGGCCACTTCTCGTGGAGGAGGGCCGGCTCAATCCAGAGGACGCACCCCTCATAACAGAAGTAGCAGACGTTTGTGTGGTACCTTTCGTCATCGGCCAGGACATGCAGAGGATACATGCTACATGAAGCATGGATATCCTATTTCGGGTCGCGTAGCAGAAAAGATTGAGCCTTCAAAGACTCCAGCTTCCCAGATCGATCCTCGCTTAGATGATATTGTCTCCGTATTCGAGTGATCATGACTTCTACTGCTAGCACCACCACCACAGATACCGCAGCCGCAACTAGAGCTTCTTCAAGCTCCTCAGGTATCATTTATGCTTTTACTGGTAGTATTGATGCAGACATGAAAAAGTGGATTATGGATTCTGGTGCTTCTCACCATCTATGTGGAAACAGAGCGCAGCTGAGGTCCTACAGGACTATACCAGCTGGCAGATGGGTTGTCATTGCTAATGACGACCACTTACCAGTTACAGGGGGAGATGCATTGGACACCATCCTTGTGCCTTCAGAATGTTTTATATGCTCCTGCTTTTCGGATGAATTTACTTTATATTAATCAGATCACTAAGGATATGCATTGTCATGCCATCTTTGACCATTTGTCTCTTCTGTTTCAGGAAATACTCACGGGCAAGGTGATTGGATGTGGCTGTGAACAACGGGAGCTCTATAGACTGGTCCAACCTCCTCATGCTAGTGTTAGCATGTTTCTACTATACCTTTTTTTGACAAAAAAGATGGTGAGATCCCGAGATGAGATTCACCACGATTCATTAATAAAGGGTTCAGAAGATATTACTTGAAAGATCAAAAATGAAAAAGAGCATTACAATGAGCTACTAAATTTTCTGGATAAAACTTCGGACTCTTAAAAATAAGGTCAATCCTTCCTCCCAAGATGGCCCACAGCGTTGCAAAATGCAAGGCACAATCGTCCAACGAATTACCCCCAACAGCTCTCAGAGAAGCCCATAACTCATTACAACCCACGGTTGAGATCTGAGTTGGCCAAATCTCTCTCCACGTCTGCACCGAAGCGGGACAGTCGAAGAAAAGGTGTTCTGCGACCTCAACCTGCTCACCACATCTATCGCAAGATGTATCAACAATATCAAACAATCTGCCTCTCCTTGCTTTGTCACACAACCTGTCCCTCCTCAGACACCAGAGGAAAACCTTAACCCTGTGAGGGATCTTGGCGGCCCAAATAATCTTCATGTCTCTACAGAGGTCTCTGTCGCGGTTGTCCTCTTCCCTTCTAAACTCCATGTATGTCTTCTTCATCGAGAACCTTCCACCACCGCCCCGTTCGAAGTGATCTCTGTCCTCAGAGATGCAACCAGGCGAAGGCAACTCCAAATGCAATCTGATAAGTTCCTCCAACCTCTGTTGGGAGAGATCCACAGAGAAATATGTCATCCAACTGCCTGACCCACCCGCCTGAGCCACCGAACAATCCTTCGTTGATGCAACGGCGAAGAGCCTCGGGAACCGACCTACAAGAGACCCCTCCCCAATCCGGTCATCACGCCATTAATGAAACAGTTCACCATCTCCCAGTACCGACTTCAGTTTTAGCTCCATGAGCGGCAAAACAGTACGCACCCTTGCCCATAAAGATGACTCGAAGTGAACCCTACCTGTCACAAGAGTGCCTTTCAACACGTAAATTTCCCTCAAAAGTTTTACTGCCATCCTCGATGACTCCCCCCAGATATAAACCACCCACTTCGCCAGCAACACCTTACTCATGCATTCTAAGTCCCGAACACCTAAACCACCTTCTCCCTTAGAGCGTGTCATATCCTCCCATGCTACCAAGTTGACGCATGGCCCCTGCTGCTTACCATCAGACTAGAAAAACCTGCACATCATATATTCAAACTTTTTCCTCACATATGACGACATGAGATGGGTGAAAGGAAGAAGACAGAGATGGCCAAAACAATATGCTTCGGAAGGGTCAGCTTATCCCCTCTAGACAGTGTCATTGCCTTCCATCCCGCCAATATCTGCTCGAATCTGCTAATGACCAAGCCCCGGTCGGACTTCTTAAGCTTCCCAATGACCAGTGGGAGACCAAGGTACGCAATGGGTAGCTCCCCAAGAGGACAATCAAGCATCTCTGCCGCCCTGCTACTTTCACTCTTTGCCAGCCCAAAGGGAATCACCATTGACTTTTGCTTGTTAATTTTCAACCCAGAAAGGTCCCCAAAAATCTCCATTAGTCAGGTCGTTCTTCTGATCGAGTCCTCACAGTGATTCGTGAAGATGACCATATCATCTGTATGCTGAAGATGAGGGATGGAGATCGTGCCCAAACAGAAACCTTCACACCAGCCATCCTCAACCGCACATCTGAACATAGTCGCAAGAACATCTGCCACCAGAACAAAGGGCATCGGAGCAAGGGGGCACCCTTGCCTAACACCCCTCTGCGGATAAAATAAGCCCCCAATCGGTCTACCATTGAACAGAATAAAATAAGTAGAAGACGTAACACATCGTTTCATCCAAGAGATCCATAGGTCATGAAACCCGCGACACCGCAGAGATGTCCAAATGAAGTTCCAGTTCACATAATCATATGCAAAGTCAATTTTCCATAGGACCCCTTTCTCCTTTGCCCGCCTCCAATAGAGGCAAATCTCCGAGGCCATCATCAAACCATCCGCCATCTTTCTGCCCAGAAAAAAGCATATCGCCATTGCAGGACAATAGAGTCGAGCACCACCTTAAGTCTGTTAGCCAAAACCTTTGCAATAATGAGATAGCTTGCATTGGAAAGAGCTATCGGATGAAAATTTCCAACCTCCATGGGGTGCTCCTTAGGAAGGAGGAACAGAAGCGCTCTGTTGACCTTCTCAAAACCATAGATGCCCAGACTGAACTTGTTCAATAGCTCCAAAAACTCCTCCTACAACGGCTCCCAAAATTCTCGGTAGAAGAACACCGAAAAACCATCAGGCCCCGGAGCACCATCTACATTCAAGTTTCAGATTGCGCGCTTCACTTCCCCCTCTTCAAATGTGACCTCAAGACCATCCGACTGCTCACTTGAGAGGACCTCTGCCCCTTTGCCTAGCCAACCCCAACCCTCACTTTGTTGCCTTCTGAAGACTGAAACAAAATGACTTTTAAGTGCCACACCACCTGCTTACGGACACATGCTCCCCTCTCACCTCCAATTCGTTAATGAAGTTGCGTCTCCTTCTCCCGGAAGCCATAGCATGGAAGAACCTTGTGTTGGCGTCTCCCTCCCTCAGCCACCGTTGCCTTGACCTTTGCCTCCACTCGACCTCCTCCTTTCTGTCTTCAAGCAGTAAAGTCTCCAGGAACCGAGCTCTTCCTCAACTCCTCATGATCCAAACCTCTCTAGTCGTCCAGCTCATCCAGGCGCACCACACCCTCCTGCGCCACACTTCTTTGGGCCTTTCTTTTGCCCTTAAAAACTCTCATGTAAGCCATCAGAAAACTCTTGAGCAGAGCTAACTTCATCGTGAATCTCCCTAGCGTTGTGCCCCCAGGCCGCCAACCTTGCCACTTCTCAATAATCAACTCCCTAAACCTCTCTTCCATCAGCCAAGCCCGCTCGAACCGGTAAAAGAAAGAACAGGCATGCTCGCCCGAATCCCACGGAATGGGAGTGTGATCGGAGCGTGACCTTGGTAAAGCCCTCGCCCATGCAAGCAGGAAGGACGGGGAACATTCAGGCGACAAAAAGAATCTGTCCAACCTCGACCTCGATCTCCTATTGCACCAAGTGTACACGCAACCTGAAGCATCCATCACAATAAGGCCCAACGATTGCACCAAGCTCTTGAACTCCTCAGATCAAGGGTCCCTCCCTCCAGACTGCGACGGCATGTCCAGGTTTCTTTTATACCTATTGGACCAGTCTCTCCATATCTATGGCACCTTCATTTTGGTCACCTTCCTCTGCAGAAGTTGTGTCATGTTCTTCCTTGGATTTCTATGAGATCCTCCTTTCAATGAAAGGCATGCCAGCTTGGGAAGCATCATTGTTCCTCCTTTCCACCCCGTCAGAGTCGGAGCAATTCTCAATTATTTGGGTTCCGTCACTTAGATATTTGGGGTTCAAGTCGAGTTCCTAATCACCACAAATATCGTTTTTATTGTCGATAATTTTTCTAGACTTTCTTGGATCTTTTTATTGAAAAACAAGTTAGAGGTTGGATATGTTATTAAAGTATTTTATTAATGAGATAAAGAATATTTTTTCTGCCGATGTCAAATATCTTCGTTCTGATAATTCTTTGGAATTCTACTCCTTACAGCTTTCTTTCTGAGATTCTTAGATCTCGTGGCATTGTTCATCAGACCTCATGTGCTTATACTTCACAGCAGAACAGTGTTGCCGAACACAAACACCATCACTTACTTGATGTGACCAAAACCTTGTTGATACATAGTCGTGATCCTCATGCTTATTGGGGTGATGTTGTCCTTACTGCTTGCTATTTGGTGAACCATATGCCCTCGTCTATGTTGGGAGAGAAGATTCCTTTCTCGATTGTGTTTCCTGAGAAGGATCTTTTCTGCCTTACACCTCGTGTGTTTGAATATGTTGCCTTTGTTCACTGTAAACATATATTATCTATTTATGTACTCTTTTGTTACTTTCTGTTCCTGTCGTACTCTTTATGTAATTTACCCATAGGCTACTCTCCTATATAAGAGAGCCTAGGGCTGATGGAATAAACAAGTCCTATTATTTTTCCCCAACATGCTATCAGAGCGACGGTCCTAGGCCGGAATTCTCGAACCAAAGAAACCCTAGCCCCACCGTCAAGCCTCTCTCCTTTTCTCTCTCCGCGCACTGCCGTTCTCACGCTCTCCGTGTGCTTGAGCCTCCTGCGCTCGTCCTCCGCGCGCCTGCGCCCTCTTGCCGGTCTTGCGCCTCCCGTGCGCCTGCGCATCACGCGCGCCTGCGCCCTCTCGTAGGCCTTGCGCCTCCCGTACGCTTGTGCATCACGCGCGCCTACATCGTGCGTCGGCGCCTCCTGCGCGTCTGCATCGCCTGCAACTGATCACGCGCGCCTGCATTGCTTGTTCCTCATACGCATTGGTGCTAGCATCTAGTGCGTCAGGCGACGCGCGATCATAGTGCGGCTGCGCATCTGTCCAGCCAGCGCACTGTGCGCCAGACTGTGAGTGGTTTCCTAAACCTTCAGTCTCGCGCGTTGTGCGCTGCCCAGCCCTTCGTGCTCTTGCTTGCATAGGCCAGCGAGATCTACAGAACCCTAGTTCGAGCGCGCGCACCCTCAACGTAATGGGTTTAGTTGCTTGAAGTCTACACATGCAACTAAACCTGTTTATGTCCGTGTAGACGATCATATCTTCAGTCTACTACTCCAGTCTTCTACTATCAGTATGTCAGAAAGCAAGGCAGATATTCCATCTATAGGCACCTTTCGAGGTCCAGCGCCGATTGTGAAGATGGATGGTTCGAACTATGAACTGTGGGATATGCAGTTCATGAGTATGATGAAGTCAACCGGTAAGAAGCACATTCTTACTGAAGAAGAGCCTGCTGAGAAGACTGGAGTCAATGCCTCGTGGGAGGCAGATGATGCATATGCCAAAGCATGGCTATCTGGAACTCTGGCAATCGAGATTGCCTATGATATTCTCCATCATGGTATCAGAGCACAGCCAAACTGCAGATATTTTTGTCTCTCCGTGTCGTGACAAGCTCTCTCCTTGAGCAGTCAAGTGTGCGTTTGTCGGCTACTCTCGTACTCAGAAGTGGTATCGTTGTTTTGATCTGTTAAGGCAAAAATACTTTGTGAGTGCTAACGTCATTTTCTTTGAGTTTGTCATGTATTTTTCTCCTACAGGTGACAGACTTGCTACATCTGACTCTGATGATGAGATCTACATGCCTCCACCTCCTACTATCGATCCTCCACCTCCCTCTACTCTTGATCTACCACCACCTCCTCAGACACCACCAGCAGCACCACCACCACCACCTACTCGTGTGGTTCAATTTTTACTCGCAAGTCTTGCTTTGCCCCTCAGCACGCCTCAGGTATGTAATAAGCATATAGTTTCTACTGATGGCGCTATTGAGTTGTCTGTGTAATAGAATCCTATACAGGATAAGCAAGTGTCCTCTCTAGAGGGAAACTTACAAGCTCAGGACTTGGCAGATGATCTTAATATGCCAATTGCTCTGCGAAAGCAGAAACGTACATGTGCTACTTACCCTCTTACAGCCCAAGCTTCCCTGAGTAGACTGTCAGAGGATTTCAGGAGGTTTACCTTCGCACTATTAGCAGTGGAGATAGCACGGACATATCAGGAGGCTCTTTGGGACAATCAATGGAGATTGGCCATGGAAGAGGAGATAACCACGCTACAGTCATGTGGTACGTGGAGTCTTGCTTCTGCTCCAGTTGATGCATCCGTTGTTGGGTGCAAATGGGTGTTCACTGTGAAACACAGTGCAGGTAGTAGTGTGGATCGCTATAAGGCGAGACTTGTGGCACGAGGGTTCACCCATACATATGGGGTGGATTATTAGGATACTTTCTCCCCTGTTGCCAGACATTCTACTCTGCGTATTGTACTTTCTGTTGTTGTGACACGAGGTTGGCCCATTTACCAATTTGATGTGAAGAATGCCTTCTCTATTGTGATTTATATGTAGATGTCTACATGCAGCAGCCACCTGAGTTTGCTGTTGACTGGGAGTGTCAGAAGGTTTGCAAGCTACACAAGGTTGTCTATGACCTTAAGCAGGGTCCAAGAGCACAATTCCAGGAGCTTTCGGACTTGATAGAGCAGCAGGGGTTTGTGTGATCGATTGTTGATCACGCATTGCTTGTGCAAAGGCCCCAGAGAGGTACTAATGTCATTCCTGTTTATGTTGATCACATTATTGTTACAGGGGATGACGAGTCGGGCATTCAGGGTGTCAAGGACTTCTTAGGTAAGCAGTTTGTGATCAAGGACCTTGGACATTTGCGTTACTTCCTTGGACTGGAGTTTGCCAGGAACCAGTGAGGTCTTGTGATGACCCAAAGGAAGTATGTTACATACCTTCCTTTAGAGAGAGGCATGGCAGATTGCAGACCTACCACTATTCCTATTGACCTGAGTATGAAGCTCTATGATGAAGACACTGAGGAAGTCGACGAGAGGAGGTACAGGGAGCTAGTTGGCAAGCTACTATATGTGACCTTTACTAGGCCTGACATATCCCTTGTCATGAGCAAAGTAAATCAATTTATGGAGCAGCCCAGGCAGGCACATGTGGATGCAGCCCATATGATCTGAGATATCTGAAGACTTCACCTGGTACGGGACTTCTTTTCAGTAGTGGCACATCTCTTTCAGTTACCGCATGTGCAGATGTAGATTATATCACGTGTCCAAATGATAGGAAGTCTACATCAGGCTTTGTTGTGTTCATAGGGAATTCCATGGTTTCATGGAAGAGTAAGAAGCAAACTGTGATTGTCAGATCAAGTGCTGAATCAGAGTAAAGGGCTATGGCACAGGCTAGCAAAGAGATGGTGTGGGAGATATGTTCTTACTGACCTGACTATAGATGTGCCTCTTCCCATGCACCTCCAATGTGACAATCAGGGTGCTCTCTTTATTGTCAGCAACCCAACCTTACATGAGAGAATGAAGCACATAGAGGTGGAATGTCGCTATACTCGTGACATGATATAGAAGGGTCTAATCGCCACTATGCATGTCAACTCTGGAGACCATACAGCAGATGTTCTTACTAAGGCTCTAGCCAAAGGGCTTGTTCCTAACTGAGTTTGATCAATATCTATTTTTTGTTTCTTTTATGCTCTTGTAATTTTTCCAATAGATTTCTCTCCTATATAAGAGAACCAGAGGACCTCCCATTAAGGTAATTTATTTGTTTCCCTCTACAAATATCCATTTCACCAAAAATAGAAGTGGATTTATAATATGGAATGGCTGAAAGGTCTCGTCCATAATATATTTAGTCAACAAGCAACTGCAGGTGTTGCTAGGCTTTCATTGCATATAACCATATTACGATGAGTTCATAGGTATAAAATCTTCAAGTGGTGGAATATATTGAATCAAGAGACCTCAACCGGGTCCGATCAATGCACTACCTCATTGTTACGATGTGCTCCTGCCTCGCTACCCCCATTGCCAACCTCGCATGGGGGCAATTAAGATGCACCCAAGGTTCGAAAAAACGAAAGGCATAACGAGGCGTTTTCCCTGGAAACGAGGCGAGGCGTAGCCTTGAGGCCCGTCCCAAAAAATTTTTCTTATTCGAGTATTCGAATTCGTATACACATTTTTATATGTTTAAGGATGTAATAGTAAGCGTTCATTAAAATAATTTGGCATGTTAATGGTAATTATAAATATGAAAGAGGTCAATTCAAGCATATGAATATGAAAGAGGTCAAATTTAAGTATTTATTTCGCATAAATTAATAGTTAGACATAATTAATAGTAAATATGAATTATTTTGCTGAAATAGTTACATATAATTAATAGTAAATATGGAGTTATGGGTACGAAAGAAACATTAGATTTAGGCATTTAACTTGTATAATCATTATCCTAAATAAGTATATATTTATAAGCTTCTCAAACCACCATGTAAACTATTAAAATTATAAAAAAAACTTCAAAAAAATAAAAACGCCTTGGAAAACGCCTCGAGGCTAAAAAGGCATGCCTCGCCTCGAGGCGTACGCCTCGACCGCCTCGAGGTGCGCCTTTTAATACCATGGATGCACCGATAGCCGAGGACTTTTCTCCATTGCCACCCTTCTCAAGGAAAACGTCCTCGTCAATCTTATTGTGTAAACCACGGTAAGAGAACGGGAAAATTTGGAGGAAGAGAAATATGGAATGACCATTCTATTGAAGTAATGCAAAATCTGCGACTACGACCACTTCCTCAAATAAACTACAAGAGGAACACAGAAGATGGAAATGAGTTGAGGGTTATCATGCCAGATTGAGATCCACTCATCGCACACGTCGCCAAAGGCCAATCAACAAATCAAGAGATGAGTTTTTCAAGCGGGGGACAATTAATGCAGCAAAAAAGCTGGTTTTTAATTTCTTGAGGCCTCTTTTGTTTCCATAACTTTAATTCCATTAATTAGTACGCCTAACTTTGTATAAGGACCCAATATAAAAGCCTTGTCCAACTTTATCTCTTGTTTTTTTATTCACAACTTGTTGTTTGCCTTTTGTTAGAATTTGGCCTATATAAAGGTCACACTCCCATATGCAATCGAAAGTGGAGTAAGTTGAATACAGTCGGAGTTATCTCCAGCCCTCCCCTCCTCATCTCCTCCCCTTTGCGCATCTCGACATGCTTCCCTGTCCTCCTCAACCTCACACGACTGGCGTGCTCCTCTCCACCTCCCAACTCTCCCCTCTCCATGACTCTCCCTCCGCCCAACACTGCTAACACCACCACCAGCCCCTGCTCGCCCACCGCTGACAACACCACCGGCTCCAGTCCACCAACACCTACCTCCTCCCCATTCCACCCCAGATACTGACACTGAAATCCCACCTTCTTTGTCACCAACATGATCCAGTACTTCAACTTCAAGCATCCATTGAATTTGTCTGTGGATTAATTTAGTTTTGACTAACTCATGGCAACGATATTTGTTCACCTTATCATAAGTCACCTTACTTCTTTGAATGCTTTAGCTTTATTATATTCCCATGGATTGCAACATTAAAGTCCTTACTTTGCGCACTACAAGTGTCAAAATTTTTAGTTAATTTATCTATCTAGTTTTACAACAGAACTTTTGCCTACTTAAAAATTGCTATCCTGGTTCCAGCAGAGATACATCAGAACGTCTCAGCTTTCTTAGTAGTGGTTTATTTATCTTGAGTCTTCTTTTAATTTATCCTAACTTCATAACCACAACCGTTAATTATTTACTATATCTTGGTTATTATTCAATTTATTTATCTTGACCCAGATCGCAGGAGTCGACCATCTTTTGTTTTCTTATTATAACATGCTTCTAGTAGCCGCAGATCTTCGGTTATTAAAATATAACCCCATTCAACGACAACATAACTTCAGATATTTACCTTGTTTCCCGAGTATCATAGAGTCTCTTTTAGTTGTTTAATTTATTTCGGTTCTTGTTGAATTTCGTCGCTTTTATTTATTTTAGCCTGGATCCAGTTGTCATTAGAACTCTTGTTTGCTAAAGTTGTCATGGTTCCAGAGCAGTGAGCATCTGTTACCAGACCTTTCGGTATATTGCCTTGTTATAATTCACCATATCAAAGCCCTCTACATTTCTCTTACCCCCTCTTTTTTTGATTTATTGCGGATCATCATTCTATCTGTGTTGCCTTATGGCCGCCACACGTGAAACACTCCGACCCAAAATCTGGGATTGCATCAAGATCTCTCACTTTTATACATCTCTGTGTCTGCCATTACAGCTATAGGTGTTTGTCTCTTCATGAATGCATGCATGCTAGAGATAATTTGCAAAAAGGCATATTAAATATATTAACACCAAGACAAGTACAAACCTTAGGAGTCTAATGATGCAACAAATATGTGAAAGCCAGTAGCAATACACTCTCGTATTTATTAATGCAAGCTAAGTATCGGAGATTTATAAACTCTATTTTGAATGTGATAGAGTTTCAACCTCACAAAGTCAATGCGGTATCCTACTCATCTTATCTAGAATTTTTTGCAAAAATGAGTCAGAAACACCATAAATCCAAACAACTTGTATGCAGTAACTCAACACTCTGTTATGGTGTATGTTGACTGGAAAAAGTATCAAGAAAAATGTCATGACTGGGCCATGACCAAAAAGGGTATTGAAAGAAGTAGGTGTTTCTACTCATGACCAATGTCCTTCCAATAACTAAGCGGATTAGGAAAATTCAACCAAAAAGCTCAACTGGCAAAACTGACAAGTCAGCAAATAAAAGAGCACGACAAAGCACTGGCTTTAGAAGTAACTCAACCCACAGCGGACTTCAAGCTTCTTCTTGACTTATAAAAACATCAGCTTCCAGTTTCGTTAAGCTACTTAGAGAAAGCCAATCCCGTGCAAGAGGCTCCAGCCAAATGCGGGTTTGGTAAGGGTTCGACAAAGTTTTAGTCTATTACAGGCATTTTCATCTTGCATTTTTTTTCTTGTGTGTTCAAAAAATTCAATCGCTTCACTGCTTGGGAGCGCAGTTACAAACTTACCAGTGCAACAAGATTGAGCACATATGCCAACCTCAGTATACATATGTAGCTGCCAACTTTCCAGCCTGGAAGACTTGCTAAGAGACCCTCAGGGAGTTAGTGGGCATGGAATGTCCTCTGAGTTTGATGGCAGGCATCAGAGGCAAGCCACTCAACATACGGTATGCACATAGAACTGTGGTTTGTCCAAAAGGATCATGCGGTAGCACGAAGTAAACTGGGGCTGGTTAGCCTACAACTTAAGGTTATTACGTGACCTGAGACGATTAACTCAACCCCTGAGGCTCAATTGGCATGGCTTCATTTCTTTTATAACATCGCCTATTGGCGTGGCTTCATGCGATAGAGATGATGTTTAGGAAGAGACACAAGTAAGGATCCCGTGATTACTTAACTAGAAAAGCGTTAACCTCTTCTATGTAGAGGACAAAATAACCTCTCCATTGGAGAAGACAGAATATTACACTAAAACGATAATGATCCTAAATGGCCCAAATGATTATATTTCTACAAATATAATAGTGCTTATCAGATGATATTGCTGATAGTGTCTAGAGAATCTGCAACATTTTTACGATTTATAAACAGCATGTGTTCAGTTGGGAAGTGAACTGTTTGCCTGAAGATTAGAAACCAATGAAATACTGGTTAAATTGGGTTTTTTTAGGATCATACTTTTAAGTTTTACACATGCACCAGTTGTGATTTGTAGGAAAAGGTACCCACTGGACTGTTTTGCTATATATGGACAGGTGGAGGTGCTGACTTTTTCAGCTTGTTATTGAAGCTGATGGGTGATATTGGATGTCTTCTACATCCAAATCAGTTAATGTACACTTGGTTACATATTTGTGTAAATCTTTGAATAGACGCACACACTTGTTTAGTTCTTTGTCATACTCATATATCTCCTTTAAGCCAATATTTGCAATTTTGATAATATAAGGTTACTTTTCGTACCAATACAAGCCCAACCATTGAGCTAGAACAGAAAGTTTGACCTATTACCAACATAGGCTAACTAAATTCAACATTATGTGTAACGTATGAAATCGAATAAAATATAGATAATCCAAAAGTTCTTAAACCTTATTTTGACACATCTGAATGTGTGCTCAGATTAACCAATTACTACAGATTATCGATTGTTAATAAATTTTTTGAGAAATGTCGATTGTTAGTAAATATAGCAAGGTTTAGACACATAAAAAAACAACAAATGAAAAAGAGAAAAATCATGTTATATGGGCAAAGCATAAAAATCATTTACACTTTAAATGTGGACAATGTCATATAGTAAAAAGTTTAGCTTTCAGAGGAAAAATATCAAAGAAAAGACATGTGAGTATCGTCAAACAACAAAGTAATAACCTTTGGCAAAAAAGAAGTGACCAATCTAGGGAAACCCCGGAAGCCGCAGCATTGGAAGCCAACCTTCGGCCGTAAAGAGCTGCAAGAGAAGGTATTGACCCATCACCACTCGCCCATGTCGCTATATTCTGCAGATGCTGCAGCTTCAACATAGAACCCACGTTAACTTTGCTCTTGCCGACGTTCTCCTCTCGGAGGGTCATGTTTTGGCATTTGGACTTCGATGGCATCTTGGTTTTCTTGGTGGGCATATTGGAACAAGTGGGTGGATGTGGCGGAGATAAAGAAAAGGTGGTGGTTGGAGGCGGAGAGGCGGCGGAGGCGGAGGCCGACGGCTGCGAGGAAAGAAAGAGAATAAGATATCTCTTGGAGAAATTACCCAGAGACAACAGAAAACAATGAATTCAATTTAACCAAACTTTCATTTTTCAGAAACAACGAAATCAATTTCCATAATTCAATTCTATTTAACTGAATTCAATTTAACTAAGCAGATCCAAGTCATTTTATTTCATTTTTCAGAAACAACGAAATCAATTTCCATAATTCAATTCTATTTAACTGAATTCAATTTAACTAAGCAGATCCAAGTCATTTTATATGTGCTATGGATATCTATTGAAACATGTTTAAAAATATTTTTTTATCAAAAAGAGCATGAAGCAAAATTATATACAGAACTTACACTGGTGAACATTTTAAAGAAATCAAGGTTCTTAAAGTAGTATGTGGTATTTGTTCGGTCAGGCAATCTGAAACGAATAAGCGGGCAGACGGAAGTATATGCATGTGGATTATGTGGTTTCTATTATTTTAATATAAAAAATTAAAATATAATAATATAACATTAGATATTTACGTTTCAAAAAAATATAACATGTAAGAAATACGAAGTGAATGCTTAGAATAATTGGATAAATAAATACTTGAACTAAAATATTCAAACTAACAGAAATTTCAAATTCAATTCAAATGCAGCGTCAGATGTGCTTAGAAATAAATGGATAAATGCGGCAGATGGGCAGCAGATGTGCTTAGAAATAAATGGATAAATCCGGCATATCCAAAAAAATACTTGAACAGTTAAACCAAATTTTTTTTGAAACCAGAAAAAAGGGGGAGACACTCTTAGGTGTTCACCCCAAAACAGTTAAACCAAATTACATTGGATATAAGCAGCAGATTTGTTTAGAAATGGATAAATGCAGTAAATGCAGCAGATGTGCTTAGAAACGGATAAATGGATAAATGCAGCTGAACTAATTATTTGAACTAATTACATTGGATATAAGCAGCAGATGTGCTTGAACTGAAATCAGTACTTAGGGCTAAATGTCATAAGGTGTTCAGAAATGTGCATGAACAGGAGATGTTAATCATCCTGAAAATTCAAATTCAATTCAAATTTCAAAGTTTTCACGCAAATTGACCTTGGTGAATAGGTGGCGAAGCATCTGTGGGCGGAGGAGCAGCCAGACGGAGGAGGAGAAAGTGGCGAAGCAACTGGGGGCGGAGGAGCAGACAAATAAGGATGCAGCTCAGGTCCGGCGGAGGAGAAGCGGTTGGCGGAGGATCACACCTGAGGCAGAATAGCAGCTGTGGGCGGAGGTGCAAATCGGAGGCGGAGGAGCAGCTCTTGGCGGAGCACACCGGCAGCGGACGGGGTCTGCAGGAGGACTTACGAGGTTAGGGCTTGGTATTGGCGAGGTGAGGGATTCGTACAGGAGAGTCGGGTGGGTTATCGGTAGGGTTGCTGGAAGGGTAGCTCCCGTCGGGTCGGGCTTGGGTACTGATCGACTAGACCTAGTTGAGGTCCACGATGATAAGAACCAAGCCGAGGTTGGGTTGGAATGTTGGTGGTGCCAGTGAAGAGATAACAAGGGAAAATGGGCATGTCCCCTAGGGGGAGCTAACTTGACTCCTCATATCCTATTTTTCTCATATTTTTTTTATTTTTTTTTAAATTTCTTTCGTGAATATTCATCACTATAACCCTATATTATACCATTCAAATTTCGTGCGAAACAGAGACTCCTACGACCTCCATCCAGACAATTATTTTTTAACGGTCTCAGAATTGCTAAAAAACTGAATGTCTGGATGGATATTGTAGGAGCCTCTATTTCGCACGAAATTTGAATGACATAATATAGGGATATATTAGGAAAATCCACAGAATCATTTTTTCAAAAAAATAAAAAAATTGAAAAAATAATGCGGAGAGGCTAAGTTAGCTCCCCCTAGGGGGCAGCCCCATTTTTCCCAGATAATAAATATGGTGGCGCTAGTGGTTGTAGGGAGTAAAGGGTGATTGTGGTGCTGGTGGTGGCATGGCGCGGGAGGTAGCGGTGGCAGTTTGGTGAGTACCAAGGGTGGTGATCTAAAATGCTTCCTCTCGTTGCTAAAGCTTGATAGGATGACTTATCTGTGAGAACACCTTTCGAGTGCAACTTCCAGATTAAAATGTCCTCTGCCTAAGGGTTAGTTTTGATCAACATAATTTGATTGATGATATCAGGATTGAATAGGGCTTGGAGTTTTCTAATCTGCTAGGAGTTTTCTAATCTGCTAGTTACCATAATCATCTAGCATACTTTCTACTTTAGCCCATACTCTCTGTAAGGAGCAATGTTCAGGAATTAGCAGGGTAGGCTCTCCAAACCAGTTATTACGCCAAATTTGAATGCTCTTTCCATTACCTACTAAGTTACCTACTAACCACTTAGTTTTTGAAACAAGAAATCTCTATCCAATGAGTGCACTCCATAAATGTGTGTCCTTTTTTTGGTATAACGTCCAAAAAATCATCATTGTGGTAATATTTCCCTGGCAATATTTGAGACCAGAGGCTACTTGGTTCCATATTCGTTTGGTTGCAGGATTGGGTTGGGTTGGGTTGGGTGAATAGTAAACTGTGAGGAGGGGATACCCTTGTGAATACCTCAATCCAACCCAACCCTGCCCAACCCTGCAACCAAACGAACCTTAAGGAATCTCCGTAACAATTTTAGTACAAGCGCTGGATTCATTTGGGATCGTTCTAACACCAATTCCGCCTATATGCTTTGGAAGGGCTGTGTCTCCCCATAGTCATACGACAAGGTAGCAGTGCCCTTCTGGTGATTGGTATCCCCGCTAGAAATCTATAACTAATTATCCAAAGCCTTACAAGTCCTATCTTGCAATGGTGTTGTGGCGATTATGTGCGTCAGTAATGTTGTGAGTACTCAAGACAGAAGGATTGTTCTTCCCGCCAGAGATAACACCTTGCATTTCCATCCTGCAAGTTTAGAGTTTGCCTTTTCAATGGTCCAATGTGTCATCGCTCCTTTCCTATGTTCCTTGATTGGGCGTTTCATGTATATGTCACCGTCAAGAATAGAATGAATGTTTAGCATGTGCTTGATGTTGTTAGTCAATCTGATGTATTCCTGGTGAACAGTATTTTGTATGTACGCAATTAACTACCTAATCTGAAAAATATCCATACTGTTGATGGTTGTTGCCTCAGAGTTGCTTGGTAAAAAAATTAGTGTCAACCGCAAACATTTGATGGGGGATTGGAGCAGTTCCAGTTGAAACCTTTTAACATGAAATGACCTCGGAGGAAAGCGAGGAAGCTGACATCCTAGATAGGAATTTAGTAGCTAAAACAAATAAAAATGGCGACAATGGTCATCCTTGGCAAATACCTCTCCTCGCCTTACAAAAATGTGTGGTTTCACCATTTATCAGGATGAAAGGCGAGGTGGCATCAGGAAGGAATATAATGTTCCTTCTCGTCACTTTTCTTTTGGGTTTTATCGGTTGTGCCTATCAGTTATACCTCTCTTTTTTGGGTATATCATTTGTTCCCCTACATTCTTGGCTCTTATGTTAATGTAAAGTAAGGGCATAACTGATATCACAAAGGGCCGGAACTGTGGATTTTACAAGAAGGTAGAGGTACAACTGATATTCAAAAAAAGGAGTATAACTGATATTGCAATATCTCAGAGGGACACACCTGATAAAAATCTTTTTTAACTACTTGTAGGAGTATACTCAATGCATATCTACTAGACGTCGAGAAAGAGGGCAGCAACTCAAAATTTGTATACTATTAGGGCTTGTATGCAAATGAGAAAAATACAGATGTAAAATGGCTGGAAACGGATACGGAAAAGTGTTGAACACTCTAAAGTAGGTATCGATGTGAAAAGATGAATCACATAAAGGTAAACAGAAGTGCTTTATATATGGGAAAAGGGAAGCTACACCGGGGGTGCGGCCAACTAGCTACCCCCAGTCAATTTTCTTATTGATTTTTTATTTTTTTAAAAGAAATCTATGGAGATTTACTTAGTTTATTGAGTAGAATACGTGTTTCGAATTTCATGCAAAACAAACATTCTTAACATGCCCATCTAGATATGGTCAATTTTAGCAATTCTGAGACCATAAAAATGTGATAAGTCTTGATGAAAATAATATAAGTGTTGATTTTAGTTGAATTTGATATGAGATTATGGTGATATATTGTGATCTAAATCCCCTTAGGTTTCATTTCAAAAACAAATGAAAAAAATGGCCGGATGCAGCTGGTTGGTTACACCATCGAGTGCAGCTTTCCCATCCTTTCTAAATATTATTTTAACTATATATTTATAATGATTTAAATATGAAAATGAAAAATAAATAAGCTAAGTATGTTACATTGAATATGGTGAAGATGACATAAATTCTCGTTACATACAATTATAAATGAATCTACAACAATAATTGTGCATCAAAACAGATATATAGATATTTATGAATATTAAAGTGATGGTTATATTCGTATCCATTTTGAAATGGATACATACACGAATGTACATGATCCTAACATGTTGTTCATGGCGGTTAACATATGATTGGAGAATCATAATGGCTTATTTACATCCATAACATTGAGTAATTTTGCAATTACACCGAAAACCCTCAATAATCACGAATTACACTCAGAACCCTCAATAGTACTTAACTCGTACACACATAACCACAGTGTTAGCTTCCATCCAATTTTCCGGTATCCGTCAAACATTTTAAATTTTCTACCCTTTAAGTTCCACTATTTCCAAATAAATCCATTTTCTTTTACTTATTCTACCCTTTAGGTTACATTATTTACAAATAAATCCACTCCCCTTCCTCTAACCCAACCTTCCTCCTCCAGCACCCACCTTCTCATCCTCTCTCCACTCAGCCGAACACCACCTCCTCCCCTTCCTCCTCCAGAACTGACCTCCTCCCCTAAAGGGAATCATATTTTTATTCAATTCATCAATATCAGTTCCTTCTTGATTAGTTTTATTGTTAGAAATGGATTTTTCTATTCTTTTCTATTGATTTAACGAAAAATTGTACATTGATCCAGAGGATGTTAATAATATATATTTAAATTCCAGCTGCTATACTTTTTGAGTTAAATTCCATCATTATTTAAGATCAATTTTTACCATTCCACAGTTTTTTGAATGTCGATTTAAAAGCCAGCTTCGAACACACACAAATATGCAATGCTTAATGCTTATTTATATCCATATAACAAAAAAATACCGATTAAAATGTTCGAACACGCATGCCTTGCGAGGGCGGTGAGGCATGAGCCACAAGGAGCTGATCATGGCTGAATTGCCATCCGAACTGACACCTTGATGATAATGACCTCCCTCGGGAGGACTTCACGCTCATACTCGGCATTGATCAAGTCCAGAGCGCAAGTTTCGAAGGTGAAGATGACGAAGATCTTATCATTCCGGGCGAGGAAGAGGAGGAAGTAGGTGCCTTGGAGCTGCTCGCAGGCCTCGACAAGGCGAGCGGAGAACGATCGGGAGTGTGAGGCAGTGATGAGGTGGAGGATGACCTCGGTATCCGAGCTGGTGCTGAAGATGGAATCGTTGTCCTCGAGCGTGGTGCGAAGCTATGGGTAGTTGATGAGGCTATGGGCGACAGCATTCTGCACGAAGCGGTAGTCGGCGATGAAGGCCTGGACGTTGAGGAAGGGGGGATGCGGCACCGGCAGTGGAGTAGCGGGTGTGGTCGTCATCGAAGGGGGAGCAAGAGGGAACCGAAGGGGCTGGAGGGGGGTCGAGGATGGGGATGGAGGTGGGCGGCGGAAGGTGGGTGGCAGAGGAGCACGGGAGAGGCCGGAGGGCGTGTGGGTGTAGGAAGAAGATGGCTGGAGGAGGGAGGAGGAGGTTAGGGGTTGTTTAGCCATTGGATCTAAGCTGAGTTAGATTAACTCAATGGTATGGTTGGGTTAATATTTTAAACTAACGGAAGGCTATGAGTAGGGGTGTAAACGAACCGAACCTGAGCGAACCTACCCGAGTCCGGTTCGGTTCATTTATTATGTACATAGGTTCGGGTTCGATTTGGTTCGATAAAGTTAAAATCATGTTCAAGTTCGGTTCGATTCGGTTGAGGTTCGCAAAGGTTCGGTTCGGTTCGTTAAAAATTCGATTATGTAGAAAGTGATCGAATCGATAGAGGTTTGCAAAAGTTCGGTTTGGTTCGGTTCGTTAAAAGTTCGATTATATACAAAGTGAATGGGAACAAATTGTGTATTGCATGTTCTAATTTCAACAATACCTCTTACATAAGCACATGCCATTTCACTAAGAAAAAGGACCTTAACGTATAATGGATCCATTGCGGTCACGGCACCATCTTTGCACCATGTGAACCATCCAATGACGATCAAGTGGGACGTTTTTCATAGCCAATCACCATTAGGATCCCACCGGATGACAGGGATCCTAACCGCAAAGAATCCTTCCCGCAGAAATAATTGGGGGCATATGATACGTTTTTGTATAATCATTCTTTCTAGATAAACTTCGTGAAATATAAGAGGAAATAGTCTGTATATATATCGGAAATTTCAATTGAAATCAGAGTTCGAAAGCCAAACCTCGTAGTTAGATGGCGAGGATAGTCATAGGCATCTCGCAGAGAAGCACAAATCCACGAGCAGCGCACTCTGGGAGGAGATGCGGGGGAGCAACGGCCGTTGGGAGTAGATACGGGGTGCGGCGGCCGCTTAAAGGAGGGGTTGTGGCGCCCGCTAGGAGGAGATGCATGGAGCGGCTTGCCGCAGGAGGGGGGATGCGCGGGATCGACGGTCGCTGGTAGGAGATGCCAGGTGGGGCAGCCGGTTGGAGGAGGAGAAGGGGTTGCGGCAGGCCGCGTGAATGAACAGGCAACACGACTGCCTGCTGGGTAGGTGAGCCCGAGCGAGAGGAGTAGAGGATGCCCTAGGACTAGGAGGAGGGGAGTTCGCTGGTGGTGAGGAGGTGTGCGGCGTCGAGAGTGTGTAGGGGAGAAGGAAGAGGCGTGTGTTGGAGGGATTAGGAATGTTAGGGTTTATCTCAAATATTTTTTTAGAAATTTGGGAAAATTTTCATATTAGCTCTCATGTTTTTTATAACTAAAATAAATCAATATATAAATGTTGTGACTTGTGAGATATGAGCTCTCAATTTCCAAATCATTATTTATTTATTTATTTATTTATTTATATCGAACTATTGACGAACCGAACCTGATCGAACCTACCATCAAGGTTTGGTTCATTTATGTAAACGAGCCCAAAGTTATATTAAGGTTCGATTCGTTTATGATCGAACCGAATTCGAATCGGACTATTACCAAATCGAACCTGAGCGAATGTCGAACTTGAGATTTTTCTGACAGCCGTAGCTATGAGTGTAAGATGGAGTAACTATTCGAGGCTTCTTATGCAATTATAAATTATCAAAGGTTTTTGAGGTAATTACGAAACTACTCAGGGTTATATATGTAAATATTCCAATCATAATTAATATAACCATATTTCATAATTTTTTCCATTTCTTTATTCATTTTTTTCCGTAAAATCCAAGAGATATATCCTTTGGAGGAAGAATGTTGATAAATAAGTTTACTTAATAAAAAACAGATCAAATAATCTTGGAATTGAATTGTTTCAATTATGAATTACTTGTCCAGAGTCCAAACAATGCATATAAACCCCTATTTCACGTGGAGATTGTTTTAAAAAAACAATGGCAAAATAAATTGACCATGTGATGGCACTAGATAGTTTCACGTTATTAATGTGCTCTATTTCTGGGGGTCATTGATAAAGCGAGTTTTTTTAATACAAAATCTACCGATCTATTCTCTGTTTTCTTCCTCTTCTTTAACCTAAAAAAATCTACATCACTTTCTATCCTCATAAAACCTCCATGCATGGTGACAATGAAAGAAGAAATAAAAGAAAAGAGAAAATATATAATGTACTGCATTTAGGTTTAAATCATTAAAATTGTATAATTACATATGGAAACTTAATTAACATTAACTGGGAAATAAATTAATTGGGTTCAAGTTTGAAATTCTCTTTTTAGCAACTAGGGAGTTTTTGTATAGATAATGCCAAGTGGAATAGTTCTAAAAAACTTGGCCTTGTGACAATAGTAGAGGGAAGTGCTGGAGGACCATAGATGTGCATGCTTCCCGCTCCATATCTAGTTCGGACGCGGGAGAGTCAGTTCAGACCTCGAATATCATATATCGATACTTTTGTTGCATATTTCAATAAAAAAGATCGGATAATGATCCAAAGGATTAATTTATGATCTGGATATTGGTGGGAATATGAATGGACGCTCTAGATTCCAGGCATTTCAAACGTGGGAAACTCAAGGAGTCACCCTCTTTAGTGGGCGCAGATCTGACGAGGCTTAACGACATTTACAAATTTTGCAGACGTGATCACTTGGACTAAATTTTTTCATTTGTTATGTTCTCCACCGCAACTCTTATTTTTTGAGGTACTGCCGACAACGATTGCGAAGACGTCATATCATAGAGTGAATCGCCAAATACCCTAAATACTAGTATCGTGGATGCGATATTTTCTCTAAGGATAGTCCATTATTCATGTACGCTTTGGTGATATTCAATGTAATCTCTTTTGTTTTGTGTTTGTTGCATTTTGTTTATTCCTTTGCTCTATATGGATGTTGCTTTAATTTGTTGTATCTAATAATCATTAATTGGATTTTGAATCTTAAATAGTTTATTAATTTGTTGTATCTAAATTTGTGATACCACTAAATAGGTTCATGCAAATTCTGCAACTTCTTTTTACTAGTTAATAGTTAAGGGAGAGGGTGGAGTTGGAACCCTGGTGATGAATCTCCACTTCATCACATTTATTCTATCATTTTGGTCTTATAAACCCTAGCTAATGCATGTCAATAGCGTTAATTTGTACAAAATAGCATTCATTATTTATTGCATTTATTGTGTAAGTAATATGGTTTTAATGCCAAAATCATATAATAAAGAGAAGAAAAGAAAAAGAATAAAATATCAAAGATATTTTATAACCCTAAATCCCGAGACCAAGTCAAGAATTGAGTTGGTCGACAAAGAATAAAGTAGGAGGAGATAAGGACCAAGGATACAATAAAATGCCATTTATTATTTGTTCATCAAATAAAGAAACTTTGAACATAAAAGTTGTATATAATAATGTAAATAAAAATACAAAATTGAGTTTATACAAAAATAATACACAATGTACATTTAATACACTAAATAAAAAGCCCAAATCCCGATTTCACAGACCCATATCTTTCAAATAAAATGTCAAAATATATTAAAATAACGTTTAGTTGTATATAACTCTTCATAAGATATTTAATGGAGATTCATATTTTTTTGGAGTTACTGGGTGAAAGTTAGGTTTTGGACCCCCATTGTACATTATACCTGATTAAAATATTCAATTTATTCATCCTTCATTATTTTTACAAATTCATATTTTTGTAATTTTGTAAATATCATTTATAACAGATGTGTATATTGAAATCAAAATAAAACCAAAAAGAAAATAAAAATAAATTAATTCTATATTAACATATAAGCAAAATACCTATAGTTATATATAAATAAAAGAGGATTTCATTCTTTCATTCTTTATTTTATTATACTTTTATAAGCTTATAAATATCTTTATATCATGTTAAAAATATAAAACCAAAATAAAACTCAATATAATACATTAAAATAAAGTAATGTATATAAAACATAGATGAGATGCCTACAAGTATAGATACGTCTTATACATACTTATTTATTTAAGTGTACATATAATATCATAAAATATAATAAAAATATTTTTAAGTAAATAAAAATAATTTATAAATATATAAAATAAGAAATAATATAATAAAATAAAAATACAAAGTAAAAATAAAGATAGCCAAAATATAAACAAATATACTTATAATTATACCCTTAAAAACTGACTACTAATAAGCAAAGTAAAAAAATAAAAATCATAATAAAATACTATGTAAAATAATACACTTTTTTATTTTATATTCAAAAAAATGATAAAATCAATTATTATTTTTAATTATTTATTCTATAGAAAACAACATGTTTTGTCTTCATCCGGGCTGACGTGGCCCAATGGTGGCACGTCAAGAGTTGACCTTCGATCAACTCACCCTCCAGCCTCTGATTTGATGTGGACCTACATAATCCTGCCTTTTCCTCCATTTTCCCGCACGCTACATCCATCTATCGACGTCGATCCCTTCACGAGATTGACTCCCAGATCAATGTACATGCACACCCAAGCCTTGGATCCATTGTATATACATCAGATTCGTTCCAAAAGGTCGGTCAAATACATGTGCTCACATGTTCATAAATAAAACCTCCTCTTCCTCCTTTCATTTTCGGTCATCTCCTATAGCCATTGCATTTCACCCAAAGAGTGTATCCTTGTGACAGGGGGAGTTCCCTGAGGTGTTGGGAGCTCACAGAGGAGGAGGTGCACCCAAGGCCGTCGTCGCCAGCAACCTATGCTCCCTTTCCTCCTGGGAAGGTATGAGCTGCACATTTTTACGTTTTTAGTTAGTTTTTAATTCCTGTGATTTAATCTCGCATTTAGGTTGGCTGTTAGATCTTAGATTTAATGTTAAATGTTTGATTCGTAGCTCACCAGAGCTCCGTTCCGGCGAACCCTTTTCACTGTGCCTCTCCCATTAACCGCTCCTCTGATTGACCTCATTCCATTCCCTTGCGCCTCATGAATGATCCTCACCTTTTCATTCCCCCGGATCGATGCCGATCTAGAGATCGGGTCTCCCTCTCCTCCACCCTCGCTGGAGACCTCTGCTTCGACCCACCATCGCTCATCGCCACCCAATAAATCCCTTAGGCCTTCCTTGTGTGGTTTTGAGTTTGTTGTGCTGGTTTGGGAGGCCAAAAGACCCTCAAGGGTCAATTTTTGAAGAGAGAGGAGGTACATGTAGCCCGTGTTCTTCCCCGAGCTCGCCAGCCTTCATTTGGGCTCCGACGTACCTCCTGAAGCTACCATCTGATGCAGAGGACCCCTAGGAATGAGACGAAGCTTTCGGCGAATGGATTGGAGATTGGAGGCGCTTAGAGGAACGGATCGAAGCTCACCACAGGTGAGTTCTTAACAAGTTCTTCCATGCTGCTTTCCAGTCGTTCGATCATCTACCGTGCTTCAGATTTGCCAGATGTCGTTGGATCAACCCCCGTCTACACTGTCAGTTCATGCCAGTCGATCTAATCGCGTGCATTCATCACCGAAGGCGTATCGTATGATAGGATCGCGCGCACATGTATAAGTGAAATCCTCAATGCTGTCTGATCACGCCTATAGGGGGTAAATTGCAAACCTTGCCCCCATTTTTTGTATTTACTATTTAATTTGGTAAATAAAATATAGCGTTTAAAAATAAATGGACTTTTTACAACAAGGCTGTTGTAGTTCTTTTATTTACATTTTGGTCTAGTCCAACGTAGCTCACGTATTGTCCCACGTGAGTTGGGCAAATTGCAGGTATATCCCTTGTGTTTTTTGTAATTGTTAAAAAGTTCGATAAAATTAGATGAATGTTGTTTTATGTTGGCAAATTTGCATTTGAGCCCATGGACTTTGTTTTATTTGAAAAAATACCTCTGCCTAGATATATATTTTAATGCTTTTCATATATTTATCAAATATATTTAATGTGCTCCGAAAAAGACAAAAAGATAGGATTAAATGCTTCATGCTATGTACTTTCATGATGTGAGTTTTATTTGCCATTTTTTGCATTTAATTACTAAAAATGAAATATAGCTTAATTATTCCATGTCTAACTTATAAAATACCCAAAAAATATAAAATTGTCTAAAAATTCCAAAAAATACATATTATTCTATTTTATTTCTAGACCAAAAGTCCCTAAAAACGGAAAAATAAAAAGCCTAAAAATTGAAAAAACCCAAAATCTTTTATAAAAATATAAAAATTATTTAAAAATCCAAAATATGTTTTCCTATTTTATATTTTTATATAAATATTTGCTTATTAAATTTTATATGGATAATTTTAGAATTTATTTGATATTTTTAATATTCAAATCAACCTTGGATTATTAATTAATCCCTTATTTGGGATAATTTCGACTTTAAAAATACATAAATTTAGCAAAAAAATCCAAAAAAATTAAGAAAATATTAGAAAAATAAATAATACAAAGATAATTTAATTTCCGAATTTTATATATATTTATTATTGTTTATATAGATATTACTCGATATGTATACATAAAGCCTTATATATGCTATATTATTTATATAAAAGAAAAAATGTAAAAATAAAAAAATAAAAAAATAAACAAACAGAAAATTAAAAAGAAAATACAAAAATATAAAAACAAAGATATAAAATGTAAAATTAAAAACCCACAAAAACAATAAAATGGAAAAGAGATACAAGATACATTTTTTAGCATTATTTTACCTCCTTCTACTGTTTGCTCCCTGTGTTCGACCTCTACACATACTTACACCTATACACATTTGCTATAGAGTTATAATAAATTTTAACTCCATATTTTTATATTGCTTTATTCTTGTTGTGGGTTAATTGTTAGTTGATCCAAGGTTTTCGTCGGTCGCATCGACGACTGTGCTCCCGCCTTGTGCGGAACACATGACCGATGATTATTTTTGGGTTATCATTTGGTCAATGGAGAGGGAGCCCACTGCTTCTACCACTAGACTATTTAAATGGGTTCTACAAATCCCAAAACTTACTAAATGTTACTCTATATACACATTCTCTACCTTTCTAATCCTTCTCTTTAATTATAATATTTATTTGATTCAATTTCTATATACAATACAAAATATTGACAGCTCCTATATATATTGACATTTCATATATGGATTTGGACAAGCGGGTGCCAACTAATTTATGAACCCAAACTTACCTAAAAACTATATATACATTTTTTTCATAACAATATCCAATATTCAAAAGGATATTAAATAAATTAATAACACAGACATACAAAATAACTAAATATCAAAAGAATGCTTAAAATATAACTAAATAACAAAAGAATCTCACCATATTGTATCATGTATTCGTATTTGTATATGTATCTGTATCCTCCTGAAAACAAATATCTGTACTCGTATCTTCTAAAGTTTGAACATTTGCATCCATATTCTTACTCATCAAAATTAAGAACATCAAATTCATACTCGTCTTCATGTTTGTATTAAAGGTTTAATTTGTGTATTAGCATGATATAAGTAAATGGCATCCACATCCTCTATTTAAGGAATGCAGGTACGTACAAAACATATATATTTGTATTCATTTTCATCCTAGATTTCAACACATGGTTGTTCATGTGTTTGTGTCTTATATGGTTAAATATGTACGTCCCTAGGGAGAGCTAACTTTATATCCCTGCCATCAAGACCGTCATATTTTAACGTTAAAAGAATTACTGGAATCGACCCCTTCCAAAAGGACAATTCGATAGTTTATGTTATATATAAATTTTAAATGTAATATTATCATTTAGCGATAAAAAATCTCCAATGTATGTTTGAAAAAAATTAAAAAAAATCAAAAAATAATAGGGGAAGAGCCCCATTTTTTCCTCTCTCTCTCTCTCTCTGGGTGAAATGCCATATTTAGATCCATATTCTAGCATACATAGCCTGACATATATTTTGAGGTATAGTAGAAGTATATTTAGGCGTCAGGGGAGACTCACTTGTGTGTAATAGGTTCTCAAGTTGTACTATCACCTAACTTCAAATTGAAAAGATAATCGATCGGATATTTGTGGGCTTCACTATGGTGGGTAGGTGAAATCGGGGTTTGCATTGTGTATTGTATTGTATGCATACAAAGTCCTTGCACTTGCAAACAACCAATCGTGCTTCATTATAATTCTCCACCTTGTGAAGATGACTAAACATTAGTCTTCATACCCAAAAATCACGGGTTGGGCCTACACGATTATATCTCAATCATCTTTGCCCTCAATTTCATCTCAAAAGAGTCCTCTATTTGAGACGGTCTTTTTCCCAGCCATCATTCCCTTTGTTCTTCACGTCCACCTTATACATTATAAACCATTCACAAACTTAAATCAAATTAAATTATATGGGTAGAATGAAGTGAGCGAATTCAAGGATGGAAAAGAGTGTAACTGAACTTGAAAGAGAAACATGATTCCCAATTACAATTCACAACCTATTGTTTGAACCATCCCCTACTCGGGATGACTCCCTTTTCGAGTACGATTACGTTTCCTTTGACCACGCACTTGATATTTAGAGTCAAGAAAATTAGATTCATGACTAGACTAAGACCACGGCCACAAGGAATGACTATAACTCGACTCAAGAATGCATGCCGGAGTCACGACATGCATTCCTGAGTCCAACAGGATAAGGAAATGATCAATAACCAAGGAGTGAGGAAACTCAAACACTACAATCAAAGATCACCAAAACTACTGATCAATCCATTGATTATTCACTCAATTTATCAAAAACACCAAAAAATCAGAAAATGAAAATTTTTTGGACAGCACTAAAGTGGAAGTGTTTTGCAAAAGACTGGTCTTGAAGGTTCCATTAATCAAGGTCATAGAGTGTGTACATTGATGAATCTTGTATTCATCATATTAAAATCAAAATATTAAACTCCTAACTGTTAATTCACTGTTTTTATCATGTATTATATTGTATATAAACTATGTTTAATTAACCTATATTTATTGTAAATGATTACTTTATTTTCAATCCTCATTAAAAAAACCCATAAAAATTAGGTTAAGTAATTATCTATAATTTTTCCTAACCTTTAAAAGAGATAAAAAATAAAAAAATCTCAAAGCTAAAAATATGTATTTTTTATCCCCTTAAAAACACCCTTAAATACTCTTTTATACAAATGACTTCTTTTGGCTTTCTGTCCAACATGAAACTTGTAGATCTCATCGAGATTTACAAATTTCATGTTTTGACTTTTTTTTCTAATTTTACCTATAACTAATTCTTTTTATTTTTTTAATTTACAATGTAATGATTTTTCTAGGGCGGCCACGTGGTGCTCTCTGGAGCCGCCACGTGGTCGCCCCCTCCTTTTGCCATTTGTCACTCTCTTGGCCATTGGATCCCCCTATTGCCTTCCATCCCATCCATTCCTTTCCTGCTCAATTCCAGCCATTAGATCTCCCCTGAGATCTGATTATCACCGCTCCTTCGTGCCTTCTTCTCAGCCACACGATCTCCCTCATATCATACGACCTCCCACGCTCCACGCCACATGCTTCATATCCATTGTAGGGTGGGACTCCGGGTCCCATCTAGACCTTTCAACACCGTCCACCTCTCCACCACTTGATTTGATCTGATCGATCATAACCTCGTTTTCCTCCTCAATGCCCCCTCTCTGCTCCAGGTGTTACCCCTCGCGAACACCCTTCCCGCTTTCCATTTTCACTCTCTCCTCTGATCATATCTCCGCTCCCTTAACAACTCTCCGCATAGCCGTTACCATCATCGACCTCACTGATGAACGCTAAATATGCTCTTTAATTATAAAGAACTGTAGTATAGGAGGCAAAAAAACGATCGATCAAAAACCACAATCTTTGAAAGTTGTGGAAAATTTATACTTGGCAAGTTTATCAAGGCCGAAAATAGGGACACGAGCTACTTTAATCTATTTATCAAATGTTGGTCAAATAGAAGCATGTGTGAATAAATTCTCAATTCCAGATCTTCGTGCAAATGCAGAATAAAATGCAAGCCGAATAATGCAAACAACATGCATGTATTTTTAGTTGATTTTTTAATGCAATTGTACGTTGATGCATGAACACAATGCATGCATGAATGCAAAGGAAAAATATGCAAATAATTATTACAAACATACCCTAGAAGATCACAAATTGAGCAACAAATTATGGCTTAAATTTCATAGTCAAATTGATTACTCAAAAGTATGCAAACAATCACCATTCAATGACAGAGACATATAGATCAAAGACACTATTTAACAATAACAATTCATCATAATTAAATTAGTGTCTGATGAGAAAATTAAACATGCCATGAGATAGGTGATGAAATAAGGAACAAAATCACACTGAAATCATGTAAATTGGACTTACAATGCTCAAGTTATGAAGTAAACATGGCATGGACATAAATGTAATAAAAATGCAAGAAATTAAAGGATAAATAATCATAAATAGGTCCTTGGAGGGACCTATTTGCAATAAACAAAACCTGAAGGGGGAACTATGCAATTGTTCCTGAAGCACGGACCCCTAATTGTAATTTCCAGAAGTCGACTGGATGTAGATGTAATTTTCCCAAGCGCGCAAGTAAGGTACATGCTTAGGAACTTCTTTGAAATTCCATAAAGTATATGAAACATTCCTGCAATTTTTCCATCCCTACATGTGACATGCACACGAGGGCTAGGCTCGGAGGGTGAAGCAAGCTCGAAGGACACATGGCGCCTTCTGCTAGCTTCGGCCTGAGCCTTGGTGTGTGTAGCATGCAGGTATGGTGATGCTACGTGGCTTGATCTAGGTCGTTGGATGGTCGCCGTAGAGGCGCCATCCAGCGACACATGCACTCCATGCAGGTCATTTGCTATTTTATTTTTAATTTACAAATAATTTTGACCCTGGATTTTTGTGATTGGTCCACGGGGGATCGTTGACCCCCGGTCAACTCCCCTTCCCGGGTCCCCTCTTCGCGGATCTTGCTCACCGACCCGACTTCTCCAAAATCCCTGGAGCAGATCCGACCATCTTTCACTCCGATTTCTCCACCCGCCTGTTCTCCATGGATCAGACACCCTCATGGATCCCTAGGAGAGACCAGATCTGCATCAGATTGCGTGCCCTTGCCCGTTCTTCCCTGTCACCTGAGACACATATAAAGATCTTCATTTCGACTCCCAGCCCTTCAGCTCGCGCCGCAAGCCTTTCTTTTACCCTAGAGAGTTTCCCCTAGGTGACAACTACCGGAATCCTCCTTTAGTGGTCGGAGAGAGCGCCTGCAGCCGTTGCTCGACGCTCGTGGCCGGAGCGCCGCCACGTTTGAGCCTCCCAGCCCGCCGCAGCTTGGTCGAGGCGACGCCCCCCCTTCGCTGCACCCTCCTGGATCTCAGGATTGATTTACGATCACCATGTATCCATTTCATCGATCCTAGTTCTATTTATCATCAAACCCTTCATCGGACCTCAGCCGGCTCTGCCCTAGTGGCCGGATCTCCATCTGCCACTTTCATCCGCTCCGATAGACGCCTAGTTCCATCCTCATCTCTCTTCCGCATCTGATCACCCTAGACTTGGTTCGTATTGCCAAGAGTAGGATCGAAGTTCCTCCCCCGTTTCGCTGAAACTTCAAATCCCATCCCACCGTCGCTTCACTTAGTTGTTTACCTAATAACCTACGCCGGAGCACTCCTCCATCTGCAAGTCGAAGAGCGCCATATTGCCCCCCAGTTCGCATCTCATCCCCTTCGCCGGAGTCATCCCAGTTCGTACCGCCCTTTATGGAGATCTGACCGTTGGGAGCTCAATCCGCCACTGCCATTCAACGCGGAGGGCCATTGCGGAACGAACCCCTCCTCCTGATCGTTCATCAGCAGCCCGGAGCACCTCCAGTCCTCCGACGAACTTCGCCAGGGAGGTGTTCATCCAGACCCTCCCAGAGCCGTCGGATCGGGGCTACTTGCCAAACTTCATCCGGACCGTCCAGTGCATGCGCTTTGTCAGGCCGTTAGATACCCGATCTAACGGTCCCTGTATGCCCACGTCCGTGCCCGCAGGACAACCATCAGATCCTCCAGGTGTCAACGCCAGAGCCGCAGATCCGCTTCCACTCAGCGAGCGCCACCTGGCAACCACGTGACCAGCACACCCCTGGATGGGTAACTTGCCTTTGTACACCTGCAGTTCTCTTTATGTTTTCATTTAGTCTATTATATAATAGCACACTGTGGACAAATTGCATGTGAGCCCCTATTCTTTTCTGTTGCATACTGGTCCTATTTGTATGGGTGCACGTGCATCGACACGTGTTTTGTGTGAGATTTGCATACTTTACCCCAAACTTAATGAAGGTTATGGTTTGAATTTATAGTTTTCATATTTACATCCATGCCCCTGTGAATGCTGAGTTCCGACATGTGCTAGAATTCATGGGTAAATTGCGGGGAGGGGCCTATACTTTTCTTGTGTGTTGTCATTTGGTCCTGGAAGTTAGTTTTCTTTGCGATTTAGTCCCTGTATGCTGCTTGTCTTTTGATTGCTTGAATAAAGTAGCAAACAGTACCTAAACTTCATGAAATTTGGAGACGCGGCCCCTGCCGCTATGTAAAAATTTTTGTGAATTTTCGGGCCCATTTTATTTTCATTTTATATTTTTAAAAATTCAAAACCCAAAAATTGCTTTTGTTCGGTTTTAAAAATCAACTAAAAATATTAAAAACCCTCTAAAAATCCAAAAAAAAAACTGTATGTTTGTTTTTGTGTGTTTTTGCTTCTTTCCGAATTTCATTGCATTTGGACTTATAAAAACCCAAAAATTAAAAAAACACTAAAAAACTTAGGAAAATCATTAAAAATTCTGAAAAAACATCAAAAAAATGCAATTTCAATTTCTGTATTTAGTATTTTATTTATAGTTTTTCATAAAAAAATGTTGCTTGAATTTTATAGCTATTTAGATATTTTTAAATAGCCTTTTGATTCTGGCTGCACAGTACCTTTAATTTTCAGCCTTATTTAATTTTTATAAAATCAACTAAAAATCATAAAAATCTGAGAAAAATACCAAAAACATCTGAATATTTACAAAACTCAAAAATATTTTTATTTTAATTTTCTGACTTGGTTTGGTGTGTTGAATAATTGTTGGTTTGTGCCTTTTCGATTTCCTTTATTCATTTTCTTAATAATTAAAAATCCAAAAAAATTTAAAAACTTAAAAATCCACCAAAAATACTCATTTTTGATTTCCGACTACTTCTTAGGTTTTTGGCATCTCGTGCTCCTTGTGTTCGACCCTGGTAGCTATACCAGGTAAAATAAAATAGCGAAACCGCTATTTGCTTTACGAGTTTGATCGTACATTTTGGTGGTCCTCAAGTTTCTTGATCGAGCCTGGTCCGAGGGGTTGAGGTCGCAACGACCATTGATACCTCTTTTCCTTAGTCGCTCGGATTCCGCGCTCATCACCTCGCCGAAGCTCCAATTACATCACTGATGAATCCATGATTCTCACGCTTTATTCTTTTATTTTAGCTATTTTTCTTGGCCAAACATCATGTGAATACCTGTAAATATAATAACTTAGTAATTTGCATGCTTTTGTTAATATTGCATAATTAGCATGTTTTGACTAAATAAAAGAATAAAGGAAAAGAAAAAGAATGTGTATTTAGAATAAATACAGAATGACCCAAACCCCAAGCTAAGGTCAAGCCTTGACCTGATAACAAGAGAAAATAAGTAGAGTGAGATGGTTTCACTATGTGTTGTACATATTACCTATAAGTGTACATATTATCTATATATTTATTTTTGGATAAAATAAAATTATTCTTTTTACACCATTGTATATAGTTTTACTAATAATATAAAAATAAATTAAAAATCATGAAATGAAAAATAAAATAAAAATAAAATCCTCTTGTACAAAATACACATGTATACTGTATACCCACTATTTATTATATACCTATAAATAATTTGTAAGAATAAAATAAAAATTATTCTATACTTCTAAAATTATGTTGTAAATAAATAAAATATAAAATAAGGGTATTTTTAACAACAATAAAATAAAAACACTTGTATATAATACATATGTATAATATACATGTATATAATGTTATATATTGTATATAGGTTATTTTATTTTTCATAAAAATAATTAAAAATCACAGAAAACTAATTTGAAAAATAATAAACAATTTTCATTTTATACACTTTTATTTTAAATTCATTTGTTATTTTCTATAGATTTCCATTTTATTTTGTATATTCTGAACTTCCTATTGGTCCACGTCAGGCTATTAACCTCAGTCAACGGTTTCTTCTAGCTAGGGTCGAGTTGTCCGCCCTCTCACCAGAGCCTCTTCTCCACTTTTTCTCGCTCGACTCTGGCTGCCTCTTGCCTTGATATTCAGACCAAAGAATCCTCGTATATTCGAGATTCTCGTGGACTAAGATCACTCATATCCTCTTAAGGTTGCATGCATTCTCTCGATCTTTCCAGGCCTTGGGGAACCCTATAAAACCTCTCGCCTGCCTCCTGAGCTCAGTAGCTCATCTCTCGCACCCCCGTTCTTCCCTAGATACCTTCAGCGGAGTGACAGCCACTCGAGAAAATCGTTTAGGATCATCTGGAGGAGCCTGGAGGCTTGTAGCTCGCAACATGGCCGGAGCTCCGTCGTGTAAAGCATCTCTCACCTGTCGTAACAGATTGAGGCCAAGACCTTGACGCTCGCCTTTGCCTGAAACTCAGGAGTTCATCCAAACCTTCAGGTACAACTTGCATCCACTTCAATTCCCCATTTGATTCCATTTATCCCATTTCACTTCGTTGCACATCCGGCCAGCTGGTCAGAGCCTCGTTTCACAAACCCATCCGTTTTGATCGCACCTCGCACGCCTCACTTCTTCCCACGCAACCTGATCACCCTACATCTCACTCACTGGAGCGAGATTAGGACCCAAACCTCCTTCCTCCATCCACGTCAGAAGTCAAGCACCTCCCCTCCACCGTTTCACTTCTCTCCTTATGTAATAACCTGGACCGAAGCCACGCCCCGAGTCTTTCTACCTTCTACAGGTGTTGATTCACGAGAAGGGCCCATTTGACTCATAAGTTGACTCGACAGAGCAGCTCCAGGTGAAGCTTCACCGCCCCGCACATCCGACTGTCCATCGCCCCATCGGAGACCACCGCTCGACGTGGAGGAGCTTCACAATTGTGTTGGACCTCTCAACAACATCAACGAGCCTATGGATCTTCCTCCATGACCGATTGAAGTTTGCTCGATCCGAGTTCTTCCACCATCTTCAGCTACCATCGGATCAGGACCACCTCTTCCATATCATTTCTCCGTCGTCCATCTGCCCCCTATTTCAGAGGCGTCAGATGCACGATTAACGACCATCAAGACTGACATTCCATGTGCATGAGCCATCAGATCCTTGGTAGAGCAGATCAGAGTCGCCAGCACCTGCCTTCACGAGAGCCTGCCACGCGTCCCATGTGCCCCGCACACGCCCGCAAGGGAATATTTCCCTTCTGTCCTTGCTTGTTTTTTCTTTCATATTTAGTCCAACAAATAAATGTTGTAGTTCAACACTTTTACAGTTTGGACCTTGTAGTTTATATCATTTGCATTTTAGTCCCTCTGAATCCGAAGCACGTGCAGTCCCACGTGATTTTTGGGTTATTTACATCATTTGTCCTGAACTTCGCTATTGTTATTAAATGAATATTAACTTTGTAGAAATTGTATTTATATCCCTATGCATCTAGATTTGAGCATGTGCGTGATTTGAGTGGGTTTTTGCAAATACGACCTTGAGCTTTTCTAGTGTGTTATTATTTGGTCTACGTACTTAATATAATTACAAATAGGTCTTTGTGAATTGTGCCTAATTACACATTGTATTTTGGACTTAATAAATAGGAAATTAATTCGAAAAGTCACCTAAAAATTGCCATTAATTCCTGTTGATGTGTAATATTTACTGCGATTTTATTAGATTGATTTCTTTGCATTTTATATTTAAAAAGATTCAAAAACATTCAAAAACATGACTATTTGGCTTATAAAAATTATAAAAAAATTTGAAAAATGTTCTAAAAATTCCATAAAATTTATGTGCTTGCATTTTCGTGTGGTAAATAAAATAGCGAACCGCTTACATGTGTTGATTGATTGCTTGATATTTCTGATTGGTTTTATTCTTCTCAATTGAGCTTGGCAGATTGATTGGGGTCGCAATGACCTTGGTTTTTACTTGATACTTAACTCCGGTTGATCGTTCGCTCATCAACCACCTTTCCCCTGGCGGAGGAAGAAGCACATGTGTTGTTGGATGCTGCCTCTCGGTGGCCATCCAACGACCCATATGATGTCGCGACACTCGATCAGAGGCTGGATGCTTGGACACCAAGCCACCCCCTCCGAAGCGCTCAAATCCAGCCACGTCGCCCGAGGCTGCGCTCCCACCCGAGCATGGCCCCTTGCGTGCCATGCGCGTGGGGGTCTAGGAAAATTGTAAAAGAGTCCTCGGTTATTTCCAGATTTACAATGAGATCCCCAACGCCTGGGAATTTTGAATAAATATTCTGCTAGATTTTGGGTTTTTACATTCAGGTCCCTACGTGCAATGGGAAATTTATAGAGGGCCCCATCTTGTTTTGAAAAATTGAAAATAGGCCTCTCCAAGGACCTATTTGTGATTATTTATCCTTTTATTCCTCGTATTTTTATTGCACTTATGTCCCTACATTTTTTCCTTTATATCCCGAGCATCCTTAATCCAAGATGAAATATGATGAATTTTAATGCTACATAGTGTCCTTGCTTTCTATGTCTCTACCATTAATAGATGATTGCTCGCATTTTCTTAGTGCTCAATTTAACTATGAAATTAAACCATAATTTGATGCTCAATTATTTGATCTTCTAGGGCATATGTGTAATAATTATTTGCATATTTATCCGTGTATTCATTCATACATTATGTCCATGCATGCATGATTGTATAACTGCATCGAAAAATCCAATAAAAATACATGCATCACATGATTACATTGTTCTACATTTTAGTGTGCACATCTGCATGAAGACTTGAAAAAGGATTTATTCAGACATACATCTAATTGACTTAAATTTGATAAATAGATTAAAAAAGCTCGTGTCCATGTATTTGAACTTGATAGACTTGCCAAGTTAAAATATTCCATAACATTCAAAGAGTGTGGTTTTTGTTGAACCAAATTCACCTCTTATACTACGACAATTATCAATTATTAAAGAGGCAAATTTGACGTTCATCATACATGATCTTCATAGATCTGTAATTAGTCCATTATCACCCAATAAGGACAAGAAATCAAGAACTGGATTTCATTTAACTACTATGACCAATTCATTGGTAATGAGTCAGAAGGCCAAAAGCCGCATAGTTAAGCAATTTACTCATGTTTGGATAGTTGACGACTCTACTCCAAACATCCTCCCAAACTCCGTGTTTGACCAACTCAACTCAGACCCCTCAAGAAGACTAGAGTAATAATTCAATTGTCTAATTGATCTACTAAAATACCAAGAGGAATTGTTTCCATCGTCACGAATTTCCAAGGTATTAAACATAGAGTGGCATTTATTATCCTAGACACTGAGCATCGAGAAAAGTTGAATGAGTCTTTGATCATTTTGTGGAAGTCATTCTTATCCTCTGCTAGAGCAATTATCAATTGTGAGATACAAGACATAAAATTTCCGAACTTGGACCAAAGTGATCAAATTCTCGAGAACACACTCCTCCCAAATACAACCGAACAAGCTACTAACAACCGTGATCAAGAGGAGACATCAAAATCAAACCCTTCCACTTCACATGATCAGAACTCTCCTAAGGAACCACCGATTAAAACACATGGACCTATGAGAGACACCTAGAAGCTAACTATCGAGCAGACCAAAGCTGACATCACCGAGAAATCTTCACAGTCAAAAGGGGAATACATGATTACAAATTGAATTTGTCCATACCCCCTTATGAAGATCTCATTTATCACCACCAATACCATGGTGATCCCACCCGTAGCTTGCTCGTCTACCTCTATAGAAGTCTCCCAAGAACCAGACGAGGTTATTTTGGATTTTCTTGATCATTTTTGCTATCCAATTCTTAAAACATCATTGCAAAAGCTGGCTGATCAAACTAGTGGACCACCTTCTAGATTGAACAATAAGAAGAAGTCATATCCTTTAGTGGAGGAGAGAAGTACTCTAACCTTCATCCTTTCCTTGCTTCAGGTTCAAGCAAAAAAATGAAGGACTATGTGACTCTGGACTGATCTGATCAAACCGAAGACTTGAGTCACATTAAACCCTTCAAGATGTGTTAAATGAGCAATTAGATTCCTCTTCAGGCCCAGAAGAAGTGATATTCTTCACATTATTCTAGTCAACCAAAGACTCTGAGGATGACTCTAGCGATGGATAGGATTCTTCTTCACATTATTCAGATCCTTATTCATACAATATCAATGTCAACACTCACCTTATATATGCCCTCCCTCCCCACTCCCAAAAGAAGGTTTGTCGAAATCCTCCTTCATCCTCAGTACATCCTCCCTGATTCTGTTGGTTCCTTTTTACTTCTTCCATACTTAGGCAAAAGCCCAAGCATAGGGGGGATCGATGCCCGTCATGTATATACCCATCATCTCTTCTTGCCCGCGACCGCTCCATTTTTGCTCTCTTCTATACTTGGTCTTATGGGGTGGGGGTAAATCATGTAAAATATGTAATAACTTGTAAAATTTATGCAATATATAAAATACATGTAAAATATGTATAATACTTATAAAATCTGAAAAAAATTTGTAAAGTAAAAAATAAAAAATAAAAATACAAAAAAATAGATTTATAAAAAAACTTGTATCTTATGCATCTGCATTTCATTCAACATATCATGCATATGCATTTGTGAAAAGTCATCGGGTTTCAAACCAAGTCGTGAGCGGAAACCGAGAGTGGATTTAACTTGGAACTTAATCTACTTACTTTTTAGAGGAACTTCAATGAGAAGTAGGATTTTATAAGGTTCAGATTAAATCTTCGAGTTCTGCATGACAGTATCCAAACTTTGACTTTTAGTATCTAAGTTGATTACCTCATTGAGAGCATGACTCTTGAATAGCAAACTAATACTTATCTAGCATCACGCACTTAACGTGGTATTGGAAGATTGTGTAACCTCTTCTCTTGTAGAATGTACATCTATAGATTGGAGTAGCGTGTTGAAATAAAGCTTCGGATGATGGATAGTCTGTTAGTACTTAGTCGTTCAGTCAAGGTGGGGGACAATGCAACCTCTTAATATGGATGTTTACTCTTATATCCTAAAAATATAAAAAATACCCTAAATAAATGGGCACAATTCAAAAAAATCCCAAAATAAATATAGAGTAAATTTCTATATCCCAATTTCTTGACCACAATGGTCCAATGCCTGCATCGTGAAGACTTGGCTACACCGGCCAAGCTTCAAATATGAAACTTATCTACACCGGCTAGGCTCCAATTTCTTCCCTCCTCCTATTTTATACTAGAAATACTTGAACTTTGAAGGAAATACCTGACTCCCTAAGGACGAGGGGCTAGAGGAGTAGATTGCAGGGTAGTTCAACATTTTGAATAAAAAGAGCTAACACCCTTCATACACAAGAGACATTTATTCAAAGTTCATGGAGTATGCTTTGAGAGGGATGGATCTAAGATGACTTCCGAGAAAAACCTGTACAAAGACTTGTAGAATTTAGAGATTGTTGATTTTTAAGTCCTAATTCTCACAGGAATTTCGCCAGATTGCTTCATTCCTTATTTGCTCGGGGATGAGCAAGATTTAAGTGTAGGGGTTTGATGAATATGTGATTCATAACTCTAATTAACTTAAAATAGAGCTTTTCTTAAATAATTAAGTGCATTTAAGGTGTTTATAACTCATAATTAGCATTTATGCATCTGTAAATAATTTGCATCAATTAACATTTCATATTGCATTCATATTCACTTCTATATATTCACCCAACTTCATTTATTTTAATTAATTTATACTAACTCTAAATGACATAAAACTAGATCCGAAATACATATACATATTAATCATATTAAGAAATCAAAAATCTTAAAAAGTACTAACTTATATATGTGTGAAATACATCTAAACACTCGTCTGAAATTTGAAAGCAGTAAAGTTGCATAACTTCCTATTACAATGTTCGATTTCACTCTACTCACTTTTAAATTAATGTGTACTCAATTATCTATAAATCAAGATAAAATTGGAAAGAATCGAAGTTCATATGTAAAACTTAGGTTTTGGGACCGAATTGTTTATTGTACGTATTTAATGATTTTTAATTTATTATTTTGCATACATATTTAACGCCTTTTTCATTTGTTTATTTTCCATTTCTTTAACCCATTATATCTATTTTATATTATGTTTAATTTTGCATGCATTTATTGTGCATAAAAAATTAATAAAAATACAAAACGTAAAATCGATATTTTATACACATAATATGTAGTAAAAAATCATAACATGCACACTTGAGTCTATTTGCATTTATATCCTTTATGAAGATTGTAGAATGAATTTATACTGTCATTTTTCATTTGGGGTATTTTTTCATTTAAGGTCGTTCTCTACTTTTAATTCTTTTTTCGTTTATTTTCCATGCATGGTCAAAGTTTTCGACACATGGTAGACACTCATTGGCTCCACCTCACACCTGCACTCACCACACTTCATGCTCGTGCACTCACTCACTCCCCACCAACCACAGTCCACTAAGTATGATCGTGTGGTCAGCACTCCCTCTCCCATCTCCACCCCTCTGCTTTGTTTGGAACCCACTCGAAACCTTAGTAGACCCCTTACCAAACCTTCCTTCCATTCCAATTATCTCTCCAAACATCCTCTAACCAACTCCTCTACACCTCTCTTTATTATCTCATCATCAAACGAAGCCCATTATCTTTTCTTTGTTCATGAACCCGAGCCTTATTGCCTGAAACGAGTCCCTTCAAATCTCCACTCAACCTTATCTGCCACCATCCTCCTACAACCGACAACCCACCAGAAACCCTATTCTCCCTCATTCTATCTCCTCCAAACCAGAGTCCTCCTATGACTCTAACAATCTCTGACCAACTTGTGTTCTTCCCAAACCTCCCAGGAGACCCAATCTCATACGACTCCCTCTTAACCTCTCCCCTATAAACCCCATCATCTCCTACCTTCCAATATGCCCGCCTCGGACGATCCACCCTCTATCATAAATAGAGAGAGTGTGTATGTCTGTGTGCATGCTACAACAAAGGTATCTAGTGATAGTAGCTCCCTAGTATCTGGAGACGACCCTCTACGGTGAGATCCATGGGGTAAACGCCCTGTGATGTTGCTTCTTCCAAGAGACCGCACAATTCCTTTGACTAACTCAGAATCTAGCAAGAACTAGAGTAGTCCACATCTGCTTCTACAGCTTCAAGCATACATTTATCCTTTCTACCCCTCTTTCTCCTCCCCTCTTCTTATTCTTCTTCTTTGTGTACTTCGTCAAACCCCTAATTTGACATACAACTCTCCTTTCATCTCTCTTTGATATCAAGCAATAACACCAATGCATGATCACCATCTCCACCTTGATAATGTTAACCGTTCTGGCTTTACCTTCATGCCAGGTAGCCTCTCATTTCTGGCCAACTCATGGCTGGAGATTTGCCACATAACCTCTCAACTCCACCATTATCCTCCCTTGAACCATAGCACCAAACCGAGCCCTTTGGGTTCGAGTTCTTCATCCATTTGCAGGTCACGATTGGATCACACAATTATAAACCTTAGGAGAACTCAACCACCTTTGGTAATAGCTCGACAAGCATCGCCTTGCTAGGAGAAGATGATCGAAACTGCTCCTCCCTTGTTGTAGAAGGCTCCTTTGAAGGATAAGGGGGCCCTTCACTCTACAGGTGCCACCTAATCAAGGCGTGCCCATCATATCAACCGTACACAGAGATCATACCCTCAGTTGTTGATCAGAAGTGCATGTTCACCATCTAAACCATTCGATTGACCATTCGAGCCTCCCAGCCTTAGGTAGAATTCACCATTAGTAGTACATCAAGTGGGGGCTAGGACCTGAGCCACCTTTGACGCTACACCTCACGTGCGTGGCCTTTTTATGCCCTCACACCTCCTAGGAATCCTGTAAGTACCTCCCAGATGATAAATTACAATGGGGTACCTCCACCTTCCAAGAATTGCAAGCATTCCCTACAATAACTTGAAACGTTTCTATTTATTTTATTACATTTATGTGCCCATATTATTTTGAGAATAACTTGAGCAATCTTTATCAAATTCAATGTTCTCGGTGTCGTTTTCAATGTCTTTTAATCCCCCATCATGTGCGACATTAATTTACATTTTTTAATATTTTTAGATAATCAATAAATTTGAGGAAGTTATTTGTCAATTGTAGTCATTTATTCTTTAAAATTTGTTTTTATTGCTCATTAAAATTATGGAGAAATAGGGGCATGATTTGGAAATTAACTTAAGATCTATTGATCAATTATTTTCTGAAATTAATTAACTTATGTGCATTGGAGATTAAATTGAGTTGCACATTGTTGTTCTACTCATTTTCTTTCATTTCCTTCACATTCATCATCATTACATCTCTTATTTAAAAAGAGGGAAATTCCTAAGTAGTACTTCGGGTTTACATAAATCCCTAGGTACTACAACATTTTTTTATATGGATGCTACAGTTATGTCGCATCTTGAATATGCGACACCGTCTTTTTTCCAGGTACTACAGGGAAACACATCTTCGATATGTGCCTCCGGTATCACACATCTAAAATGCGATATCTTTTAAGACCGTTGTTAAACCCTAGCTTCATCTTGCAAAGCCTTATATGCCTCCTTCGACCCCCATCACCACCTACGACCCCCATCGCACCTTCGACCTCCTGCTCAACCGCCGCTTCCTCCTGCTCCACCCTAGCTTTGGTGGATATCTCCATACCGGTAGAGCAGGAGGTTGAGGCAGTGAAGCGGGAGGAAGCAACGTCTGAGCAGGAGGTTAAAGAGGTGATGAGGGTCGAAGGAGGCACATGTGGGTTTAGGGGTGTCTATCGAGTTCAATGAGCTGAGTTGGCCTCAACTCGGACTCGAACTCGATATGAAACCTAAGGCTCGAACTCGAGCTAGACAAGGATCGAAGCCCTGGATTACCAACTCGAACTCGAACTCATCAAGTTCGAGCTGACTCACGAGCCTCTTATCGAGCCACGAGTTTCTGAGCTGGCTCATGAGCCTCAAAATGAGCTGGCTCACGAGCCTTTTATCGAGTCATGAGTTTCTGAGATGGCTCATGAGCCTCAAAATGAGCAGGCTCATGAACCTCTTAATGCGTCATTGTTACATTTTATACATTAAATTATGCAAATGACATTTGTAATTTTGATTTTTTATACTCTATCCAGTAGCTTTTTGGGCAAGCAAAATGTTTAACCTTTATTTTGTATCAAACTCAATGTGGAAGTTTCAGTGTATATGTTTTCAACTTTTTATTAAGAGGGGGAAATGAGTGATCGAGTCGAGTTTCCGAGTTGAACAATGCCCAACTCGGACTTGACTCGATAAGCTAACGAGCCATAAAATCCAACTCGGGCTCAGGCTCGTTAAGGTTTCGAGTCCGGCTTGTGAACCCTCAACGAGCCGAGTCCGAGTTGAGCTCATCGAGCTCGAGCTTTCCTGACAGCCCTATGTGGGTTTGCAGGACGAAGCTGGGTTTTAACGAGGGTCTTAAAAGATATTGCATTTTAGATACGTGATACCGAAGTCGCATATCAAAGATGCATTTCCCCTGTAGTACCTGGATAAAAAAAACATTAGATGGTGTCGCATATTCAAGATATGACACCTTTGTAGCATTCATATAAATAAAATAGATGTTGTAGTGTATGTAAATCCGAGGTACTACTTAGAAATTTTCTCTATTTAAAAATTCATAAAAATTAACAAAAATCCAAAACACATAAAAATCATCTTTTAAAAACAAAGCTATGAGTTGTTGAATAAATAATTCTTGACCCTTACATTACCTCTCTAAGTTTGACCTTGAGACTTGCTCATGTAAAATAAACAACTACCACATTAAATTAATTGAATCATTATTTTTATGTAGTTTTGATCGATCGCAGATTTCCGTGCTACACTTAACAACGAAAAACTAACACTAGGTTATCTAGCAATTCCCCACCCATACACTTTTGCTCGAAGTAGCGATTCTTCCACGATGACCATGGTCATAAGAAGTAGAACATACCAAACCTCATTTGGTAGAGAGTGAAGAATGAGATGTGCCGATTGATCTTTAGTGATAATAGTTCTAGTTTCGAGAGCATTCTGTCATTTTGGTGATTGTTGCTTGCATGAAATTGGTGAACAACCTATATCCCTTTAACACAGTCTTTCGTAAGAACACCCCCTACTTACGGTAATTGCTTGTGCAGAGTTAATTCATTGGGGTTAATTCTAAATTCCAATCAAACATAATCGAATCTGGTATAGTCTAATATAATTAGGCTGACAGAAAAATATATGGATGGAACTCGGGATGATAACAAATATGAATATATTTGTATCCGATCCACTATCATTTTCATTTTATACATAATTTTTTGACATTTGTATTCGTGTTCATTTTAAAGTGGATGTGAATATTCATATCAGTTTAACATTCGCTAAAATTCACATTCATATTCGTATATCTCTTTTAGTGCATATAGTCATCGATTTATTAGTAATCGTGTGTAACAATATTTTGTAATTGTATTCACCACTGTTGATATAAATATTATGAAATGAGTATATTCGACGCAACTTTTTTATTTGTAAACCAGCCTACACATGTATATATTACTTAATCTATTAAATTTTTTTACTATTATTCATATCTGATTCATATCCATTTTATATTCGTATTCATTTTTAATGATATGTAACACATTTTTCATATCACTCAATATCTGTATATGCATTTATATTTGTATTTCAAAATGTATAAATATATGATTATACCTATATCTATATCCGTATCTGATCACTTTCATTCTTGGATGGAACTCATAAGAGGTCCAGTAAACAAAGTATCTTCCGTTGGTATTTTTTGGGTTCACTAGGACTTTTAGTGGTTGGAACCAAGTTTTTTGAAACTGAACAGGAAATTCCAACAAAAGGGTTGAATCGGGTTGGACCATGGGATCAAACGATTCAACCATATGATCATGCCATTATTTTTTAGGTTTTTATCAGTTGTGCCTCTCCGAGATATTGCAATATCAATTATACCCCTCTCTTTTTGAGAATATCAGTTATGTCCCTAACTTTTTGTCATTCCATCACTTGTGCCCTTCAAATTAGTTGATCTCCATCTCTAACTCCAACGACGTTAACTTGGGGGACAAAAGGGTGATTAAATTAAAAAAGAAGGGTTGAAAGATCTTTCCACCCCTCTCACCCTCACCCTCCTACACCATCCTCTTCATCCCCATTTGACTATGAATCTCAGGTTGGTTCCCTCATCATAATCAAAAGAACAACAAGAATCCAACTCAGAAAACTGATTTTGATGATGGGCCTCAGTTTGGTTTCATCGTCATAATCAGAAACATGCCAAATTTTGCTGCTACTCTGATTTGGAGCCCTCAAATGTGTGAAGCCCTCTTTAGCGGAGAAGCAGAGCTCCCCTGGGCGGCGATGCATTATCGGCAGAGGTGAGCATTAGATGAAGGAGGGGCGGCTGCCTAAGGGGTTGCTGTGTATCATGACAACTGAAGCTCGCTACCCTATCAGGGCCTGACTGCGAGCTAAGGAATCAAACTCGGGATTACAACCTCGTCTTCTCCTCCTCTCACACCGTTTACTCGAGAACACGAGGAACAACATGAGGATTTCCAGTTTCACCCCTCCTACCTAAATCATAATTTGAAACAATCATGGTTAAGTTCATTCATTAACGGCTAAAGTAACGGAAGGGCACATGTGATAGAACGGTAAGAAGTCATGGCACATATGATATTCCCAAAAAGAGAGGGGTACAACTAATATTGCAATATCTCAGAGGGGCACAACTGATAAAAACCTTTATTTTTTTTAAAAAAATTGGATTAAACCAATCCAGTAAGGAAATATGGTTGAACCGGGTAATTAAACCGAAATGGATTGAAACATGTACATAATGTACAATCAAGCACACTTAAAATAAACATAAAATAAACAAACACTTAAAATATATTACTTTATAAATAAAATATTTTCTTGAATATGTAATATTAAATACTATTCGTATAGATATAAATAATGTTTGAACTAAATACTCTAGCATAATAATAACTTAATTATATATTATGAATTCCTTTTAAAAAGTTGAGGTTGAATGGTTGGTTAACATTCATTAAAGGTTTACAAGAGGTCTAAATACTATTCGTATAGATATAAATAATGTTTGAACTAAATACTCTAGCATAATAATAACTTAATTATATATTATGAATTCCTTTTAAAAAGTTGAGGTTGAATGGTTGGTTAACATTCATTAAAGGTTTACAAGAGGTCATTAGTTCAACACTCGTCACACCTATTATTATATTAGATATAAATTCAATTTTGAATTGTGATCTCCAACCCTCATAATCATCCCAAACAACTACTATTCACATATCCAACCCAGTAACCAAACTGTTGGAAAAGAAAATAGCCCACCCATGTGTTTAGTACCACATGGGGGAGCGGTCACTATTGGGTCTGTCCGTAGGGCTATATAAGGAGCCCCACACCCCCTGTACTCATTGAGAAAAGCAATAGAAGAAACGCCCAATTCATGGGTTTCTCCCGTGGTTTCATCCCGCTCCTCACGGAGTAGGGTTCCACGTTAAGATCTTTGTTCTTATTGTTCTATGTTTATTTCCGATTCCGCTTCCGCATTCTATTTTTCTACATGGTATCAGAGCGGGTCGGTTCTCGAGGATTTTCTTTCTATATTTTTTGTATTCGAGTTCGAGAAATTTTTGTTTGGGTTTTATGGAGCCCTAGCATTCATGTAACTCGTAAGAGATTATTTTGAGTTTTTTTTGTTATGTGAAAATCTGTTCTCCATCTCATTCTGTCGATCAAGGCTGTGACATTCTGCTCCTTAGATCTCATTCTCCTGGAGTTCTGTGATTTCATTGTCTTAACTGCGCATACTCGGCATGTGTTGCCGCAGCACCCACGAAACTCCAGGCCGATGGAGTGCCACACCGATCTCCTCTCAGTGCAACACAAAGAAGTTCCCAGGCGAGATCCTCCGTCAAATCGCGATTCTCCCGCGAAACACTAGCCACGATTGTTCTCTTCAGATCATGTCAAGGCAGCGTCAATCTGCAGGCCGCTCCAGGCGGCATTGCACCTCAAACCCGCTTGTGCGCAGGATTCCTGTGCGCAGCAGACCTAGATGACGGCGCAAGCTTCCGCACGTCACTCATCTTCTCCATCGAGAGGCATCGACGCCCTCTTCAATCATCGCGTTGGCGGCAATCAGTAAGGGCTGCTCTTCCATCGCCAGCCCTATTTTTTAGCAGGACCTGTCACAGGTGGTCCCTCCCCATGCGGGGTTCCTCCCGATGTTGCTTCAAAGCACCAGGCAGCGAGCTCCAAATCCCATGTCGCCCACCCTCTCCGTGCGCAAGGCCTCCAGGGTAGACCCCCATCGCCGCCTAGCCGATCTTGCGAGGCGACTCGCGCAGGCGGAGGTAGCGTCTCCTTCCCAGTTCTTCTCTTGGCGGCGGCGGTTACAAATGAAGACCCCAATCGTAGGGGCTGTGAATGAATGAGAAGGGTTCCTGGAAACCCTAGTAGTGGGCGACCCTTCTAAAAAAAGAGGATTTGTTATTGGAAAGCCCAAGAGGCCTTCACGTGGGAGCCCTAGTGAGGGCCAAATTTTATAAAAAGAAAAAAGAGAGGGAGGGTCCTGTTGGGCCTGTTTGTATAAAAAAAGGAAAAGGAGGTGTTTTGAAAAAAAAGGGTGAAAAGGCTTGTATACAAAAGAAAAAAAAGCCATACGTTAGTGCCAAAAAAAATTGTTTGCAAAAAAAATGGGAAGAAAAGGCACGTACAAGAAAAAGCCGTACGCATAAAAAAATTGAGATTTATGTTTGCTTCTCCCAACTTGTCTTTATTTTTCATTTCTCTCACAAGTTTGGGAGAAAGGGGGAGTAAATGCCATATGCATCTTTCATCGTTGATTGACAGACCAAACACTCCGGATTTAACAGAATATCAAGCCATCTTCACTGTGCATCGATCTTCGTCGTGGTGTCTCTATCCTCGACATCGACTCCGCACTGGATTTCTTTTCTTCAAGGCACGACGGAGATAAAGTCCGGTGACCCGCAGACACGACTGAGACAGAGATCCGGTGACCATGCAGGCACGACAGAGACAGTCCGGTGACCTTCCAGGCACGACAGAGATACGTTCCGGTGACCTGATATACCCGTCAGCAAGCGGGTTTGTCTACCAGTTGCGGATACATATGTTTATTGTGATGATTTCAAGTGAAGATGTAATGGTGTATATTTTCCTTTATTGTTGCAAGTTGCAGCTATCCCAGCTACCAACTTGAGGGGGAGTGTTGGAAAAGAAAAGAGCCCACCATGTGTTTAGTACCACATGGGGGAGCGGTCACTATTGGGTCTGTCCGTGGGGCTATATAAGGAGCCCCACACCCTTTGTACTCATTGAGAAAAGCAATAGAAGAAACGCCCAATTCAGGGGCTTCTCCCGTGGTTTCATCCCGCTCCTCACGGAGTAGGGTTCCACGTTAAGATCTTTGTTCTTATTGTTCTATCTTTATTTCCGATTCCCCTTCCGCATTCTAATTTTCTACACAAACAAACCCTAAATGATGTATTTTGATGGCGCGTTCTTCTTCGATACAAAATCAATTAGGACTTGAGTTGACAACATACCTGACAACACCCTCCTTATTCAATCTGCAAGCAGGCATCATTGCAATACACACGATAGGTCGCGCCCCCCCTTTTCGACACCTTGCGTCACTACGACAACATACACATGCGATGCACTCTTACTCATGTTTTAGGTTTGACCTTTTAATAATAATTTCTCCATTTATCATAATTTTGTAAGAATGTGGTCAGGCTTCAATATCTTTAGTTGCATTTAAGCACACCGCATAGACATTGCTGCACCAAATCCAATATGTGATATATTATTTTTAAATGAAGAGATCACCCAAGGCTCGTTTGGTTGTCAGGTTACCTAGGGGTAAATTGGCATACCCCTGCTCTACCCTACATTTCTGGGTTGGAATCACTACACAATTTCTTTATTATAATATTTTTTAATCGCATTCAAATAAAAGTTTTAACATAAAAATATAGTATAATCATTTAAAAAGTTTATATAACATATAATCAATATCATATCACATCAAATTTATTCCAACCTTTTCCAACCCTCCTTACCATCCAAATAGTTACTATCACATGAGGTTACTCCAACCCAACTTAACCTAACCCAGTTACCAAACATGCCTCAAGGATTTTTTTAATAAAATTCGAAGATTTCCCAGTAGGGGTGTAAGAAAATTCTCAAGTTCGATATTCGCTCAAGTTCGGCTCGCTAAAAGTTCGATTAAGATTCGGTTCGGAAATAAACGAACCGAACCTGAACACAAGTTTAGGCTCGATTAAATAAACGAACCGAACATAAAAATCATAGGTTCGCTTAGGTTCGATTCGTTAAAAGCTCGATAAACATATACATAAACATATTTACAAATCCTTATCTGTAGAAGTGGACTTATTTTGAGATGAGTGGTTTTTATCCCCAAGGTAAGCGAATTTTGTCTAGAGATAACTAGATATTTACGAGATAACTAGGTTTTATCTCGGTATAAACTATCCAAAAATAAATAGCCACATCGTGTTTACAACATCTATCATCTATGGTCTAGTACTTTTCCCTTCTTTGTCTTCAAATCAACAGAACAAGTACAAACATTACTTATCGAATATCTCCACATTATTCTTATTCCTTATCCCCATCTGAATAGATATAAAATATATTATAATTATACTTTTTTCAAAGAGACGAATCCTTATTGATCTAATTTTTTCAAAAGATGAAGATGAGTTAGATAAAGAAAAAAACTAAATGAATATTTATTCTAACTGTAAATACACATATATATTTCCATTTCTCTTATTTTCACTCCCTCTTATTAGAGAATTCTTAAGTTCGATATTCGCTTAGGTTCGATTCGTTTAAAAAGAGGTTCGATTCGGATTCGGTTCGAAAATAAACGAACCGAACCTGAACACAAGTTTAGGCTCGATTAAATAAACGAACCGAACCTAAAAAATATAGGTTCGCTCAGGTTCGGTCCGTTTACACCCCTATTTCCCAGCACATCTGCTCAATAAGGGAACTGATAATAGAGTAATTTACAAGGAAGTCCCTAGACTTTCTACCCGGTAACAATGTAGTTCCCAAACTTTCAATCATGTCAATTTGAGTCCCAAAAATTGTTTTTGGTAACAATGTGGTCCCATATCTCAGCAGCACCGCGAAACACAACAGAAGCCGTTTGAAATCTTCACGAGTGGACAAAATTGCCCTCATAGAAGAGTCAATGTGCACATCAGCAAACTTCAGATGCCCCTGCTTGTAATTTACCCAGTCCGACTCATTCAACGATGGAAATTACATTTGAGAATCTGCTGACCTTTGAGAATGAGGGTTCTTCGATCGATTCTTGAGCGGTGGTGGCTCATGTCGATCTCTTTGTGGTCGAAGCACGGAAAAAGCCAGAGAATGGCAGATCGGAGAAGATGGTTGCTGTTCTTGGGTGGTGGCTGATGTCCGGAGCCTTGGCTTGCCGAAGGTTGTGGATGCGTACGATGAGGGCTCTGGACATAGGTTCACCTGCCCACTCGGCTGCTTCATGCGAATAACACCTCCAGAGCAAACTCGCAAAAATTTTCAGATAAAACCAACACCTTTCTTAGATTGATGTGGCCAAAATCTTACGGATATCATTTTGTGGGAAATAAAAGGCCAGCGTCCATGTCCGTGGATGTACGAAATCACATGAGAATCCTTTTTATCTAATACTAGATGGTCTTCTCTACACCTCAAAGAGTTATACAGTTTCCATTCATGTGATCTGATGGGATAATGCAATGCGTACCTCTGTTAAATCCAAACACCTCATCTTGCAGAACACCAAAATATCTCCTTTCGGGCCTTGGGTTCTTACCCGTAACCACCACGTAGGACGAGTCTATGCTCCCCTCTCTGATTCTTGGGTAGTATGGAATAGGCATGAACTCTAATCTTAATCGGTGACCATTTCCAATCTACAAAGTGTTGTCGGGCGGAACCTTCCCGTTTTAGCAACAGCTTGTTGGAAGCCATAGTATTGTGGGCATGATCTGTTAATGGATTGAGCGTGAGCTTTAGGAATTTGGTGAAGCCTTCTATTTCGATGCAATAGTTGGCATCGGTTGTGATGTTGTTGCCGTAGTCGTCGAAGACAGGGACAATGGTGGTGACGAGGGACATGGAGAGGATGAGCATGATCATCTTTTCCATAGTTATTTAAGATGCTTCCTTGTTGGTCTCTCAATGCTATGGCGGTTTGGACAAATGGGTGTAGATGGGTTGGTCTTTGTGAAGGAGAAAGGGAGCCGTGGGAGAGGGAAAGGGGCTGGAGGGGGGAGTCGTGGCAGAGAACGATGGATTGGGTAAAGAGGAGGGTAATTTCGTCCAATCATTAAAATTTCAAACGGCTTTGGTTGAGTTTCACGGTGTTGCTCGGATGTGGGATCACATTGTTATTACAAACAATGTTCGGGACTGAAATTGATAAAATTGAAAGTTTGGGGACCACATTGTTACGGGACAGAAAGTTTAGGGACTTTCTTGTAAATTACTCCTGATAATATGATTGATGCTGCTGAACATAAGGGTGGAAGATGCTTTACTAGCTGAATGATTTTTATTCAAGTTGAATAAAAGACTCACTAACTACACAAACTGATCATTGGAATCTTGTTGCATTGAATTGGTTTTAGGATTTGCACACCATAAAAGTCCAATTTCGCTCTCATAAGGTGTCTTGACTAATGAACTGGCCAATTAATACACATCACTCCATTTAATATGGATCAATTGCTTAACATCCACTTTCGCATATCGTGAGAGATGAGATGATGGGAAACTTTGCCAAGTTTCTTGAGAGTAACAAGAGATTGTAATGCATTTCATTGAACTCGTATATACAAATATATATATATATTCTACCTCCTTACAATTTGAATCAATACGACATTTCTTTATATCATGTTATTTTCTATTTTTAGTTTGATTGATGTGGTATTGAATTGCAACATGCAAGAACATCCACAGATAATCCATGCTTTACGTAAAAAAAGAAATTTGAAGCTGATTATTGATTATTTCCATACCCATAGATACATTACATATATTGATTAAATTATTTACACAATAAAAATGGAAACTTTAGGTATGTCACATAATTTTTCATTATTTTACATATCAGTCTACATTTATGCTTATTATATGATGTGATTTTTATATTTAAATGCTTATTTATTTATATAAAATTTGTAATATCAACTGTGCCCCTCTAAGATATTGCATATGAGTTGTGTTGTTCCCTTTTTTGAAATATTAATTGTGCCTCTATCTTCTGAAAAAAATCACAGTTTTACCCTTTTGCAATATCGGTTATGTCCATACTTTACCTTAACAGAAGGGCAGAACTGCAAATTTTACAAGAAGATTAGCGACACAACTGATATTTCAAAAAAAGAGGGGTATAATTCATATTGCAATATTTTAGAGGAGCACAACTGATAAAAATCCTAAATTGTATAATCAAAAGAGTAAAGTTTGACTTTTTCTTATTTGTAAATCCAGTCCAACTGATCCGACGATTCCGACCTCCAGGAGATGAACGGTCTGGATTTTTCTTAATCTATACGGAAGTTGATGTTGTTAGAGATCCCACCGTTTAGACCACTAATTTGACCAGGTCAAACCAAATTTGACAAAAAGTCTGGTTTCAAACCTTCTTTAGAACTTCGAATTATCTTGGCAAAAAATCCGATATATGCATTCCATGATCAACAAATAATATTTTTCTACCGGGCTCTATGTTATTAGATACTTGACCACCCCCATTCTTGTCCCTTATGCTCCTTTTATAGGAGAAAATGATACTTGGTGAGTCTATTCCACCAAAAAATAGAAATTACCTATTAAGTATCATATTAATACAATAATATATCATGTGCATATATAGTCTAAGGTGAAGATCATTAACATCACAACCTCCAGGCATTTGTTCATCATCAACCTTAGGAATTTTTTGTCACTTCATTTTTTTATTGTTTGTTCTCTCTATTTCTAACTCTATATGTTTCTCTTACTTCCTTTACTCCTTTTGTTCCTCGGTTCAAACCTTCCTTGACATCCGTGCACCTCTCATCTCTATCTTTCTTTGTATCCGTTATACTACAACCTTTGTAATTCTATACCCACTCCTCTCCAACCTATTCCTGTCTGACTAAGTACGATGGTTCGAGGTTTCCCCTTGTTCCCTCGCTTGATCGAAGGATGTATTATCCAACACCTCCGACCATGTACTGCGGTTGGAGTTCATCTCTATTCCCTCATCCTGTAGCGGAGGTGCCATACCCCTTTCTCGTTACTCCTTTCACCTTGAGCGAACCCCCCACTGACGATTGGTCTAGCCTCTATGTTGAGCATCTCCCTCCTAGTTGCAAGTACCTAAGATCTCATTGGGAACCCATTATTGGACAATATGATGAAGCGTAATAGGAAGCAACTCCATAAAACACTGGTCCCCAACGCAGGATATCTCGCTTTGCTTTGCTTGAAGCTCTATCTCCGTGCGTGTCCAACAATAAGAAGAAAAGGAGGAGGAGGGATAGTCCATAATTACCATTGATCTTCTTCCTCCATCTCAACCATTCGTAGAAGAGCCACACTCCACCACTGATCCAAGACAAGGATGAGATCTACACCTTCCATACAAGCCTTCAAGGAGGTATCACCCTTCAATCTTGATCCAAGGTCCTCAATTACTCAAGATAGTCATGTGCCTAGGGACGACCCCCCAAAATCGACCTCTTTATAGGTCGTTTTAGTGCGTTGTAGTTGGTTGATTCGGATGCGTCAAAAATCTCTTGATTTAAAATAATCAATCAAAATGAAGTGGTTGATTTATATTTTACTTGGGCAAGCCCAAGGTCAAACTCAGGGACACGAGCCTCTTACGTGTTATTTAGACTCAAATTACTTAGATTAAGTGTCAGATTAACAACTCGTAGGTCAATAAATGCCTGAAGGGACATAGAATGCAGATACATGAAAAAGACACTTTTTTGGTTTTTTATATGCAAGGAAATATAACATGAGAATAATGCAAATATGCCCAGATTACATAGAAGCAAGGAGCAAGAAATACTAGTCATTTTCAGCAGGGTATAAAAAACCGGACCGAACCGGCCGGTCGGACCGGTTGGACCGAGAACCGGCCCCGACCCGGTCGGTTCAGCTGATTTTAGGTAATTAATTTTTTTAAAAAAAGAAAATAAAAAACCGGGTTAGACCGGTTGTCGGACCGGGTTGACCCGGGCGGTTGGACTGGGTTGACCCGGATTTGATGATTTAGTACATTTTTAAAAATAAAGGTTTAAATAATGAAATAACAAGGTTTTTATCATTTGTACCCTTCTTAACTTTTATAATTTCAGTTACGTCCCTCTCTTTTTTGGAATATAACTTATGCCACTACTTTTTTGGGGTAATTTTCTAAAAGCAACTATAAATAAATTATTACAATATTATATTCATATATAATGCTAGAAAATGTGACTACCTTTTATATAGTTTTATTCGAAATAAATAATCATGTTTTTATGTTGAAAGATTTGATATTTTAAATGATTATTTCATTGATATATAAACACATATTTACATATATCTATCCGATTTTATCGGTTAAAAAACCGGTTCGACCGATCGGACCAGTAAATTAAGCCCGTTTCGATTTTTTCTGAGTCGATATGAATGATGACGTCATGCTGACATCATCACCGGTCCGACCGGTTTGGGGTCCAACTCGGTTGGACCAAACCGAAGACTAACCGGTTCAATGTCCGGTCCAGTTTTTAAAACCTTGATTTTTAGAAAGGGGTCATAAAGCTATTTCCTTTTACAAGCTACCAAATGGCACGAAAATCATTGAATAAATGACACTAGATAATTAGATTTAGTCAATAAAGTCAAAGGTGCCAAAACAGAATAATAATTATGCCACTAGAAAGAGAATTAAACAAGCTTCGAAACACCACTGAAATCAACTCGATCAGAGCTAGGATGCTCAAGATAAGCAAGAAAGAAACCTGGAGCATACATGCAAAGAAAATATAGAAATAATAGGGAAAACGTCACAAACAAGTTCCCAGAAGGACTAAAATGTAATTTACAAAAGTTGCGAGGCCTTCCCTATAAATTTCCCACACACACGGGGGTATATTTACAATTATTAAAAACCCACGAGGGTTTGAATGCAAAATACCCCAGGCACGCGAGGGTGGTACGTGCTCTCTGGACCCATTTGCACTTTGAAGAAGTCATAAGGATGTCCCTGCAAAAATCCCGGCCAGTCACATGACCAGTCACGTGAGGGCGAGGTTCGAGGCCTGAGCAAGTTCAGAGGAGGCTTGGAGTAGCACTGGTTGTTGGCTTGGCTTTGGAGGAGGCTCAGTGTTGGCTCGGGAGATCCAAACCTGGAGGATCGAGGCTGAAGCTAGGGGCTGATGACATGGCCGTGTGTAGACCGTCCGATCAATGAAGATCAGACGGTGGCTGAACGAAGATGGGGAGGCGACGTGGCTCTTTGATAGCCGTCCGATCGTAGCGATCAGACGATAACTTCTTCATGGGATCCTCCTTGCCTCCGCCGCCTGCGACGGGCTTGGCTGGGCTCCGGCGACGTCCTCCTATCTCTGCCTCGCTTGCTCGGTGAATATAGAGATCCCCGAAGCATCCTAGGAGCTGATCATTGAAGCTTGAGGCATGGGCAAGGTGAGTAATGTCCTGGAGAGGGCTGTCGAGGCTTCTTCGTCGGAGGCGAAGTCATCCAATTCCTCTCCGACGGAGTTCCTATCATTGAGCCATCAAGCACCTGCATGTGTTAATACATAGCACATCAACGATTGTGCGTGCAGTGATGTGAGTGAGATGGATTGGGAGCCTATGCGGATGGAGGACATGAAGGCTCGATGCTCCTCCACCGTGAAGGGCGGAGGAGATGAGTCGGAGGTGGCCAGGCTATGGAGAAGGGAAGATAGATGGCTAGTACGTGCGTGCGAATGAGGAAGGAGGGATGAAGCTCGGAGGATGTTTAATGGAGGGTGATAACGATGATGTTGGCCTAATTAATTAAGAGAAATTGAAAGAAAATACAAGAAGAGATCGAGAAACTTACCTGAAGGATGGCGGAGGAAGGGCCTGGGCTTGAGCTTCTTGGAGAAGCTCGGGGTCTTTGCACATCGAGGTCGGTCAGTCCTCGGAGCTCGAGCAGGGCGGAGCCGTCGCGATGCAGCCGCAGAAGCTGCGGGTCTCACTGGGGGCAAAAGGTTGTCTTCGCTCCTGCAATCGCACCTCCCCCTGTCACGGGGAGGTGGAATGGGGCTGGGCCTCGCCCCTCGTAAACGTGGACGAAGGTGAAGTGGGGTGGAGGCGCGGTATTTGAAGATTGGAGTTGGCAGTTCCAGTGACTGATGACGTGGGTTGGATGAGGAATATGGAGTGAGAGGGGGGATGCTATGGCGAACGTGGGCTCGCGCGAGTATGGTGGAGGATCGGGCTCCATCGTGGACTAGTTGGAGAGTGGAGATGATGGCTGATATGGCCGGGAGAATAAAAAGGGGGAGACGGGTGCGCGAGGTCAAGTTCATGGGGGAGAAGGGACGAACAGAGGAGGAAGACGAGGTCTTAGGCGTTGGATCTCGTGATCCAACGGTCATGAGATGGGCGCGAAGTGCGGATTAGATAAGATCTAAGGTGACAAGATGTAAGGCTATGGTTGTGACATGTGCCAGGAGGAGGTGTGGGCGGAAGCGAACGGCTAAGATTAAGCCCTTTTGGAAGAGATCGGGCGGCTATCGGGATGACAAGTGGAAAGCTGAGGATTAGGCGCTGGCGAACGACCTTGATGTGATCTAAGCCTTGGGTTGAACAGTGGTAATCAAAGCGAGAATGAGCGATAGAGATGGAAGCACCTGGAGAAGATCGGGCAATAGATAATGTGACACGTGGTGGGCTGAGGTGAAGGCGCTAAAGGACAGATGAGATGTGATCAGGGGGTTAATCGAAGGACTGAGAAGAGAGCGGGAACGGATGACAACGATCTGGAGGAGAATGGGATGATCGAACGACAGTGAGGGGCACGTGGCGTGTAAAGAGACGGGCCGCGTGGCGCAACCAAAAGGCACCACGTGGCTCAATCAGATTATTGAGAAAAAGAATGTGAAATATGAAGGAGAAAGAGGCCAAATTTGGAAAATCTCAAAACATGAAAGCTGTAGATCTCGATGAGATCTACAAGTTCATGTAGACCAAAAAACGAAAACGAGGTGAAACAAAGGGAGAATTATTTTTGTGAGTATTTTTAAGGGCTTAAAAACACTACGATTTTTATTTTGCTATTTTTTGTATTTTTAATTCATTCCATGACTGATATAAACACGGACTTATCTGATTTTTATTGACAGTTAGTCTAAGCTAGGGGGTTAATATATGCGAATTAATAGCATGAAACTGTGTTTCATCAACCGCCTATACTTAAATTATGCTCCTCCCATAGCATCTCAAAAATAATGAGTTGGATTAACCCCCTTGTGCATGTGCATACAGGATCTTATCCGTTCAAGAACTCCCAACTTTAGAGATCCAAAAGCTTAACCCAGCCTTAGTCAAGAGACATCCAATTCCTCTATTTTTCCATACTCTCTTTGATACATATAAACTAGGGATATGAACTTAAGTGTTGACTGCGTTCACGAGAGTAGAGTCGCAATGTCACCCAAGGTCCCGGTCCAAGAAATTCTCCTAAGGACCCAATCCTCAACACTAGGGAATAAATCAAATGTTGTGTTCAATCCACCGTCTCTTTAGTTGTCAGACTTAGAAGTGTAGGTGACAGGCCAGTTGATGGAGGGTTTCAGATTGTGTCATTTCTTTTCTCCCTCTCATTGAAACAAGGATTCTCTCTAGTGCCTTATTAAGCAATGCATTTTTTTATGTTGATCGGTGTGTCCGTCAAAAGAAGTTGGAGTTGTTTGCACTTGTTTTCCTGGGAATACACCTTGGTGTGCCTTTTTTGATTACCTATCGTACCTTTTACACCCAGACTTGTAGCATTTACGATGCAGAGCCCTTTTTTTGGTGCAAGCCTGACTCCTGGCCCTAATAGCAGTGGTCCAAATGGACACTTTGAAATGGTTGGAAGCGCTCGCCTTTTGGTGGAATCTCTTAAACTTTGCTATGTCATCATAGTACTAGATGATACAAAGCCAAAGCTTCATTTAAGTATAGGAACATATACGATAACTGAGGAGGACTCCCCCTATACTTAGGTTAGAAATAACCTAAGTATTGAGGCAAGGGAAGATGAGTAAAAAAATCATGGGGATTCAGATCCCCCCCTATATTTTGGTTGAGAGTAGCCTAAGTATAAAGATGGAGAGTTGATGTTAGGGAGACCTGAGGTGAACAAAGAAGAATGATGAATATACAAATGAGCGGATGAATCTTCAGAGATTAAAGGAGTGCTTAAGGTCTAGGGGAGGGTATCGGAGTAATAAGGCTCAAACAAGCATGCAATACCCTTTGATTTCACCACTCACACATGAAACCAACAGGTGTTGGTTAATTATCTTGTCATTTTTATTGGTGAATAAAACATTCTAATTTACGTTAGGATCAAAAACATGTCAAATAAAGCCATCCTACATAACAAGGGTATTGCTCTCCCAAAACAATATTTTACTCCATTTTAGGTCAAATTGCATTTAACAGTCCCAATTATTTGCTTAAGGTTATCACTGATTAACTTTGAGCACATACATCAAACAATCATCGTCTACCGTTCATTCCCAATTCCATTATCCTAGGTGATCAAGCCAGGAAAGGAGATCGAGAAAAAGCCATGCAGTCGATAAAAATCATGACCTATGTTAAGAGAGAAAACATGCGAGAGAAAACATGCAGTGCCTTGAGGAAAAATTCATGAAAACTCGGACTGAATTTAAGAACAAAATAAGATGTATGCAAGTAGATGAAAAACCACACCTAACATGCTTCTATTAGCGGTGAAGAGCATCTTTTATGTTTGGCTAATGAAGCGAAGTTTATGTGCATCTTGATTAATTCTATGTCCTACCTACGATCAAACACAAAGGATAAAAAGTGAAACAAGCTCGAAGAGCCGCATGCCTGATCCTAGGTCGATACTCAAGTTGGGCGATCCCCATACAACCACGAAGAACTTTGTTTATTTACAAGCGTGAGTCTTCAAACGAAGACCGTTGTAAAGACGATTATTGCATTAAACATAAAATGAAAGACACATTTTTTCTCCTTCAATTGATCTCCAAAATTGCTTTTGCAACTCCTCACAGTGGGGAAACAACTGCTCCTCGCCCCCTTGAACACCAAGGTCCCTAGCACAAAAGCCAATGTTAGATATCCAACAAAGAAATTATCCATATAATGCAGGATAAACATATGACCTATGAATTAAAAATTAACACTTAATTAAATAAATAAAAATCCAAACAGAATAAAAGATGAGCTATGTCCCCGACAACGGCACCACTTGACGACCTCCAAATTCGGCCTCTTAATAGGTCATTTTAGTACGTTGTAGTTGGCCAGTTCGGATGCGTCAAAAACCGCTTGATTAAAAATAATCAATTAAAATGAAACGATCGATTTATATTTTACTTGGGCAAGCCCAAGGTCGAACTCAGGGACACGAACCTTTTAAGTGTTATTTAGACTCACATTACTTAGATTAAGTGTCAGATTAACAACTCGTAGGTCAATAAATGCCTAAAAGCGACATAGAATGCAAACACATGAAAAAGACACTTTTTGTTGGTTTTTTATATGCAAGGAAATATAAAATTAGAATAATGCAAATATGCCCAGATTACATAAAAGCAAGGAGCAAGAAATACTAGTCATTTTCAGAAAGGGGTCATGAAGCTATTTCCATTTACAAGCTACCAAATGGCACGGAAATCATTGAATAAATGACGCTCGATAATTAGATTTAGTCAATAAAATCAAAAGTGCCAAAAAAAAGTTATGACATAGAAAGAGAATTAAACAAGCTTCGAAACGCCACTGAAATCAACTCGATCGGAGCTAGGATGCTCGAGATATGCAAGAAAGAAACCTGGGGCATACATGCAAAGAAAATATAGAAATAATAGGGAAAACGTCACAAACATGTCCCTAAAAGGACTAAAATGTAATTTGCAAAACTCACGAGGCCTTCCTTGTAAATTTCCCACATGCACGGGGGTATATTTGCAATTATTAAAAACCCACGAAGGTTTGAATGTAAAATACCCCAAGCGCGCATGGGTGGCACATGCTCTCTGGACCCATTTGCAATTTAAATAAGTCATGAGGGTGTCCCTAAAATCCCAGCCAGTCACGGCGAGTCACGTGACCAGGCACGTGTGGGCGAGGTTCGAGACCTGAGCAGGTTCAGAGGAGACTCGGAGTAGCACCGACTATTGGCTTGGCTTCGGAGGAGGCTCGATGTTGGCTCGGAAGATCCGAACCTGGAGGACCGGTGCTGAAGCTAGGGGCTGATGACATGGTCGCGTGTAGACCGTCCGATCAATGAAGATCAGACGGTGGCTGAACGAAGATGGGGAGTTGACGTGGCTCTCTGATAGCCGTTCGATTGTAGGATCGGACGGTAACTCTGCTTCGTGGGATCCTCCTTGCTGCCGCCGCCTGCGACGGGCTTAGTTGGGCTCCGACGACGTCCTCCTATCTCCGCCTCGCATGCTCGGTGAAAATAGAGCTCCCCAGAGCATCCTAGGAGCTGGTCGTTGAGGCATGAGGCATGGGCAAGGCGAGTAACGTCTAGGAGAGGGTCGTCGAGGCTTCTTTGTTGGAGGCGAAGTCATCCAGTTCCTCTCTGGTGGGGTTCCTATCATTAAGCCATCAAGCACCTGCATGCGTTAATACGTAGCCAAAGCAACGACTGTACGTGAAGTGATGTGAGTGAGATGGAACAAGAGCCTATGCGGATGGAGGACATGAAGGCTCGATGCTCCTCCGCCGTGGAGGGTGGAGGAGATGGGTAGGAGGTGGCCAGGCTATGGAGAAGGGAAGATAGATGGCTAGTAAGTGCGCGTGAATGAGGGAAGAGTGATGAAGCTCGGATATGTTTAATGGAGGATGATAACGATGAGGTTGGCCTAATTAATTCAGAGAAATTGAACGAAAATACAAGAAGAGATCGAGAAGCTTACCTGAAGGTTGGCGGAGGAAGGGTCTGGGGTTGAGCTTCTTGGAGAAGCTCAGGGTCTTCGCACGTCGAGGTCGTTCGGTCCTCAGAGCTCGAGCAGGGCAAAGCCATCACGACACAACCGCAAAAGCCGCTGGTCTCATCGGGGGAAAAAGGTCATCTTTGCTCCTGCAATCGTACCTCCTTTGTCACGGGGAGGTGGAATGGGGTTGGGCCTCGCCCCTCGTAAAGGTGGACGAAGGTGAAGTGGGGCGGAGGCGCGGTATTTGAAGATTGGAGTTGGCGGTTTCGATGACTAACGACGTGTGTTGGACGAGGAATATGGAGCGAGAGGGGGGATGCTATGGCAAACATGGGATCACGCGAGGATGGTGGAGGATCGAGCTCCATCGTGGACTGGTTGGAGAGTGGAGATGATGGCTGATATGGTCGGGAGAATAGAAAGGGGGAGACGGGTGCGCGAAATGGAGTTCGTGGGGGAGAAGGGACGAACGGAGGAGGAAGATGAGGTCTTGGTCGTTGGATCTCACGATCCGACGATCATGAGATGGGCACGAACATGCGGATGAGATCAGATCTAAAGTGACAAGATATAAGGCTCCGGTTGTGACACGTGTCAAGAGGAGGTGCGGCGGAAGCGAACTACTAAGATTAAGCCCTTTTGGAAGAGATTGGGCGATTATTGGGATGACATGTGGCAAGCTGAGGATTAGGCGCTGACGGACGACCTTGATGTGATCAGAGCCTTGGATCAAACAGTGGTAATCAAAGCGGGAATGAGCGATAGAGATGGAAGCATCTGGAGACGATCGGGCGATGGATAATGTTACGTGTGGCGGGCTGAGGTGAAGGCGCTAAAGGACGGATGAGATGTGATCAAGGGGTTAATCGAAGGGCTTAGAAGAGAGAGGGAACAAACAACGATGATCTGGAGGGGAATGGGATGATCGAACGACAACGAGTGAGGGGCGCGTGGCACGCAAAGAGACGGGCCGCGTGTCGCAACCAGAAGGTGCCACGTGGCCCAATCAGAATATTGAAAAGAAGAATGTGAAATATGAAGGAGAAAGAGACTGAATTTGGACAAACTCAAAACGTGAAAGTTGTAGAAAGAGGCTGAATTTTTACGATCGTTTTTATGGGCTTAAAAACAATACGATTTTTATTTTGCTATTTTTTGTATTTTTAATTTATTCCATGACTCTAATATAACATGGACTTATCTGATTTTTATTGACACTTAGTCTAAGCTAGGGGGTTAGTATATGTGAATTAATATCATAAAACTGGGTTTCATCACCTAGTTGCCCGTGAGTTATGAAGAGTAGGATTTCGAAGTTCTCTTATTTGTCATTAGCCATTAGACGCTGAGACCAGATCGTCTACTGTAATAGGGATTACAACAGACCACGAGTGCGTTTTTTTATTGTTCGAACGGATCTTAAAACAATCACATCGCTATGTAGTACGTTTAATCACATAATCAAACCACTAGTGCTCATGTATATAATGTGGAAATAATCATGGGTAAAAATCACAATAATTATCTCTTGACTCAGGCTTTTAACCCGACCCAATCAGGTTTGACCAATAAACCGGATTGCTTACGCAGACAACCCAACTGTGTTACAACAAATTGTTTACATGTAAAGCTTACAACCATATTACAATTACATACGTAATAAAAAATGAGATAAAATTAGAACAATCTTACAAAGTGAGGAGTATGCTCGTAAGATTATCCCGAGCTTAAATAGGTGTGAATCACAAATTGAAAAATAGTTGTTAGGACTTTCTCTTAGAGAACAAAATGGTGAGTAGAAAAAGAGACTTGTCGCTCAATCTAGGATCCTATTTATATGCCTAAGTTATCCATAGAGTTGGAGGCAAAATAGTAAGGAAACTCTTCATGAAATGTTATATGATCGATAAAGAATAAAATATGATCGATCAGGTTGAGATGATCCATCACGTAAAAAAGGTTGTTTAATCATAATTAAACTAATCAATCATGTGAAGAGGATGATCGATCATCTAGTGACCGTAAGCGAATGTTGGAATTTGAATATTGGCCAATCTCACAAACAAAATGATCAATCAAGGATAATCAATCAGTCAAGATATTCGTTAGATCAGATTTGATCGACTACATCAAAGAAGATTGATCGATCAACAATACATTTTAACCTAAAATCTAAGTTACAGGTCTAAAGTACATGATGCATGATACCCTTTTAGGTTCTTTGCAAACTAGGTTGACTACATTATGCAATACTCGATAAAAGAAAATTCTCAACTTCTTCTTGAGCTTCAGATCCTTTCTTTAAGCTTGAACTTGAGCTTTTGCTAGAGTTCTTTACTTGATTTCCTAGCATTCTAGCTTCTTTCACGTAAGCTTGAGCTCTTATGCTTGAGCTTCTTCTTGGACCAATAGCTTCTTTGTTTTTGCCCTAACTACAACCTAATTGCATGAAATGTAGACAGAAAGTTACTGAGGCAAGAGGTGAGATATTGGTGCTCTTGGTAGGAAGATCACATGTGGTTATCATGCCAAGTAATCGCATGCGCTCGACATGTACATAACAGCACCACCGTCGTGCAAAGGGGTCAAACCAATCGAAAAAGCACCGTTCTTATCAATATCTTCCGAAGGCATAAAATTCACTCCTGTAAAGCTTAGCAAGGTTATAGGATGGAAGCCACATCTTTTCCTTATCCCAACTAACCCAAGGAGAAGCCACGATCAGAGAGTAGTTGACTCATACTTTTATTTGCACCCGTTTGACTCTTGCCCAAGCACTCACTTCATGCCTCACATCAAAAAATGCATATATCTCCTAGCATGACTATATTGAACCTCACTTAGGTGTGAAGCAGGCAGCTGAAATGCGTATCACATGCTTTAAGCTTAATGGTAATCTTTTATGACATGTCTCTCCTCTACTTAGGAGAGCAGCTTCTTTCAACCGCTGTCATGTTAAAAAAGCAAAAAGAAGAATTTATTTTCAGATGACCGACAAAATATTGATCGAGGACTTTCCTGGCCCAGCAAGAGTCTATCGTAATGGATACACAACAATCTAACCTCTCCCCTGATGTTGCTCATTTTTCCAGATTCACCATCTTCCACTTGAGCCACGATCAATGACACAATCATCGAGAGCTTCCGAAAGTCTCTAATTGCCTCAATATATATACATGGAGAACTACAAACCTCTCTTTGAGGTGTTTGAGGGGAGAGTGACACATTCCTGACTTTTGTCATCAAACGAACAAGGAGTAAGCAAAACATCTAGCCTTCATAATAGTAGCGATGAGAGACTTTGCAGGAGCACTTTGTAAAAGCTAGATCCCCCACCCCTCTATAATATATATTGGGTCAACAAGAACTCAGGCTCGGTTTCAAGGTGCTAGAATGTAGAGATGAGTTGTGAGATCTGACTACAATAAGAGGGTACTCTATGAATCTGTTTCTTCCTCTTCCTCACAAGATCCATTCTTCTTTCTTCTCGGGCCTGATACACACTTGTACTGCTTGTACTCAAAACATACAACATATTCTCCGTTCATGAAAAAGTTGCACGTCAGGGAAGAGAAAGCAACAAAAAGAAGAATACTCTATCTACCACTGCCAGTAAGGAAAAGTTTTTGCTTACATATCTAAGCTGATATGTATGTAAAGGCGGTATCATCATTCTTCCTAGGACATGATAACAAGAATATATAATTATTTGTCACTTAGTTTCCCCTCCTCCTTTCTCAACCGGGCTGGGGACCGGCAATGGCGGAGTTAAAAAAGACAATAAAAACCAAGAATCAGAAAAAACAAATCATAAATGACAGGACATTTCCACTATTATGTCCAAGAGATTTTGAGGCTACATCTTAAAGTGTCAATAAAATTACATAAAATGACATAAAATGAGTCTAATACGATACCAAGGAATCTTTAAGCAATCTCTCAATGTTGATGCTAACAAATACCTAAAATCACCCAAACGCCTCCACAACCACTGGTCTCCACAGCATTCCTAGACAGTAAACAGTTTTTCTTGTAGCGTTATATTTTAGGGATTTTATCACTTGTGCCCCTCCGCGATGTTGCAATATCAGTTATGCCCCTATCTTTTTGGTAATATCAGTTGTGCCCCTCAAAACTTGCTATTTTATCACTTGTGCCCCTCGGGTTAGTGACCGTCCATCTACAGTGCAAACGGACGTTAACTTTGAGGACATAAGCGGAATTATTTTTTTTTAAAGGTTATATGGTCATTTCTTCCTCCTCTTCCCCAACCTCTTCTTCTTCCTCCTCTTCCCATCTTCTTCCTCCTCCTCCAACCTCCTCCTCCTCCCTCTCCGCCCCGAGCTCCTCGCAGCCCCTCCCCTCCCCGGCGCCGCACCTCCTCCCCCCGCACCTCCTCCCAGCCCGCCGCCCCCTCCCCGGCGCTGCACCTCCTCCCCCCCGCACCTCCTCCCAGCCCGCCGCCCCCTCCCCGGCGCTGCACCTCCTCCCCCCCGCACCTCCTCCCAGCCCGCCGCCCCCTCCCCTCCCCGGCGCCGCCCCCTCCCCTCCCCGACACCGCCCCCTGTGCCCCCTCCCCCTGGGCTGCACCCCTCCCAGCCCCGCACCCCCTGGCCCGCACTGCCACCTCCCCTCCCCGGCGCCGCCCCCACCCCCGCACCTTCCCCTCCGCCCAGAGCTGCTCCCTCCGCCCCGAGCACCCAACCCCCCCGCCCCTGTCCCGCAAGGCCCGCCCCCCGCCCCCTGGGCCTCCCCTTGCCCCGCGCCGCCCCGAGCACCCAACCCCCCCGCCCCGAGCACCCAACCCTCCCGGAGCATCCTTGATCGCTTCACGCATCTTCTTGAGCAGGGTCCGTGTCATCGCACATTCCATCTCGTGCACAAACCTGCCTAGATGGCGGATGTAGTCGGGGTACAGCTCCAGATTGCAGTGCCCGCCCCCTTTGATCCACAACGGCTCGTACGGCTCCGTCGAGAGCTTCTACAGCCCCTCCCCACGCCGCCATTTCACCACGTCGTCTTCAGTTCCCTGCTAAAGAACACCATCGAGGAGCGAGGCGACGAAGGGGGTGGGGGGAGGTCGGGGCGGCAACAGGTGGGAGAGGAAGAAGATGGGAGAGGAGGAGGAGAAGGGAGGAAGAAGACGGAGGAGAAGGGAGACAGAAGAGGACCATAATACCCTTCTTAACCACACCATGGTTTGAATAAACCATGGTTATTTTAATCTTTTGACGGTCAATCTGACGGAAGGGCACAACTGATGACGGAGCAAGTTTTGAGGGGCACAACTGATATTACCAAAAAGATAGGGGCATAACTGATATTGCAACATCTCGGAGGGGCACAAGTGATAAAATCCCTATATTTTAATTATTTCAATAGGAGAAAAACAACCATAAGTATCAAGTAGAAACTTACTATAACAATGCCTCAATTAAAAGATTGAAAACCTTGTAAAATCCTTGCGAAGTAAAGCTTCAGCGAGACGATGATAGAAGTACTGGACCTGATAGATACACCAGACTCTTAACCACATTCCGTTGTGCAAAAAACATATCTTCTCGAGGCTACAAAAGAACATTTTGAGCCCCTACTCCTGGTTGATGAAATCATAAATTACGCCCCCAAAGACCTCTATCCAACAATGAAGGATTGAAGGCTACATCCCCAGTCACTAATTCAGTCTAATTATTCCATAGTCATTGTGGTAACATTTAATTGTTAAAGTTGCAGAGCTACACTACATTACCGAAAGAGGCAGTATGGCATACAAATCTCTCAAAACTTTGAGATTATTAACTAGGTGTTAACTATAAACAACTTAATGATGACATCGATCCAAGCCTCAGCACATGCTTTACCTTCTACAGTATAGAAGGTTAGAACTTAGAGCATGTCTTCAAGGAAGTTCACTGATAGAGAAAGCGAAAGGGACTGGAGATCTCACAAACCTGCGATAAAAGACCAACAATAAAGCATATGCAGACCACCCAGCCCACGAATATATAGGGATAAAAACTAGGGATAATTACACCCATAACCCTGAGTAATTCCTCAATCTCAATCATAACCCTGCATAATCGCGAATTACATGAGAAACCCTGAGTAATACTTAACTCTTACATGACATAACCCTGTGTCAAGATCCGTTTGAGTTGCCCGTTATGTTTGACGGTTTCCGTTAAAAAATTACAAAATTACCCCTAATATCTATTCTAATTTGCAAAGCATGCCAACACCTGCAGCTCCAACTACATCCCCTCTCCCCTGACTACAGCCACCGCCAACACCCTCCAGCGCGGTGCCAACCCGACCTCCATTGCCCCCCACCCGCAGCCCCAACCGGCAGTGCCAACCTCTGCGACGCGAACCCGACCTCCCCCCCTTCCCCCGCGGTGCACCTCTGCTGCTGCAACTCCCCCTCTTCCCCTCGCGCCGCACCTCTGCAGCCCCCTTTACCTTACATACGTAAGGTATGTAAAAACACCCGATCATTTCAGCAAAAATCGATTCAAAATACGAAAATGCAATCGTTATTTAGGTATGCTGTATGTCTTTATCTGTGTATATTATGTATATGTATTTGTGTTTGGCCAGATAAAGGCGGTGGGAAAGTTCTTCCAAAGTCTCTTCTCAACCTTTTGGATCTTCTCCTTCGTTCTTTTATATGGTCTCTCACCTATATTATAAAGAGAACAGAGCCGACTCTTCCACATAAAACACACACACAACCACCGGAGATCTAATTCGTTCGTCGCATATGATTGCACCAAGATATCGTAGACCACAAACGACGTGCAATGACCCCCAACATGCTCATCTACGACGCAATCACGGCAGCTCAACAACCACCGCTCCTCGACGATGGCGGCAGCGTCCCCCTCTCCCCGTGCCGAGCTCCCCTGCAGCCCGCGCCCAAACCCCCTCCCCCCGTGCCGAGCTCCCCTGTAGCCCGCGCCCAAACCCCCTCCCCCCGTGCCGAGCTCCCTGCCCCCCCCCCCCATCCCGCACGAGCTCGCGAGCCCCTCCTCCCATTCCCCTGCTGCCGGTGCCCCAGTCACAACCCCCTCCCCCACGTGACGAACTCCCCTGTGCCCGTCCTCGAGGCCTCCCCCAGGGCCACCCCCAACTCCACATCGAGCCCCAGCACCGCTCCGAGCCCACCGCTCCGCCCCCAGCTCCTCATCGAGCTCTAGCGTCCAGCGACGAGCTTTGCCTCCCCCACCGGTCCGAGTTTTTTTCCTTCCTTTTTTCTCACAGCCCGCCTCCTGATTAGTATTTTCTTTGTTTATTTCTAACCATTGGATTGAGGATGAGTTAGATTAACTCATTTGTATGGTTGAGTTAAGATATTAAATTAACGGAAGGTTATGAATGTAAGACGGAGAGACTATTCAACGTTTCACATGTAATTCGTGATTATGCAGGGTTATGATTGAGATTGAGGAATTACTCAGGGTTATGGGTGTAATTATCCCTAAAAACTATTCATTCAAGAAAAATATTGCAATCGAAATGGGAATACAAACTCCAACCCTAGTCATGCTAGTTCCGACAGTCTCTCCCGTCCTCATTTGCAAAACCCAAGATCCAGATTAATGGGAACAGATATTTAAGAACAGAAGGAGCAAACTAAACTGTGTTCTGAGGAAATGAACTAATTCCTCGATAACCTTCAAGCAGAGAACAAAGGATATACTGCAATATCTGACGATGTTTCAACTTCCAATAATAACAGGAATCATCAAACAATCCCCGCACATATCCCGATATCAATTCACAACATAGAAAGACTTGCCTATATATAACCATGATTTTGAAAGACAAGTGTCTTCATTGATATTACAGGAATGTCGGTCAGAATATTGCTCCAGTCTGACAAACTGAAAATGCAAACATATACCACAAGCTGATCTGTTGGTCGTCAAAATATTTCATAAATAGACTTTAACTTTTCTCTTCAAAGCATAAAATGATAACTTGAATAAGATGCCAAGGATTCTTCAAATTTATCATTCTACTATGCCCTTTGTGTTGTGAAACTCCAAAGCATCTGCAATTTAACAGCAGACGTGACCATCTACAACACAAGCACTGAGCTTCACGGCACTTGATACCAAGCTCTTTTTAAGTCTCATTTTTATGGTTGAAATCTGCACTAATAAAAAAAAGAACCGTCCACATCTAACAATTCTCATTAATACATCTAAAGATCTGTGGACTCCTCATAGCCACCGCATGGTGACTGAAGCGCTACACCAAATCAAAAGACAGAAAAAATATCTAGAATCTAAAAGAACATTTACAAGCTGAAAAAGTACACTCCGATCCCCTTCCCTTTGTATTACAAGATTTAATTCTAATTCTTCCATTATCTTCAAAGCAGATTGGATAAATTTAAAATCCAGATATATACCTTTTCCAAAAAAAAAACTCTATCATCCCACTGTTTAAGCTCGTCCAGAGTAAACACCTGCTCTCAGATATTAAACCTGAAATGGCAGCCTTTCTGAAAATTCTTAGGAAGAACCATCAAAGAAATGTTGACAAATACCACAAGATATGGACGCACCCAAATGTCTCGAACTATCGGTCACGGCGTCCTTACCAACTAGATAGCTTACCTTAGAGCGTTAAATTGTATTCGACTGTTAGTATTTAAAAAAAAACAACCATATATATCAAGGAAGTATTGGGTGCGCACCTTATCGATGAATGCCATTTTTCCTTTAAAAAGTAGGGAATATAGTTATAGCAATCCCAAGCTTGCAAGATAGAAAACCTCGTAAAATCCTGGCAAAGACCCTATCATCTTTGCCAATTACCTCCACGACCTTTGAAACGGTCTAATTCCCCCCTCGACCCCGTAATAGGGATGCAAACAAACGGATAAGGATACGGATATAGGTATTACCGTATCCTTATCCATTTTTGAATACGAATACGGATGTGGATACAAATATTGACGGATATTAAAACTATCTTACTATATCCTTAAAAAACAGATACAGATGTAAAACAGATATTTATCGCTACAATTAATGTTAGAAATACTATATAAAATCAACATGAATATATATGAATAGGATGGAAAACACGTGGTATAAATTTATTAAATGTGTTTGTATCATAAAATTATACAAAATTACAAATATGGTAAAAGAAGGTATAGAATTATGTTAAATAGGGTAAAAAATAAACCTATGACTATAATTATATGCGAAAACGGATATACAGATACGAATACGCATGTTTGCGGATATCAAAATGATATCCATATCCTTGTCCATTTTAAAATGGATACGGATACACATGTCAAAATCTATATAAAATGAATTCTATGACGGATCGGACCAGATACAGATATATCCATAACCGATTGCATCCTTACCCCGTAAACTTGCTCCATCTTACCCCATAAACCCTGTCGTTAATTTGAAACAGCTTGTATTAACTAGCTTGGGTTTAAGTTGAGTTAATCAAACCCTAACAAATCTAATGGTACGTTTGGGTCCCCCACCGTCCCAAACATCTCTCTTCGTGAATGTGAATGTCGATCCTAATCCACAATCATCTTGGTGCTCCCATCGACTCCACAAACACGGGACAGACGTCGAAGGAACTGCAAGGTGAAGGAGGGCTCCACCTGCTCGTCCTCCCCATCCGATCACCGGAGCTCTCCGGTGTCATAAAAATTGAAGCTTTGAACCTCCAGCTTAAAGCACATAGGAGCCGCCTTCCTCCAATGACCCATTCCGAAGGCCTCCCGAAGTTGAACTTCACGAGATCTGAAGGCGATCGCTTTTCGAACTCCACAAGATTTGAAGACGATCGAACTCCACCCCCTCCTCCTCGATCTATGTCAAATATCGTTGACCTCCTCTCCCCATTTGTGAGCATCACTCAAGAGACACCCACCTGTAGCTAAAGTTGATAAAAACTTTGTGTACCTTCAAGCCTCCTCTGCTTCATATCTCCTCTCGTGCGCTTGGTGAAAAAAACAAGGAAAAATAGGTTGTCTCGTGCGCTTGGTGAAGAAAACAAGGAAAAATAGGTTGCTCACTGCTCCATGTAGCAGAAGAACAAAACGAGGAAGAGAGGGGGAGAGGAACAACAAGTGATGTATGATCCCCTCACCTCCTAAGATCTTCTTATGCCCTTCGATATGATAGGAGGAGGATGCCTTGCACATAGGTATGCTTGTGCCTAAGGGGGAGTAGCCCCCTCCAACCCCTTCTTCACCGCCCCCGCTCCCCAGGCCCCTCAAGCCATCATCCTTCTCCATCACCAAGAGGAGAACCCAATCCCCTTCACCATTTAGCTAGATTTTTGGATTGATTCTGGATGAATCGACACTTTTTGACATTGTCGGAGAGTATGAAGGAGGGAGGTACACCAGCATTCCCACAAGCAAGTTACCCAAAATTGCTTCTAAATAGCCAAGGAAGGTCTTGCATGTTTGCTTGTTCAACCCCTGAAATGCTAAAGTTCCCACACTCAGAGAGAAAAGAAAGGTGGGGAGTTCATGGGTGCAAATTAACCCTTGATCCTCCTCCAACCATTTGGGTCTTTCTCCTCCAGCAAATTAACCCTTGATCCTCCTCCAACCATTTGGGTCTTTCTCCTTCAAGATTTGGTCAATCCAGGTCCTTCAATCTTAACAAAGAAGAGTTCTTGCACATGTTTCGAAGGCCTCCAGGAGGTCGACCTCCACGAGATCTGGCCGATGTTGTCGCAAAGAAGTTCTCCCGACGGAGATGAAGACTGAGGATCTTCAAGAGTTCTACTGAAAATTATGGTCGTCTGCAGTGACAGAGAAGGTCGGCGGACCTTGCAGATTTCTTTCTCTTGGGACACGTAGAAAATTATAGGAGGAGGTGAGGGGGTGATGCAAACGAGAAATCGGCGACGGCGAATGAAATAATAATATATTTTTGGTGGCTTTTGGTAGAAGAAGAGAAGGGTTGAGAAGAGAAAGTGGAGGGTTGAGAGGAAGAAAAGCTCGTCGGAACGAGGGGTTTGGAGAAGAGAACCGTGAAGACCACGTGGAGGGAGAAGAGAGAAGGAGAGGGGATAAAATGAGATAAACTCAATTTTGATTCATACTTGACTGTCTAAAAACAAGGACCTACCCTCTCTTTATATAGGAGAGAGGGTTTACAAAAATAGTAAACTCATTTAAATTGACAACCAACTTATTTAATTGGACTCTAACAAATCCTAATTGACCTCTAATTACCTCAATTAGACTCTAATTATTTAATTGACCAATAATTATAATTAAAATCTACGAAATCAACGTTGAGATCACAGGCGATCTCACTTATTCAATTAGACCAATACGACCACTAAAAACGTAAATAAAATTGATAATTATTTAATTAAATAAATGTGGCCCCATAATTTGGGGTCACGCTGCATCAACTCTCCACCGCTTTAAAAATTCGGCTCCTGACGAATTGCGTGATGTAGGTGGATCGTTGGAGAAATCATCCTTGAATTGGGCTTCAATTTCCCTTAAGGCGATCATTTTCCGCGTTACGTTTGTAATTTTTTTCAATTGGGGGGCATCTCTGCAATTTTCGTACCCCTTCAGATTGCCTTACTTTCTCTTCACTTTGGATCTTCCTGCAAATATGGATCTTGGGAAATTTTGCTCTGCAATTTTTCCAATGGGTTTTGCAATTCACTTTCCAATCCCATGTTCGGTGATGATGCGCCATCTTCGGAGTGCCCGTTAGGGCACGCTCAGCTTCCGCGAGTATAAGCCGCAGCCTGGGGCGGCGGGGTTTGGGCGAGGTTTCGCGCAGGAGGCGCGCTTGCCTGGCGCGGGGGAACGATGACATTGGGTGGAGGTGGACTCGCGAGGTGGCCGGGGTAGTCGGGAAGGCAGAGGTGGACTTGCGAGGGGGGGGGGTGGTGAACGGCTGGCGCAGGCGGAGGGAGGCGATGGTGGGGGTTCGCAGAGGTGGCGGCGAAGCAGGGAGGTGGGGCGAAGACTTTGGGGCGCGGCGGAGGGCAGGACCTCGGGGCGCGGCGGCGTCGCAGGTTGGCGAGGGGGGGTTGGAGGGGCGACTACAGGAAAAGAAGGAAGGGGAGGGTGCGGAATGGAGAGGGGAAGAGAAGGGATGGGAAGGGGAGGGCGCAGGAGGAAGTCGGTGGGGAGGAGAAGGGACATCGGCGGCAGTAGGGGGGGATGGGTTAGAGTTATGGGGAAGGAAAGGGAAATATCGGGGAGGAGGGGAGGGCTGGGGTGAGGGCAGGCGTGGGTACCTGGGAATGGGGCGGAGGCGGCGTGTTGGAGGGGGGCGAGCGGGTGCTGGGGGCGATATGGCGGCGTTGTCGGCTTTACGGGGGTGGGGAGGGGTGCCGGCGCAGTTGGGGGCTGGGTTGGGGTGGGGACAGCAAGGGCAGCGGGTGGTATTGGCGGTGCGGAAGGGTTCGGGACGGGGGTTGTGGTTGAAGAGGAAGGCAGGCGGGTTACCTGGGGTAGTTTGGGCGACGCCGGGACGGTCAGAAGGGCCGATGGAAGCAATTCTGGTGGCGAGATCGAGTCTGGAAGGTGCTGGACAGCGGTCGTTTCATCTTCTTTGGCGATTTTTTCGTCGTCTAAATTCGCGGTCGCGGCTTCGGTGGTTGACGGCTTCGATTGGGCGTCGCGGTAGGCCTCAAAGTCAGCCGTGAAGTCCCGAAACATTGAAGACAGGGCCCGGAAGTTGTTCTGCAAATCACATAACATGCGCTTCGTTTCCTTGTCGTAGGCTTCATTGGCTTGCCGTTTTCGTTCGGATGAATGATGGTGTCGGTGCGGACGCCGGGGCGGATCGTTAGATCGTGAGGACGATCTAAATGCCATGCTCTGATACCAATTGATGCAAACGAGAAATCGGCGACGGCGAATGAAATAATAATATATTTTTGGTGGCTTTTGGTAGAAGAAGAGAATGGTTGAGAAGAGAAAGTGGAGAGTTGAGAGGAAGAAAAGCTCGTCGGAACGAGGGGTTTGGAGAAGAGAACCCTGAAGACCACGTGGAGGGAGAAGAGAGAAGGAGAGGGGATAAAATGAGATAAACTCAATTTTGATTCATACTTGACTGTCTAAAAACAAGGACCTACCCTCTCTTTATATAGGAGAGAGGGTTTACAAAAATAGTAAACTCATTTAAATTAACAACCAACTTATTTAATTGGACTCTAACAAATCCTAATTGACCTCTAATTACCTCAATTAGACTCTAATTATTTAATTGACCAATAATTATAATTAAAATCTACGAAATCAACGTTGAGATCACATGCGATCTCACTTATTCAATTAGACCAATACGACCACTAAAAACGTAAATACAATTGATAATTATTTAATTAAATAAATGTGGCCCCATAATTTGGGGTCACGCTGCATCAGGGGGAGTGTCAATCAATGTAAATTTGATAAATAAAGTGGGAATAATGTAAAAGAATATAACGGAATCTGATTAGTTGTAACGGGTAATTGGATGAGGGTTAACCACAGTGTCTGCAGGGTAAGGATTAGCAAGTTTAAAGGGTCGGGGGGGGGGGGGGGGGGGAATTAGACTAATTCAAAGGTCGTGAAGGTAATTGGCAAAGATTATTTGGTCTGCTGGGTAAAAAATCCATATAAATACACCTGCCTATATCTTTTTATTGTTAACCCAACAAGCCAAAATTCCTAAATACATGTTATGTAGAAATAAAATGAATGTCTTTAAAGCAATTAGATACACAATACCTTCCAGGAAGTGAACTCTTACCATGCCTCAAAACTAGAACAAATCTTCTGAAGGTAACAACCTCCAATGGCAATGAAGTCCAATCATGTCCCAATAATCATAAACCAGAAAACAAAAGACTACAAATCCAACAATCCACCAACCGATTTGCTGTTACAAACTAGACTCACTGCACAGAGAAACTTCTCTTCGTATAACCAATACAAGTAAAAAAAGTCAGCTAGCTCCAGGTACCATTTCCAAAAAACAGACCAATAACATGTGAGTTGAGTACCTTCTATTATACATTTAATAGTTGAAACCATAGCATTGCTCAAAATGCAATAACAGACATACTGAAACCAGTTAGGAAGAAACATCAAAGAAAAGTTGACGAATACCACGAATGGAAGCACCCAAATAACAGTCACTGCAACCTTTCCTACCAACTAGATAGGTTTTCTCGGAGCGTTAAATTATTATTCGATTGTTAATATTTAAAAAAAACCATAAATATCAAGGGAGTAATGGGTGCGCACCTTATCAAGGAATATCATTTTCCTTCCAAAAAAGCAATGGAATACAGACTTATACCAATCCTTCAGTTGCAAGATAAAAAACTTCAAAAGATCCTTACAAATTAAAGCTTCAGCAAGACAATGATGAGGCTAAACCGTCCTGCAAATATAAAGACTGTATATACCTCCCCAAAATTTCATTACCACTTCCACCATTAAGACAACCATCAACCAAAGAACAACATGTCCAAGATTTTGAGACCACTTCCACCATTAAGACAACACCTTTAACCAGAACCAAAGGCTAGTTCAATAAGATACCTTGGACCAGAGCTGACGGCAAGTTTAATAGCATACCAAGGATTCTTTAAGCAGTCCATTCTTTATGTGACCATTATTTAGCATTCACCTCCAAATAATGGACAAAATCATCTACATCCTTCCCAATTCAAACATGATGTAAAATGTAGGCTTCACGATATAACATCAGTAAAATTACATAAAGCTCTCCAATCTATATCTTTAACTGGGTCACTGAAATGTGGTGTGTCCCATGGTCAATTCTGATTCTTCCATTGTCATCATGGTAACACTTAACTGTTAAAAATTCCAGGCAAAAATTCCAGAATAACACTAATCACCAAAAATAGCGATATAGAATACAAGTCTCCTAAAACATTAATATAATTAACTAGTGTCAGCAACTATAAACAAATTAATGACAGCATTGGTCCCAACCCACAACATAAACTTCACCTTCTAATGTAAAGAAGGTTTTGGTCACGTCTTCAAGGATGTGAACTGTCACAGACATTCGATAAAAGACCTGCAATAATGCATATGCAGATTACAAACCTACCAACATATAGGATCATAAACGAATCTTCTAGCGCAAAAATAAAACCTGTTTAGATCACGTCTCCTCTCTTGAGAAAGAACTTCAATAATCCCTCAATTATATTCATACTGAGGACCATAAATAAATTCAAACTCCTAACCTTGCAAAAATCCATATATGCATCTATCCTGCAGCAATGAACGTTGAATCCTCAATAACCTTCAATGAGCTACTACAACATCCCACATCATTTCAACCTCCAATCATAAGGGTAACCCCACCCTTGGAAGATATGAAAGATCACAGCTATCAAATAATAATTTATTGCATACTTGCTTATACATTGAAGACATCAGCACAGAAGAGAGACCACCTCTTTCGAACCTTCAAATTGACCAAAGTTCACCGGGCCACTCCCATCCTAATAGGAATATCAATTGAATAACCTGGATGACCAGGAGATGTTGAGCTTCATTTTAAACAACAAAGATATTGCATGAAAGCCCTCAAACTAGATACATGATCATGGAAGGACAAGAAGTTGCATAAGATAGCATGGATTATATATGAAATCCCTCTAGTAATCCCTACCTTGTGGTGAGACTATAGAAAGCTAAGAACTTGCTTTAGATGCCAAATCAGCCAGATACATTTTTCTTGTTGCACAACTGTGTAGTATTTGCATGCCAACAACAGATGCAAACACCTAAACACTGACAATGACCTTCATAGCACTAGATACTCCAATTTCATTTTATGATCATTTTTTTAGCCCATTTATGTTCAATTTTTAATAAGTGAAATCTGCAGTAATAAAATAAAATAAGAACACTACATATTAAACAATCCCAATTAATACATATAAAAAAGAGAGCTTCTCATATACACAGCATTGGTCTCTGGAGCAGTACCATCAAATTAAAAGATAGAAAAACATATAAAAAATAAAAAGAACTTCTGGACCCCCTCCCCCTAGTAATTATGCCACAAAATGCAGACTCGAGCCTCTCGAAGCTAGATGTGATTCTAATTCTTCCACCATCTTCAAAACAGGTTGGATGTATTACTATACTGTTATCATAGATAACCTCTCACCCCTCCCCCAATGGAATCACTCAAATGCCTCTGCAACCAACCCCTCCCCCAATGGAATCCCTCAAGTGCCTCTGCAACCAATAGTTACTGTGATCTTTTTACAAACTAGCATCCCTCCCCCAACAGAATCACTCAAATGCCTCTGCAACCATTAGTTACTGCAATCTTTTTACAAACTAGACAGCTTTTCTCAGAGTAGAAATTTATAGTGATCCCTCACTTGCAAGATAAGAAACCTCAAAAAATCCTAGCCAAGTAAAAATTAGCAAGACAATGATAAAATTCATCCTACAAATATTGATAAACTTGCCACATTTTGTGGTAAGAGAATCTCAATTGGAAGACGAGGATGTCAGGAGATTTTGAGATTCATTTTAAAGTCTTCAAACTAGACATTTAACTTTTTATCATAGAAGATAATAAGTTGCAAAGATAACAGAGATAGCTTAAGTTATCCATCTAGTAAACCCTACTGCATAAAGTCTTCAAACCATTTAACTTTTTATCATAGAAGATAGTAAGTTGCATAAGATAACAGAGATAGCTTAAGTTATCCATCTAGTAACCCCCCCCCTTTTGTGGGGGAACTATAGAAAGAATAATAATGTGTAAGATAACAAAGTTTCTTCAAGTTACCAATCCGGTACGTTCATTCTTGTTGTACAACTCATTAGCATTTGCACGCACACAACTGATGTGAAAAACCTACGTACGACACTCACAATGACTTCATAGCCTTGATAATACAATGAGTTCTTTTTTTCATATTTAACATGTGAAATATGTAGTACCCAATAAAATAGAACACTGCATACCTAATAATCCCCATTGATACATAAGAAGAACCGAGGACTTCTTGTATTGACAGCATGAAAATGCAGTAGTAGCACCAAATCAAAAGATGGAAAAAAAACAACTACAAGTTGGAAAGGAACATTTCCATAATTATGCCTCAAATCCAGAACTAAGCCCCTCGAAACAAGACTTGAATCGGAGTCTTCCACCATCTTCAAAACAAATTGGATGTACTGAAAATCCCTTTCTATAATGTTACCAATAATATGCCAGGGATTGTTTAAGCAACCCATCTAGTAAATTCCTCTCTCGTGACAATACTATATAAAGATAATATTCTTTAGATACCAGAGATTCTTCAGGTTATTGATCTTGTATATCCATTCTTGTTGTGCAACTCCTTCGCATTCTATTCGAGATCTGCAATGACTTGGAAAACAAGCCTAACAATCTTAACATATATCAAAAAGGCAAGTGACAGTCAAACTATACCAGAGATTCTTCAGGTTATTTATCTGGTATATCCATTCTTGTTATACAACTCCTTAGCATTCTATTCGAGATCTGCAATGACTTGGAAAACCAGCCTAACAATCTTAGCATAAATAAAAAAAGGTGATTGACTGTCAAACTATGAATTACGCTCTGCTATTCTCTGCCAGCATCTCATCTTTCTTTGCTTCAGATGTTGCTCTGAACCATCAGATCAGGACGGAAGTACACCATCCAACTCGGAGAAAATGACATTCTTCTCAAGGTGCATACAGGATCCAAACACGAATACAAACTGCTGACCTTGCAAAATCATAGAGATGGATAAACACGAACAAGCACCCTAGAATGGAAGTTAAAGAGTAAACCCCTGTATCCTGCGGCAAGGAACTCTAATTCCTCAAAAACCTTCAACAAGCTACTACAATCTCTGACATGTTTCAATCACCGAACATGAAGCTTGTGTTATCCTAACAAATAAAGCTACTTTTATCATACTTATACATTATTGCATTCAGCATAGATGAGCGATCATCCCTTTAAAATCTTCAAATAGATTCCAATTCACATGGACACCCCCATTTTAATAAGAATCTTAACGGGAAGACAAGGATGTCAGGAGATTTCGAGATTCATTTTAAACAATAAAGATATTGCATAAAAGTATTCAAACCAGACACTTGACTTAATCATAGAAGACAATTAGTGGAATAAGATACCAAAGATTATTTAAGCTTTCCATCAAGCAAATCCCCTTCTCGTGGAGAAACTATAGGAAGAATAGTAATATGTATTACATAGCAAAGATTCTTCAAGCTACTGATCCAATACGTCCATTCTTGTTGTAAAACTCCTTAGCATTTGCATGCAAACAACTGATGGTGACAACCTATAACACTCGCAAAGACCTTCAAAGAACTTTATACTCCAATAAGCTCTTTTTATGTTCCATTTTTTATATGTGAAATCTGTAGTATTTATTCAATAAAAATAGAACACAACATACCTAATACATTAATACATCGGAATAACCGAGGACTCCTCATATCCAAAGCAAGAACAATGAATCTGTACCATCAAAAAAACATCTAGAACTGAAAAAGAACATTTTTGACCCCTTTCCTCTATAATATGCCTCGGATCCAGAATTAAGCCCCTCAGAACAAGATTTGAATATAGTTCTTCCACCATCTTTCAATAAATTGGATGTACTAAGAATCTATTAATATACTGTTACCAATAAGATGCAAAGGGTTGTTTAAGCAATCCATCTAGTAAATCCCTCTCTTGTGGCAATACTATAGAAAGATAGTATTCTTTGGATACCAGAGGTTCTTCAAGTTATCGATCTGGTACATGCATACTCGTTATGCAACTCCTTAGCTCTCTATTCGAGATCTGCAATGTGGGTTGGAAAACCAGGCTGACAACCTTAGCGAAATTCAAAAAGATAAGTGACTGTCAAACTATAAATTACACTGCAATTCTCTGCCGACGTCTCATCTTTCTTTGCTTCAGATATTGCTAAGAACGATAAGAGCAGGAAGAAGCACACTGTCTAACTCGGAGAAAATGAGCTCGTTCTCAAGGTACGTACGGGATCCAAACATGAATACAAACTGCCGACCTCGTATACCATAGATATGGATAAACATGAACAAGCATTCTAGAACAGATATTAAAGATTTAGCCCATATGTCATGCGGCAAGGAACTCTAATTCCTCAATAAGCTTCAACCAGTGCAATCTCTGATTATCCCAATCATGAAGCTTAATATCCTAACAAATAAAGAACGATCAGACCAGGAAGTACAGACTCGGAGAAAATGAGCTCGTTCTCAAGGTGCATACAGGATCCAAACATGAATACAAACTGCCAACCTCGTAAACCATAGATATTGATAAACAGGAACAAGCATTCTAGAACAGATATTAAAAATTGAGCCCATATGTCATGCGGCAAGGAACTCTAATTCCTCAATAAGCTTTAACCAGTGCAATCTCTGATTCTCCCAATCATAAAAGCTTAATATCCTAACAAATAAAGTTTCATACTTAGACCTTGTGGAATTCAGAATAGAAGAGGGATCATCCCTTTAAAATCTTCAAATGGATTCCAATTCACCTGATCCCTTCCATCCTAATAAGAATCTTAATTGGAAGACGATGATGACAGGAGATTTTGATATTCATTTAAAATAACAATGATATTGCATAAAAGTTCTAAATCAGACCATTAACTTTATCACAGAAGACAATTAAGTGCATAAGATAAGAAATATTACTTAAGATATCCATCTAGCAAATCTCCCTTTATGTGGATAGACTGTAGAAAGAATAATAATGTATAAGATACCAAAGGTTCTTCAAGTTATCGATCATGTACATTCATTCATGGTGTACAATTCCTTAGCATTTGCATGCAAACAACCAATGTGAACCACCTACAACACTCACAATGACCTTCATAATAGCCTTGATAATCCAATAAGTTCTTATTTTCCATTTTTAATAGTTACTTTTGCAGTATCCGATAAAAAAGAAAACACCATACCTAATAATCCCTATTAATACATCGGAAGAACTGAAGACTCATCTTATCCACAGCATGCACAACAAAGCTATAGGACCTAATCAAAAGAAGGAAAAAACATGTAGAAGCTGAAAAGGAACATTTTTGACATATTTCCTCTAACTATGACTCAAATCCAGAATAGAGACCCTCTAAATAAAGATTTGAATATATTCTTCCACCATCTTCAAAACAAAATAGATGTACTAAAAGTCCATTTCTATACTGTTACCAATAAGATGCCAAGGATTGTTTAAGCAACCCATCGTGTAGATCCCCCTCTCGCAATGTTACTACAGAAAGATAATATTATTTAGATATCAGAGGTTCTTCAAGTTATCGATCTAGCACATACATTCTTGCTGTGCAACTCCTTAGCATTCTATTCCAGATCTGCAATGTGAGTTGGAATCTCAACATATTTCAGAAAGGTAAGTGACTGTCAAACTAAAAATTACACTCTGATATTCTCTGCGAGCATCGCTTCTTTCTTTGCTTCAATTGTTGCTAAGAACCATCATATCTGGAAGAAGTACACTGTCCAACTCAGAGAAACCGAGCTTATTCTCAAGGTGCATATATCTAAACAATACTTATACTTTATAGCATTCAGCATAGAAGAGCGATTATCCTCTTTAAAATCTTCAAATGGATTCGATTCACCTGGCACTCCTGCCTAATAAGAATCTTAATTGGAAGACGAGGATGTCAGGAGATTTCGAGATTCAATTTAAACAACAATGATATTGCATAAAAGTCTTCAAATGAGACACTTGACTTAATCATAGAAGACGATAAGTGGAATAAGATACCAAAGATTATTTAAGCATTCCATCTAGCAAATGCCTTCCTCGTGGCGAGAAGATAGGAAGAATAGTGATATCTGTTAGATAGCAAAGGTTCTTCAAGTTACTGATCCATTACGTCCATTCTTGTTTTACAACTCCTTAGCATTTGCATGCAAACAACTGATGTTGACAACTTATAACACTCATAAAGACCTTCAAAGAACTTGATAATCTAAATAAGTTCTTTTTATGTTCCATTTTTGATATGTGAAATCTGTAGTATTTATTCAATAAAAATAGAACACAGCATACCTAATACATTAATACATCGGAACAACCGAGGACTCCTCATATCCAAAGCAAGAACGAAGATGTACCACCAAATCAAAAGATGAAAAAATCACATCTAGAATTGAAAAAGAACATTTTCGACCCCTTTCCTCTGTAACTATGCCTCAGATCCAAAATGAAGCCCCTGGAAACAAGATTTGAAACTATTTCATATACCATCTTTACAACAAATTAGATGTACTAAGAATCCGCTCATATATTGTTACAAATAATATATATTGTTGCCAATAATATGCAAAGGATTGTTTAAGAAATCCACCTAGTATATCCCTCTCTTGTGGCAATACTATAGAAAGATAGTATTCTTTGGATACTGAAGATTCTTTAAGTTGTCCATCTGGTATCCATAGATGTTATGCAACTCCTCAGCAATCTATTCGAGATCGGCAATGTGAGTTGGAAAACCAGACTGAAACCATAGCAAAATTCAATCTTTCTTCGCTTCAGATATTGCTAAGAACAATGAATACAAACTGCCGACCTTGTAAAAACATAGATATGGATAAACATGAGCAAGCACTCTAGAATGGATATTAAAGATTGCAAGGAACTCTAATTCCTCAATAGGCTTTAACCAGCTACTGCAATCTCTGATCATCCCAATCATAAAGCTTAATATCCTAACAAATAAAGCTACTTTTTTCGTACTTATACCTTATTGCATTCAGCATAGAAGAGGGGTCCCTTTAAAATCTTCAAATGGATTCCAATCACCAGGTCACTCCCATCCTAATAAGAATCTCAAGTGGAAGGCAATGTCATGAGATTTTGAGATTCATTTTAAACAGCAAAGATATTGCATAAAAGTCTTCAAACTAGATATTTAACTTTTTATCATAGAAGATAATAAGTTGCATAAAATAACAGGATAGCTTAAGTTGTCCATCTAGTAAACCCCCCCTTTTTGTGGGGAAACTATAGAAAGAATAATAATGTGCAAGATACCAAAGCTTCTTCAAGTTACCGATCCATTACAATAGTTGAATATGCATTATCCAATAAAAAAACACTCCATACCTAGTATTCTGTGTTAATACATCGGAAACGTATCCACGGCATGAACGAGAACCTATAACACCTAATCAAAAGATGGTAAAAAAACTAGAAGCTGAAAAGGAACAATTTTTACACCTTTCATCTGTAACTATGCGTCAAATCCAAAATTAAGACCCTTAAAATAATGATTTAAATCCAACTCTTCCACTATCTTCACAACAAAACAAATTAGAGGTACTAGAAGCCCATTTCTATATTGTTGCCAATAAGATGCCTAGGATTGTTTAAGCAACCTATCTAGTAAATCCCTCTCTCGTGACAACACTATAGAAAGATAATATTCTTTATATACCAGAGGTTCTTCAAGTTATCGATCGGGTAAATACATTCTTGTTAAGCAGCTCCTTAGCAATTCTATTAGAGATCGACAATGTGAGTTGAAACCAACCTAACAATCTTAACATATTTCAAAAAGGTAAGTGACTGTCAAACTAAAATTTACACCCTGCAATTCTCTATCAGCATCTCATCTTTCTCTACTTCAGCTGTTGCTAAGAACCGTCACATCTGGAAGAAGTACATCGTCCAACTCGGAGAAAATGAGCTCGTTCTCAAGTTGCATACATAATCCAAACACGAATACAAGCTGATGACCTTGCAAAACCATGGATACGGATAAACATGAACAAGCATTCTAGATCGGAAGTTAAAGAGTTAAAACATGTATCTTGCGGCTACGAACTCTAATTCCTCAATAACCTTCAACCAGCTACTAAAATCCCTGGCATGTTTCAACCGTAAACAAAAAGCTTGTGATATCCTAACAGATAAAGCTACTTTATTCATACTTACTCATACCTTATTGCATTCTGAATAGAAGAGTGATCATCCCTTTAAAAATCTTCAAAGGGGTTCCAATTCACCTGGTCGCTCCCATCCTAATAAGAGTCTTTAACGGGAAGACAAGGATGTCAAGATATTTTGAGATTCAATTTAAACAACAAAGATATTGCATAAAAGTCTTCAAACGAGACAATTAACTTAATCATAGAAGACAATAAGTGGAATAAGATACCAAGGATTATTTAAGCTTTCCATCTAGCAAATCCCTTTTCTCATGGCGAGACTATAGGAAGAATAGTAATATGTGTTAGATAGCAAAGGTTCATAACTGACCCAGTACGCCCATTATTGTTATTGTTGTACAACTCCTTATCATTTGCATGCAAATAACTGATGTCACCAACCTATAACACAAAAAACGAGCTCGTACTCAAGGTGCATACAGGGTCCAACACAAATACAAACTGCTGACATTGTAAAACCATAGATACAGATAAACAAGAACAAGCATCCTAGATCGGAAGTTAAAAAGTTAACCCATGTAATCTTGCGGCTAGGAACTCAAATTCCTCAATAACCTTTAACCAGCTACTAAAATCTCTGGCATGTTTCGGCCGTCGAAACAAAAAACTTGCAATATCCTAACAGATAATGCTACTTTATTCATACTTCTTGATCGTCCCTTTAAAATCTTCAAAAGGATTCCAATTCACTTGGTCGCTCCCATCCTAATAAGAATCTTAATTGGAAGACGAGGATGTCAAGAGATTTCGAGATTGGATTTAAACAACAAAGATATTGCATAAAAGTCTTCAAACAAGACACTTAACTTAATCATAGAATACGATAAGTGGAATAAGATACCAAAGATTATTTAAGCTTTCCATCTAGCAAATCCCTTTCTCATGGAGAGACTATAGGAATAATAGCAATATGTGTTGGATAGCAAAGGTTATTCAAGTAACCAACCCAGTACATCCATTCTTGCTGTACAACTCCTTATTCATTTGCATGCAAACAACTAATGTCGACAACCTATAACACTCACAAAGACCATCAAAGAACTGGATACTCCAATAAGTTCTTTTTATGTTCCATTTTTGATATGTGAATCTGTAGTTCTTATCGAATAAAAATAGAACACAACATACCTAATACATTAATACATAAGAACAACCAGGACTCCACAACAAGAACAATGAAGCCGTACCACCAAATCAAAAGATAGAAAAGATCATCTAGAACTGAAAAAGAACATTTTACTTTCCTCTGTTGCTATGCCTCAGATCCATAATTAAATCTCTCAAAACAAGATTTGAATCTAGTTCTTCCACGATCTTTAAAACAATTGGATGTACTAAGAATCCATTTACATAAGGTTACCAATAAGATGCAAAGGATTGTTTAAGCAATCCACCTAGTAAATCCCTCTCTTTTAGCAATACTATTGAAGGATAGTAATCTTTGGATACCGAAATTCTTCAAGTTATCGATCTGGTACATCCATACTTGTTCTGCAACTCCTTAGCTCTCAATTCGAGATATGCAAAGTGAGTTGGAATACCAGGCTCACAACCTTAGCAAAATTCAAAAAGTTAAAGTGACTGTCAAACTATAAATTACACTGCTATTCTCTGCCTACATCTCATCTTTCTTTGCTTCAGATATTGCTAAGAACAATCATACCAGGAAGAAGTACACAGTCTAACTCGGAGAAAATGAGCTCATTTTCAAGGTGCATACAGGATCCAAACTTTAATACAAACCATCGACCTTGTAAAACCATAGATATGGATATACAGTAACAAGCATTCTAGAATAGATATTAAAGATTTAGTCCATGTCATGCAGCAAGGAACCCTAATTCCCCAATAAGCTATCACCAGCTACTGCAATCTCTGATCATCACAATTATAAAGCTTAATATCCCAACATATAAAGCTACTTTATTCATACTTATACCTTAATGCATTCACCATAGAAGAGAGATCATCCCTTTAAAATCTTCAAATGGATTCCAAACCTGGTCACTCTCATCCTAATATAAGAATCTCAATTGGAAGATGAAGATTTCAGAAGATCTTGAGATTCATTTTAAACAAAGATATTGCATAAAAAAAATTAAATCAGACAATTAACTATATCATATAAGACAATTAGTTGCATAAGATACCAAAAGCTATTAATTTAGCAAATCCCTTTCTTGTGGCGAGACTGTAGAAAGAATAACAATATGCGTTAGATAGCAAAGCTTCTTCAAGTTACCGATCCAGTACGTCCATTCTCGTTGTAAAACTCCTTAGCATTTGTATGCAAACTGATCACAACAACCTACAACACTCACAAAGACCTTCATAGAACTTGTTACTCTGATAAGTCCTTTTATGTTCCATTTTCGATATGTGAAATCGGTAGTAATCAATAAAAAAAGAACACTGCATACCTAATAATCCGCATTAACACATCAGAAGAAGCAAGGACCGCTCATATACACAGCATGAACAATGAACCTATAGCACCAAATCAAAAGATGGAAAAGAAACATCAAGAAGCTGAAACACTTCGACCCCTTTCCTTTGTAGCTATGCCTCTGTCCAGAATTGAGCCCCTCGAGCAAGATTTGACTCCAATTCAAAATGCTTTGACCCCTTTCCTTCGTAATTATGTTTCAATCCAGAATCGAGCCCCTCGAACAAGATTCGACTCTCATTCTTCCACCATCTTTAGAAATTGAATGTACTAAAAATCCATGTAACTATAAGATGCCAAGGATTACTCAATCTATCCATCTAGTAAATCCCAATCATGGTGTTCTTCATGTTCAATTCCTTAGAGAGAAATACTATAGAAAGCTACATTACGTACACCCATTCTTGTTGTGCAACTCCTTATCATTTGCATGTAAGCAACTGATGTGAACAACCTACAACACTCACAGTGATCTTCATAGGACTTGATAGCCCCATAACTTCTTTATGCTATGTTTTTAATAGGTAAAATCTGTAGTATTTAATAAAAAACACTACATACCTAATAATACCCAATAATCTATCTGAAGAACAGAGAACACCTCATATCCACAGCAGCATGCTCTCTGAAGCTGTATCAAATCAAAAGACGGAAAAAAACTTCTAGAAGCTGAAAAGGAACATTTCAACCCCTTCCCTCTGCAATTTATGCCTCAAATCCAGAACTGAGACCCTCTAAACAAGATGTAATTCATCCACCTTCTTCAAAACAAATTGGATGTATTAAAAATCCATTTTTATACTGATACCATTACCTCTCTCCTGCGTCTATAGGAGATCGCCAAGGGTGGCTCTTTCTCACATTGGACTGTGTACTCCTCGTTTACGCCGAGGGACCTGATCGAATATATTAAAAATTTATGGAACAACACTGTTGCCATGACAATAAAAAAATAGAGGTTGGTAGAGCACATTAACATACACTTCTAGTTGGCAAAAGTTGGTTAGAGATAAAATTTATTAAAAAATCCCATTCCTTCTATTTCCACTTAACCTTAGCAATACTATATAATAATGGACACCAAAGATTCTTTAAGCGGTTTCCCGTTGTGACCTTTAGCATTCCCCTACATATCGTAGATTAGATCATCTATATCTTTCTTACTTTAAACAATGTGTCCAAGAAATTCAGGCTTCACAATATATCAGCAGTGAAATTACATAAAACTCTTCAATCTACAACTCCAACTTGAACACCAAAAAAAAATAAGTAGGGCAAGATACCAGGAAAGCTTCAGGCAGCCTCCCTTTCATGGCGGAATTTAGCATTCTCATCCAAACGATGGATTAGATCATCTACTGGACCGAACCTTCTGTGCGCTTCAGATTACATTATGCAAGCAACAAGAACGAATCTCCGAGAGGCTACAAGAGAAAATTTTGAGCCCCGTCCTTTTGTAGATGCAATCATAAATTATGCCCGAAAGGCCTACATATTCAATAAAGAAACCCCAGACCATGATTCAATTCTTTTCCTTCCATCCAAACCAAGTCAAGCTGCTTCTGACTCTCTCATGTCCTTATTTGCAAACCCCATATCTGGAAAACAACAACGAGCATTCAAGAAATGAAAGAGAAATTTAGCCGATATGGGCTATGGCAATGAACAGTAATGCCTCTGACCTGTATCAAATTACAATGTAGAAAGACTTGGCTGTATATAACCATGACTGTAAAACAGTTGTGTACAGAATTTCTTGACACAAAAAAAGACAAATTTTCACTTCAAAGCAATAGATTCACCTTCACTATACTAAAATTACAAAAAAACCATAGATATCAAGGAATAATAAACATGTAACCCTCTATTGGAAGATATGTAATCTCATAATATATCTAATAAGGCTTCTGCATGGTGACTTTTCATGGAAGAAATTGATATGGTACCACTCTTATAGCACTTGTGGCAAAAAAAAGGATCATCTCGATAATCTTCAAATTGACGGGAGTTCACCATACCACTTTCCAATTTTCAACAATTGCATAACTTCTGCAAAGTGATTTTTTTCAGGATGAACATAATAAGTACTAATCTTGTTGCATACTTGCTTGTATCTTGAGAAAACTTTACATAAAAGACGGATCATCTCTTTAGAATGGTCAAATCAATGGAAGTTCTCCTTGCCACTCCCATCCTGCTGTGTGCGTGCGTGCGTGCGTGCGCGTGCGCGTGCGTGTGTGAAGTTGAAAAAAGGATATTTCTATCCCATTCACTATATAATTATGCCTAAAATCCAAAATTGATCCCTCAAACTCCAGGACAAAATTTATTTCTAATTTTTCCACCATATTCTAACCAGAATAGATATAATGAAAATTTAACCTCTATCCTCCTGTTGGGCCTCATCCAGGGTGATCCCGCGCTCTCACAATCGAGTGAGTTGCTCCTCGTTATAAAATTCCAGATCAACACTATTTGACATTCCAAAGAGAATCTTCTCCAAATATCAACTCCCAATCCTAATAAGATCCAAACTGGAAGACAGGAATGTCAGTAGATTCTGAACTCCATTTTAAACAACAATATTGAATAAAAGTCTTCGACTTAGACACTTATCTTGATCGTAGAGGACAGTAAGTTGCATAAGATACCGAGGATCATTTAAGCTATCCATCTAGTAAATCCCTCTCTTGTGGCGAGAACATAGCAAGAATAACAATATGTTTTTAAAGTTACCATTCGAGCATACATCCATCCCTTAGCATTTGCGTGCAAACAACAGATGTGAACAACCTGCAACACTCACAATGACCTCCATACTGCTTGTGATACTCCAATAAGTTCTTTTTATACTACATTTTTAATATCTGAAATCAGCCGTATTTAATAAAAAAAAGAACACTGATACCTAATTGTTATAAAATATGAAGCGGAAGCAAAACATGGAAAAGATAAAGAACAAAATAAGAACACGGGATTTTAACGTGGAACCCTACTCCGTGAGGAGCGGGATGAAACCACGGGAGAAGCCCCTGAATTGGGCGTGTTTGTCTATTGATTTTCTCATCTGTTACAGGAGGCCTGGGGTTCTTTATATAGCTTCTACAGGGCCTCCAAGTCCCACCACTAGGCGGTATGGGACTAAACTCAGTGGTGTGGTAAATGGATCTTGAAGGGATCCATTTACCCACCTATTACATAAGTGACGCATGCTCCAAATACTCTAACACTCCCCCTCAAGCTGGAGCATGCAATGCTCAGCTTGGACAAACAGAAAGAAACTCAACTCACAATACATGACACTACAGACAATATCAACCCAACGCGCACAATTGCTGCAGTCGAGGACGTTGCTTCTCATGGCGTGCACGTGAGGAGGACGAACGGGGCTGGAGTGTCTATCTGGCTCAGAGAATGGTACTCTACTGTGGAGTCCCTATGATACCACATGAAAACCCTTGCCCTTAATGGCATAGGGAATAGTCCTCTACTCTGGAGTCCCTATGGCTCACATGAAAGCTCTGGCCGACCAACAAGAATGATTGGCATACGTCATCATCGAGTCTAAAATTTGTAGAGTCTGAACATCTGACCGGTCTGGAAAATCTGACATTTGAGGGGTGCGAGCATGGGTTGCACGAGGGGTGCGCCTGGGGACCGCCCGGGGATCTGGAGTCGCGCGGCCTGGGAACTGCGTGCGCGAGGAGGGCGACTGGCTGTGCGGGAGGTGCTCCTGCGATGAGATGTGACGCGGAATTGGAGGGAGCGCCGCCCTCGGTGCTTGAGGTTGGGGAGTTCTGGAGCCGAGGTCTGGCGTAGAGGGGGCGTCGCCACCACCCGCTTGGGCAAGATCGCGAGCGCCTGGGCGATCGACTGTCGCCTGGAGGTGCGCAAAGGGTACGCTCGCGCGAAGAGCTTGTGGCCTGGAGATGCGCCGCAGAGGTGCGGGCAGTCTGATGCCGCCGCCTGCGTTGGAAGGTGCTGCCAGTGGGGCTGGGTGGCGTGTTCTGGGGCTTGATGTCGCCCTAACCTCTGGACAATAACATCGCGATGCTTGGGTGATGCGGTTGGAACAGGAGATGCAGCAGAATACCCATGATGAATATATCGCAAAAATAGGGTTTCTGAAGAAAACCCTAGAACTGGAACAATATGAATAGATCTCTCACAAGAACAAGTCTTCAACATCAAGAAAAAACGAATCTCTAACATAAATAAAATATGAAGCGGAAGCAAAACATGGAAAAGATAAAGAACAAAATAAGAACGCGGGATTTTAACGTGGAACCCTACTCCGTGAGGAGCGGGATGAAACCACGGGAGAAGCCCCTGAATTGGGCGTGTTTGTCTATTGATTTTCTCATCTGTTACAGGAGGCCTAGGGTTCTTTATATAGCTTCTACAGGGCCTCCAAGTCCCACCACTAGGCGGTATGGGACTAAACTCAGTGGTGTGGTAAATGGATCTTGGAGGGATCTATTTACCCACCTATTACATAAGTGACGCATGCTCCAAATACTCTAACACTAATAATTCCCATTAATACATCGCAAGAACAAAGGACTCATTGTGTTCACAGAATGGCCTCTGAAGCTGTAGCAGCAAATCAAAAGATAAAAACATCTAGAAGCTAAAAAGGAACATTTCAACCCCTTTCCTTTGTAATTATGCCTCAAATGCTGAATTGAGAGCCCCTTAAAACAAGATCAAACTCTAACTCTTCCATAATTCCATCCTCTTCAAAACAAATTAGATGTAATAAAGATCCATTTCTATATTGTTACCAATAAACTGCAGAGGATTATATAAGCTATCCATCCAATAAATCCCTCCCGTGTGTTATGCTTCAGATACCAGAGGTTCTTCAAGTTATCGATCCGGTAAACACATTCTCCGTATGCAAGACCTTGGCATGCTATTCGAGATCTGCAACGTGAGCTGGAAAACCAGGCTAATGATCGTAACAAAATTCAATAAGGTGCGTGACTGTGAAACTATTAATTACACTCTACGGATATCTCATATTTCTTTGCTTCAGATGTTGCTAGGAAGCAGTACAACATCAACCTCGGAGAAAATGTGCTCGTTCTCAACGTGCATGCTGGAATCCAAAATAAATACAAAAACATGAATACAAACTCCTGACCCTGAAAAATCATAGATACGGATAAGCAGGAATAAGCATTATGGAACAAAAACAAAAGATTTAACTGATGTATCCTAAGGCAGTGGACTTGAATTCCGCAATAACCTTCGACCATCAACTACAATCTCCGATCATGATTCGACCTCCAATCATAAAGTTTGTAATATCCTATCAAATAAAGCTACTTCATTCATACTTATACCTTATTCAATTCAGCATAGAAGAAGTATTATCCCTCTAAACCTTCCAAATTGATTCAAATCCACCCGATCACTCCCATCCTAATAATAATCTCAATTGGAAGATGAGGATGGCAGGAAATTTTGAGCTTCATTTTAAACAACAAAGATATTGCATAAAAGACTTCAAACTAGACAGTTAACTTAATCACAAAAAAATAATAAGTTGCAAAAGATACCAAGGATTATTTAAGAGGTAAAGACTATAGAAAGAACATGAATATGCATAAGACAATTAAGGATCTTTAAGTTACCGATCCAGTACGACCATTCTTGTTGTACAACTCCTTAGCATATGCATGCAAACAACTGACGTGAACAACCCACAACTCACAATGACCTCCATACCCATTGATAAAATAAGTTCCTTTTATGTCCCATTCTTAATAGGTGAAATCTGTAGTATTCAATAAAAAAGGAACACTACATACCAAATAATCCCTGTTAGTTCCTAGGAAGAACTGAGGACTCCTTGTATCCAGCCTCTGAAGCTGTAGCACCAATCAAAAGATGGAAAAAAATACCTAGAAGCTGAAAAGATCATTTCAACCCCTCTATGCCTCAAAATCCAACTAGTAAATCCCCCTCTTGTGGCAATATTACAGAAAGATAATATTCTCTAGATACCAGGGGTTCTTCAAGTTATCGATCTGGTACATCCACTCTTGTTGTGCAACTCCTTAGAATTATATTCCAGTTCTGCAATTTGAGTTTGAAAACCAGGCTAACAATCTTAAAAAAATCAGAAAGGTAAGTGACTGTCAAACTGTAAATTACACTCTACTATTCTCTGCTGACATCTCATCTTTCTTTGCTTCAGATGTGGCTAAGAGCCATCAGATCAGGAAGAACTAGTAGAAGAAGTACATCGTCCAACTCAAAGAAAATGAGCTTGTTCTCAAGGTGCATACAGGATCCAACCACGAATACAAACTGTTGACCTTGCAAAACCACATATATGGATAAACAGGAACAAATATTCTACAAAAATTAAAGATTTCACCCCTGTATCATGCGGCAAAGAACTCTACTTCCTCAACCTTTAACCGGCTACTGCAATCTCTGATCATGTGACCGCCAAATATAAAGCTGTGAAATCCTAATAATATATCAAATATTATTAATATATGAAATATGCAGTATCCAATAAAAAAATGAACATTGTATACCTAATAATCGACATTAATACATCAGAAGAACAGAGGAATCCTTGTGTCCACAGGGTGAACAAGATTTGAATATATAGATTTTCTATGTAATTAAGCCTCAAATACAGACTCCTCAAAATAAAGATTTTGAATATAATTCTTCTACCATCTTCAAAACAAATTGGATGTCTTAAGATTTATTTATATACACTGTTACCAATAAGATGCCAAGGATTGCTTAAACAATCCATCTAGTAAACCCTTCTCTTGTGGCAATACTATAGAAAGATAATATTCTTTAGATACCATAGGTTCTTCAAGTTATCGATATGGAACATCCGTTCTTGTTGTGCAAAACCCCTCTCTTGTGGCAATACTATAGAAATATAATATTCTTTAGATACCAGAGGTTCTTCAAGATATCGATCTAGTACATCCATTCATCCTGTGCAACTCATTAGCATTCTGCTTGAGATCTGCAATGGGAGTTAGAAAACCAGGCTAACAATCTTAATAAAATTGCAAAAGGTAAGTGACTATCAAACTAAAAATTACGGTCTGCTATTCTCTGCCAACATCTTATCTTTAGATGGTGCTAAGAAACATCAAATAAGAAAGTACAGTGTCCATCTCGGAGAACATGAGCTTGTTCTCAAGGTGCATACATGTCCCACATATGAATACAAATCACTGACATTGCAAACCATAAATATGGATAAACAGGAACAAACATTCTAAAACATATATTAAAGATATCGCCCATGTATCATGTGGCAAGGAACTCTAATTCCTCAATAACCTTTAACCAGTTACTACATCTCTAATCATGTTTCGACTGTCAAACAAAGCATGTGATATCCTAACAAATAAAGCTATTTTTTTCCACACTTATATGTTGTTGTATTCAGCATAGAAGAGGGAACATCCCTTTAAAAACTTCAAATGAATTCCAATTCACGTGGTCACTCCCATCCTAATAAGAATCTAAAATGGAAGACAAAGATGTCAGGAAATTTAAACATTGATTTTAAACAGCAAAGATATTGCATAAAAGTTATCCCTAAATCTTCAAATGGATTCCAATTCACCAGATCATTCCCATCTTAATAGGTATCTCAAATGAAAGACGAGGATGTCATGAGACTTGAGATTAATTTTAAACAACAAAGATATTATATAAAAGTCATCAAACTTCACACTTGACTTTATCACAGAAGACTAAGTTGCTTCAGATAACAAAGATTACTTAAGCTATTCATCTAATAAATCTCCTTTTTGTGGCGAGGCAATAAAAAGAATAATAATGTTTAAGATACCAAAGGCTTTTCAAGTTATTGGTCCAATACGTCCATTCTTGTTGTACAACTCATTAGTGTTTCCATGCAAACAACTTGATGTCAACAACCTACAACACTCACATAGACCTTCACAAAACTTGATACATCAATAAGTCCTTTTTATGTTCCATTTTTAATTTATGAAATACGTAGTATCCAATAAAAAATGACCACCGCATACCTAATAAACCCCATTAATACATCAGAAGAATCAGGGACTCCTCGTATCAGCATCACGAACAATGAAGTTATAGCGCCAAACCAAACAATGGAAAAAACTTATAGAACTGAAAAAGAACATTTTTGACCCCTCTCATATGTACTTATGCCTCAAATCCAGAATGAGTCTCTTGAAAATATACGTATCTGATTTGTCCACCATCTTCAAAACAAATTGGGTGTACTAAAAATCCATTTATATATTTAAATGTCAAAACTACACTATTGGCTGTAATAATAAAGTATAGCAGTCTATTTAGCACAACAATATCTATTTCTGTTTCTGGTTGCCAAAAGCTAGATGTGGCAACACCAGTCTGCAACTATACTCAAACCATACCAAATCTTCTAAAACTAACAATCTCCACGGCAACGGACTACAATCATGTCTCAATAATCAATCTCCTTGGCAACAAACTACAAGCATGCCTCAATAATCTTCAACCAGGAAACAAAAGATCCCAAAAATCAAGAACTAAAACATTCTTGTCCACCACCCAAGAAAGAACTTGCTACACATAAAGACTTCTCCATTTAACCAAGACTTGCAACATTCAAGTCAATTATCCTCAGTTATTTATTAAAAAAATTATAAATCTAAGAAAATAACATGTAAGTTGAGTACCTTCATAACATATAAGTTGAGAGCTTCAGTTATTCATTCAGATAGTCCAGCCAAAAAATGCTCAGACCTGACATAACAGTTTTCCTGATACCACTTGTGATGAACTATTAAAGAAATGTTGATAAATACCACGAGTATGGAATCACCTAAATGCTTCTGCAACAATCGGTCACTGCAACCTTCTTACAAACTAAAACATTTTTTCTCGGGGCATTAAACTATATTTAACAATTCATTTCAAGGAAATTGTAACTTATCCCTTGATTGCAAGATATGAAATCTCATATAATCCTTGCAAGGCAAAGCTTTAGCATAACAATGACAAGAGAGTCAATCCTTCTGAGATAGATACACTGCTTTTAAATTTTCATAGTGAATCATATATTCAGCTGTCCCCTTCCACCATCAAGATAATAGTCAACCAAATAACAAGATCTCCAAGATAAACAACAACGATATTGCATAATAGTCTTCAAACTAGACTTGATCGTAGAAGACAATAAGTTGCATAAGATTTCAAGGAACATTTACACTATCCATCTAGTAAATCCCTCTCCTGTGATGAGAATATAGCAAGAATAACAATATGCTTTAAACACCAAAGGTTCTTCAAGTAACCGATCCAGTACATCCATTCAACTAGGGATTCTAGAAATATTATGAACTCCCATCCTGGTAAGAATCTAAATTGGAAGAAGAGGATGTCAGGAGATTCTGAAATTCATTTTAAACAACGATATTGCATAAAAGTAATCAAACTAGACACAACTTGATCGTAGAAGACAATAAGTTGCATAAGATACCGACGATTATTTAAGCTATCCATCTAGTAAATCCCTCTCCTGTGATGAGAATATAGCAAAAATAACAATATGCTTTAGATACCAAAAGTTCAACTTACCAATCGAGTACATCTATTCCTTAGCATTCCCGAGCAAACAACAGATGTGAACATCCTACAACAATCACAATGACCTCCATACCTCCAACAAGTTCTTTTTATATTCCATTTTAGTAGCCGAAATCTATAATATTCACATTGATACCTAATAATCCCCATTAATATATCGGAAGAACCGAGGACTCCAAAGCATGGCCTCTGCAGCTATAACAACAAATAGAAAAATACAAAAAACATCTAGAAGCTGAAAAAGAACATTTTGACCTTTATCCTTCATATTTTGAATTCAGCCGCTCAAAACAAGACTCAACTCTAATTTTTCCATCATCTACAAAACAAATAGGATGTATTAAATATCCATTTCTCTACTGTTAATAAGATGCCAAGGATTATATAAGCTGTCCATCTAATAAATCCCTCCCTTGGGGCAATACTACCGAAAGATAATATGCTTCAGATACCAGAGGTCAAGTTTTCAATCCGTACATGCATTCTTGTTGTGCAACTCCTTGGCATGCTATTCAAGATCTGCAACGTGAGTTGGAAAACCAAGCAAACAATCTTAACAAAATTCAATAAGATAAGCGACGAACAATCTGGTAGATACACTCTGCCAACATATCATCTTTCTCTGCTTCAGTTGTTGCTAGGAAGCAGTACACCTTCCAACTCGGAGAAAGTGAGCTCGTTCTCAAACTCCTGACCATGAAAAACTGACACGGATAAGTACGGACAAGCATATTCTAGAACAGAAACAAAAGATTTAGCTCATGTATCTTGCGGCAGTGAAATTTAACTCCCAACAAAAATCTCTGATCATGTCTCGTCCTCAAATCATAGAGTTCGCAATATCCTATCAAATAAAGCTACTTTGTCCATACTTACCTTAATCAATTCAGCGTAGAAAATGGATCTTCCCTTTAAAATTTTCAAATTAATTCGAATCCACGTGGCCACTCCCACTCGAAAAAAATGAGCACGTTCTCAAACTCCTGACCATGAAAAACCATAGACATGGATAAGCACGATCAAACATTCTAGAACAGAAATACAAGATTTAGACCATGTGTCTTGCGGCGGTGAAATTTAATTCCTCATCTTCAACCAGCAACAACATCTGATCATGCCTCACCCTCAAATCATAGAGTTCGCAATATCTTACCAAATAAAGCTACTTTTTTCATACTTCTACCATCTTCAATCCAACATAGAAGAAGAATCTTCCCTTTAAAATTTTCAAATTAATTGAAATCCACCTGGCCACTCCCATCTTAATAAGAATCTCAATCGGAAGTCGTGGATGGAAAAAGATTCTGAGATTCATTTTAAACAACGAAGATATAGCCATAAAAAACTTCAAACACGACAATTTAATCACATAAGACAATAAGTTGCATAAGAAGTACACCGTCCAACTCGGAGAAAATGAGTTCACTCTCAAGATGCATACAAGATCCAAACATGAATACATGATGCTGACCTTGCAAAACCATAGAAATAGATAAACAGGAACAAGGGTTCTGGAACAGAAATTAAAGATTTAGCTCACATATCCCACAGCAAGGAACTATAATTCCTCAATAACCTTTAACCAGCTACTACAATCTCTGATCATCCCAATCATAAAGCTTCTAATATCCTAACAAATAAAGTTGATTTATTCATACTTATACCTTATTGCATTCAGCATAGAAGAGGGATCGTCCCTTTAAAATCTTCAATTGGATTACAATTCACCTGGTCTCTCCCATCCTAATAAGAATCTCAATTGGAAGATATGGATGTCAGGAGATTTTGAGATTTATTTTTAACAAGATATTGCATAAAAGTCTCCGCATTAGACACATACACTTAACTGTATCATGGAAGTCAATAAGTTGCATGAGATAACAAAGATTTACTTCAGCTATCCATCTAGTAAATAACCCCTTTTAGTGACGAGACGGTCGAAAGAATAATAGTGTAGATACCGAAGGTTGTTAAATTTACCGATCCAGTATATCCATCCTCGTTGTACAACTCCTTACCATTTGCATGCAAACAACTGATCTGAACAATCTACTACACTCACAATGACCTTCATAGCCTTGATAATCCAATAAACTTTATGATAATCTGGGTAAAGTTACTTAATTTTCCATTTTAATAGATGAAATATGAAGTATCCAATAAAAAAGAACACTGCATACCTAATAATACCCATTTAAACATTGGAAGAACCGAGGACTCTTCGTATCAACAACATGAACAATGACACTGTAGCACCAAATCAAAAGATGGAACAAAACATTTGGAACAGAAAAAGTACATTTACATCCCCTTCCCTCTGTAATTATGCCTCAGATCCAGAATTGATCCCCCTCAAAACAAGATTTAAATCTAATTATTACACTATCTTCAAAATAAATTGATGTACTAAAAATCCATTTCTATACTGTTATCAATAAGATGACAAGGATTGTTTACGCAACCCATCTGGTAAATCCCTCTTGTGACAATACTATAGAACAATAATATTCTTTGGATACAAAAGGTTCTTCAAGTTATCAATTTGGTACATCCACTCTTGTTGTGCAACTCTTAAGCATTCTATTCAAGATCTGCAATGTAAGTTGGAAAACCTGGCCAACAATCTTAAAAAAGTTGATAAAAGTAAGTGGCTGTCAAATTATAAATCACACACTGTTAATTCTCTGCAAACTCCTCATCTTTTTTTGCTCCAGATGTTGCTAAGAACCATCGGATCAGGAAGAAGTACACCGTGCAACTCGGAGAAAATGAGCTCATCCTCAAGGTGAATACAAGATCTATACACAAATACAAATTGCTGACCTTGCAAAACCATAGATATGGATAACCAACAAGCATTCTAGAACGGAAGTTAAAGAATTAGGCCAAGTATCCCGAGGCAAGAAACTCTAATTTCTCAATAACAATTGACCAGTTACTACAATCTCCGATCATGTTTCAACCACCAAACATAAAGCTTGTGATATCCTAAATAAAGCTAGTTTATTCATACTTATACCTTATTGCATTCAGCATAAAAGAGGTATCATCCCTTTAAAATCTTCAAATAGATTCCAATTCACCTGGTCACACACATCTTAAGAAGAATCTCCATTGGAAGATGTCAGGAGATTCTGAGATTCATTTTAAACAACAAAGATATTTCAAAAAGTTTTTATCATAGAAGACATAAGAAGAATAGAAGACACTTTAAAGATATTAAGTAAAAGTCTTCAAACCAGACACTTTAACTTAATCATAGAAGACACAAGTTGCATAAGATACCAAGGATTATTTAAGTTATCCATCTAGTAAATCCCTTTCTTGTGGCGAGACTATAGAAAGAATAATAAGGTGCTAGATACCAAAGGTTCTTCAAGTTATTGATCCAATATGTCCATTCTTGTTGTACAATTCCTTAGCATTAGCATGCGAACATCTGACGTGAACAAACTACAACACTCACAATGACCGTCATAGCCATGATAATCCAATAAGATCTTTTTTATTTTCCTTTTTTCATAAGTGAAATATGTAGTATACAATAAAAATGGAACACTGCATACCTGATAATCCCTCTTAAAACATCGGACGAACTGAGGACTCCACGTATTCACAGCATGAACATTGAAGCTGCTGTAGTACCCAATCAAGAGATGGAAAAAAAACCTCTAGAAGCTGAAAAAGAACATTTCCGATCCCCTTCCCCTGTAATTATGCCTCAAATCCAGATTGATCCCCTCATATCATGATTTGAATCTAATTCTTCCACCATCTTCAAAGCTAATTAGATGTACTAAAAATCCATTTCCACATTGCTACCATTTTAAGAAACACATTTGGTAAATCCCTCTCTTGTGGTAATACTATAGAAAGATAATATTCTTTCAATACCAAAAGTTCTTCAAGTTATCTGGTACATCCATTCTAGTTGTGCAACTCCATAGCATTATATTCAAGATCTGCAATGTGAGTTGGAAAACTGGGCTAACATTCTTAACAAAATTCAAAAAAGGTAAGTGACCGACTGCTAAACAATAAATTACACTCTGTTATTCTCTATCGATGTCTCATCATTCTTTGCTTCAGATGTTGCTTAGAGCCATCCGATCAGGAAGTACTACACCATCCAACTTGGAGAAAACGAGCTTGTTCTCAAGGAGCATGGTGGAATCCAAACATGAATACAAAAACACAAATACAAAGTCCTGACCTTGCAAAACCATAGATATGGATAAATTGGAAAAAGCATTCTCGAATGGAAATAAAAGATTCAACCCATGTATCCTGTGGAAAGGAACTCTATCTCCTCGATAACCTTTAACTAGCCACTACAATCTTTGATCATGTTTCGACCTCCAATCATAAAGCACTTAATATCGAATCAAATAAAGCTACTCTATTCATACTTATACCTTATTGAATTCAGCATAGAAGAGGGATCATCCTCCCACAATCTTCAAAATGATTCAAATTCACCTGGTCACTCCCATCCTAATAAGAAACTCTACTGCAAGACGAGGATGTCACGAGATTTTGAGCTTCATTTTGAACTACAAAGGTATTGCATAAAAGTCTTCAAACCAAACACTTAATCATAGAAGTTAAGTTGCATAAGATACCAAGGATTATTTAAGCTATCCATCTAGCAAATCCTTTTGTTGTGGCAAAAGTACAAAAAAAACAATAATGTGTTAGATAGCAAAGGATCTTTAAGTTACCGATCCAATACACCCATTCATGTTGTACAACTCCTTAGCATTTGCATGCAAACAACTGACGTCAACAACCTACAATGCTCAACAAAAACCTTCATAGAACTTACTCTAATAAGTTCGTTTTATGTTCCATTTGTTATAGGTGAAGTCAGATAGTATTCAATAATAATTGAACAATACATATATACTAAGGCATCAATCATGTATATGTTGTTAGCAATAAGATGCCAAGGATTGTTTAAGCAATCCATATAGCAAATCCCTCTCTTGCGACAATACTACATAAAGATCATAGTCTTTAGATACCAGAGGTTCTTCAAGTTATCGTTCTGGTACATCCATTCTTGTTGTGCAACTCCTTATCATCTTTTCGAGAACTGCAATATGAGTTGGAAACTAGTCTATCAATCTTAACAAAATTCAAAAAGGTAAGCGGTTGTCAAACTATAAATTAATATTCTCTGCCGACATCTCGTCTTTCTTTGCTTCAGATATTGATACAGATCAGGAAGATTTACACTGTCCAACTAGGAGACAATCAAGGTGCATACCGGATCCAAAAATGAATACTTTCTGCTGACCTTGCAAAAACCATAGCTACGGATAAACAGAAACAAGCATTCTAGAACAGAAATAAAATATTTAACCCATGTATCCTGCGACAAGAAACTATAATTCCTCAATAACTTTTAACCAGCTACTACAATCTCGGATCACCCCAATCATAAAGCTTGCCATATCCTAACAAATAAAGCTACTTCATTCATACTTATACCATATTGCATTCAACATAGAAGAGGAATCATCCCTTTAAAAATCTTCAAATGGATTCCAATTCACCTGGTGACTCCCATCCAAGTACGAATCTCAATTGGAAGACAGGGATGTTAAGAGATTTTAAGATTCATTTTAAGCAACAAAGATATTGCATTAAAGTCTTCAAATTAGACACTTAATGTTTGTTCTAGGAGAAAATAAGTTGCATAAGATAACAAAGATTCCTTAAGCTATCCATCTAGTATATCCCCCTTTTGTGGTGAAACTATCGAAAGACTAATAATGTGTAAGATACCAATGGTTGTTCAAGTTACCGATTCAGTAGATCCATCCTTGTTGCACAACTCCTTACCATTTGCATGCAAACAACTGATGTAAACAACCTAAAACACACCACAATGACCTTCATAGCCTTGATGACCCAGTAAATTCTTTTTAAATTTCCATTTTTATTAATTGAAATGTGTAGTATGCAATAAAAAAGAACATTGCATACCTTATAATGCCAATTAAAACATCGGAAGAACAAAGGAACAAAGGACCCTCATATCCACAGCTGAACAATGAAGCTGTAGCACCAAATCAAAAATGGAAAAAAAACATCTAGAAGACGAAAAAAGAACATTTCTGACCCCATTCCTTTGTAATTATGCCTCAAATCCAGAATTGAGAGCCTCGTAACAAGATTTGAATATAATTCTTCCACCCATCTTCAAAACAAATCAGCCGTGCTAAGACATCCACCAATTATATACTCTTACCTATAAGAAACCAAGGATTGTTTAAGCAATCCCTCTACTAAATCCCTCTCTTGCGGTAATACTATAGAAAGATAATATTCTTTAGTTACCGGACGTTCTTCAAGTTATCAATCTGGTACATTCATTCTTGTTGTACAACTCCTAGGCATTCTATTCGAGATTTGCAAGGTGAATTGGAAAACCAAGCTAACAATCTTAACAAAATTCAAAAAGATAAGTGACTTTCAAACTGTAAATTACATCGACGTCCCATCTTTCTTTGCTTCAGATGTTGCTAAGAACACAGAGATCAGGAAGAAGTACACCATCCAACTCAGAGAAAATGAGCTCGATGTCAAGGTGCATACAGGATCCAAACACGAATACAAGCCGCCGACCTTGCAAAACCATAGATATGGACACACAGGAACAAGCATTCTAGAACATAAATTAAAGATTTAGCCCATGTATCCTGCAGCAAGGAACTCTAATTCCTCAATAACATTTAACCATCATCCCAATCATAAAGCTTGTAATATCCTAACAAATAAAGCTACTTTATTTATACTTGCACCCTATTGAATTCAGCATAGAAGAGGGATCATCCCTTAAAATCTTCAAATGGATTCCAATTCACCTGGTCACTCCCATCTTAATAAGAATCTTCATTGGAAAATGAGGATGTTAAGAGATTTTGAGATTTATTAAGCAGCAAATAGATTGCATAAAAGTCTACAAACTGCACACTTAACTTTAGTATAGAATAAAATATGTTGCATCATATATCAAAGATTACTTAAGCTATCCATATAGTATGTCTCCCTTTTGTGTGAGACTATGGAAAGAATGATAACGTGTAAGATACCGAAGGTTCTTCAAGTTACCAATCCAGTACATCCACTCTTGTTGTACAACTTCTTACCATTTGAATGCAAACAACTAATGTGAACAACCTACAACACTCGCAATGACCTTCTTCATAGCCTTGATGATCCAATAAATTCTTTTTATTTTTCATGGTAGAATCCAATAAAAAAACATTGCATGCCTAGTGATCCACATTAGAACATCAGAAGTGCCAAGGACTCCTCATATCCACAGTATGAACAATGAAGCTGAAGCACCAAAATCAAATGATGGAAAAAGACATCTAGAAGCTGAAAAATAACATTTTCGACCCCTTTCCTCAGTAATTATGCTTCAAATGTGGAATCAAGCCCCTCGAAACAAGATTTGAATCTAATTTTTCCACCATCTTCAAAACAAATTGGATGTACTAAAAATATATTTCTGTACTATTACCAATAATATGCCAAGGATTGTTTAAGCAGCACATCTAGTAAATCTCCCTCCTGTGGCAATACTATAGAAAAATAAAATTCTTTAGATACCAGAGGTTCTTCAAGTTATCGATCGTCTACATCCATTCTTTTTGTGCAACTCCTTATAGACTACTCGAGATCTACAATGTGAGTTGTAAAACAACGCTAACAACATTGACAAAATTCAAAAAGGTATGTAACAGACTGTTAAACTATAAATTACGCTCTGCTATTATTTGCTGACATCTCATCTTTCTTTGCTTCAGATGTTGCTAAGAACCACCGGATCAGGAAAAAGTACACCGTCCAACTCAGAGAAAACAAGCTCGCTCTCAAGGTGCATGTTGTAATCCAAACATAAATACAGCAACATGAATACGAACTCTTGACAAGCAAAACCATAGATATGGATAAACAGGAAGAAGCATACTAGAATGGAAACAAAAGATTTACCCCCCTTATCATGCCCCAATGAACTCTAATCCTCAATAATCTTCAACCAGCTACTGCAATATTTGATCATGTTTCGACCTCCGATCATAAAGCCCATAATATCTTATCAAATTAAGCTAATCTAATTGTACACATTATTGAGTTCAGCATAGAAGAGGAATCATCCCTTTAAAATCTTCAAATTGATACAAATTCACCATGTCACTCTCATCCTAATAAGAAACTCAATTGCAACATGCGGATGTCGGGAGATTTTGAGCTTCAATTAGAACCACAAAGATATCACATACAAGTCTTCAAACCATACACTTCAACTTAATTATAATGCTATACCTACGGAATAAATTGAAATTCATACCAATTATAAGAATGATGAGAATCCGTGTGGAAGAAGTTTTCCGGTGGAGTCAAACCATTTGGATAATAGATATAAATGCATTACTCCTTGACCAAAAGGAATTCTAATGGATCCAACGACTAAAATAAATAGTACCAATATAAGCAGTGGAAATAGCATAGTATTATCGGATTCATGTGGATAGATATATATATAGAAGTGTATTTTTCCAAAATGAGTACTAAAAGTTCATATCTATTTTATTACGTTCTCATTGGTTTTATAAGACAATAGTTGCATAAGGTACCAAGGATTATTTAAGTTATCCATCTAGCAAATCCCTTTGTTGTGGCGAGACTATTGAAAGAATAATTGTGTGTTAGATAGCAAAGTTTCTTTCAGTTATCGATCCAGTACACGCATTCTTATTATACAACTCCTTAGCATTTGCATGCAAACAACTGATGTCAACAACCTACAACACTCACAAAGGCCTTCACAGAACTTGATACCCCAATAAGTAATTTCTATGTTCCATTTTTTATATGTGAAATCTGTAGTATTCGATAAAAATAAAACACATCATACATAATAATCATCATTAATACATCAGAAGAACAGAGGACTCCTTGTATCCATAGCGCCTCTGATGTTGTAACTCCAACTCAAAAGTTGGAAAAAAACATCCAGAACCAAAAAAAATTGACCACTTTCCCTTGTAATTATGCCTCAAATCCAGAATTGAGCTCCTCAAAAAAAATTTGACTCTGATTCTACCACCATCTTTATAACAAATTGGATGTACTAAAATCCATTTTATATTCTTCCCAATAAGATGCCAATGATTCTTCAAGTTATCCATCTCGCAAATACCTCTCTTGTGGCAATACTACAGAAAGATAATATGCTTTAGATTCCAGAACATCTTTATAACAAACTGGATGTACTAAAATCCATTTTATGCTCTTCACAATAAGATGCCAATGATTCTTCAAGCTATCCATCTAGCAAAACATCTCTTGTGGCAATACTATAGAAAGATGATATGCTTTTGATTCCAGAGGTTCTTCTGGATATCAATCAGGTACATCCATTCTAGTTGTGCAACTCCTTGGCGTGCTAATCGAATATGCAACAAGAGTTGGAAAACCATCCTAAAAGTCTTACAAAATTCAAAAAGGTATGTGTTCTGCTATTCTATGTCGACTTCTTATCTTTCTTGCTCCAGATGTTGCTAAGAACCATCAGATCAAAAGGCTGTGCATCGTCCAACTTAGAGAAAATGAGCTCGTTCTCAAGTTGCATACAAGAATCCAAACATGAATATAAAAACATGAAACAAAACGACAGAAATGGATAAACAGGAACAAGCATTCTAGAACAGAAATAAAAGATTCAGGCCATGTATCCTGCGGAAAAAAACTCTTATTCTTCGATAACCTTTAACGAGCTTCTACTACAATCTTCGATCATGTTTCGACCTCCAATCATAAAGCACCTAATATCGAAACAAATAGAGCCTATTTGTACTTGTACCTTTGTTGAATTCGTAATAGAATGAGGGATCATCCCTTAAACTCTTCAAACGGATTCCAATTCACCTACTCACTCCCACCCTAATAAGAATTTCAGTTGGAAGGAGGATGTCAGGAGACTTTGAGCTTCATTTTAAACAACAAAGATATTGCATAAAGGTCTTCAAACTAGACACCTAACTTAATGATAGAAGACAATAAGTTACCTGAGATACCAAGGACTATTTAAGCTATCCATCTAAAAAATACCTTCCTCGTGGCAAGACTATAGAAAGAATAATAATATGCATTAGATTGCAAAGGTTCTTCAAGTTACCGATCCAGTACGTCCATTTTTGTCGTACAACTCCTTCGCATTTGCATGCAAACAACTGATGTCAACAACACTCACAAAGACCTTCATAGAGCATCACAATAAGTCCTTTTTATGTTCCAGTTTTGATAGGTAAAATTTGATAGTATTCAATAAAAATAGAACACTGCATACCTAATAATCCCCATTATACATCGGAAGATGAAAAAACACTTCTTTTGTAATTATGTCTCAAATCCAGAATCGACTCTAATTCTTCCAGCATCTTCAGAATTGAATGTACTAATAAAAATCCATTTCTACACTGTTACCATAAGATGCCAAGGATTATCTAGCTATCCACCTAGTAAATCCCTTCCATGTAAATACTATAGAAAGATAATATGCTTTAGATACTAAAGATTCTCCACATTATCAATCCAGTATGCCCCGTTCTTGTTGTGCAACTGCTTAGAATTCACATGTGAGCAACTGATGTGAATGATGTGAACAATCTACAACACTCACAGTGACCTTCATAGGACTTGATAGCAAGTCCAATTAGTTATTTTCATGCTCCGATTTTAATAGGTAAAATATGTAGCATTCAATAAAAAACACTGCATACCATATAGTACCCATTAATACATCCAAAGAACCAAGGACTCCTCATATCCACGGCATGCTCTCTGAAGTTTTAACACAAAATCAAAAGACGGAAAAAGCATCTAGAAGCTGAAAAGGAACATTTTGACCCCTTTCCTCTGCAATTTATGCCTCAAATCCAGAACTGAGACCCCTAAAAAAGATTTGATTCTAAATTTTCTACCATCTTCAAAACAAATTGGATGTATTAAAAATCAATTCTATACTGATACCATTAATAACCTCTCTCCTTCCACTGTAGAAGATTGGCAGGGGAGGCCTTTCTCTCACATTGGAGTTTACTCCTTTACTCCAAGGGACCTGATCGAATATATTAAAAATTATGGAAGACAAAAGTTGGTTAGAGATAAAATTTATTAGAAAAAACTTTCCTTCTACTCCCACTTTACCTTAGAAGTAAAGGTTGAATCATAAGAATTGAAGATATGTTGGATTAAATCTCATACAAAAACAAAGAACAAAACATGGGCTCAACTAAATCCCAGAAAAAAAGAAAAAAAATCCAATTTCCGTTAAACTATATCATGTAGAAAGTATACATTATAATCTCAGACAAAAAACTGACATGATAAATTAAAAATGTCGAATCTACACTATTTGTCGTAATATAAAGTACACCAGTCTATCTAGCACAACCATAGATGTCAAGGTGTGCGCCTAGACACACCTAGGTGCCCTATGCGTTGTAGGACAAGAAATGGCGCATGACTTGGCGCACCTTGGCGCCTAGGCATCCCAAGGTGTGCGCAATTTCTTGTCTCGACAAGGCGGTCTGGCAATTAAAAATGATAGAAAAACCATTTTTTTATGGATTTCTTAGTGTTACTGAAGCTTGTGAAAAGACATTACTGTTTTAAGCATTGAACATGCAAGGATGTCATTTTTCATATGTGAGCAAATATTGTACTCGGCGATTTGCTATAGCATAGTTAATGAAGAACTGAGGAAGCTACATAGCGGTGTAAATAAAAGATATAACAACTAGCTTTACAGGGACCGATGGATGACAACCTGAAAATTGACTCTGATGCAAAAGGATGGAGACCAAAGATCAAAAATAGACAGGGCATAAATAGATGAAAGATTCAACTATATCATGTAGAAAGTATACATAATAATCCCAGACAAAAAAACGGGCATGATAAATTGAAAATGGAATTAAAAATGTCAAATCTACACTATTTGTTGTAATATAAAGCACACCAGTCTGTGTAGCACAACCATAGATGTCAAGGTGTGCGCCTAGACGCGCCTAGGAGCCCTGTGCGTTGTCTGGACAAGAAATGGTGCATGACTTGGCGCACCTTGGTGCCTAGGCTTCCCAAGGTGTACACAATTTCTTGTCTCGACAAGGCGGTCTGGCAATTAAAATTGATAAAAAAAAACAATTTCTTTATAGATTTCTTAGTCTTACTAAAGATTGTGGAGAACAGTCAGGATCTTTTTTTTGAAAGACAGATTGGTTCTTTTTCAGGGTTGGAAGGTGGTCATGCTCCACCTTTTCGATATAATGTAGAGACATAATATGCTCTACTCGACCCCCCATATTCACAAAAGATCCATCCAATCGCACAGCTTGCTTGAAAAATGATGCAAACCAATATGATTAACAGAGAGAATATCAAAGTACCCGATTATGTGTGCAAAAAATGTATCTGCTCTCACATGCCAAAGGGTTTGGAATTAAGATGTTGACCACAAAGAAAAGAAATGGTAGAAATTGAAATTTTGGTGGACCCCAACATCGTGATAAAAAATGTGGTGGCAATTGAACCCTAAACCTCTGAAAATTTCCGAACATATGTATTTATAAAATAAAAAAAATGCCCAAGCGTGCCTAGGCACGCCTTGTCGCCTTAATAAATATGAGCACAACAATATCCATTTCTGTTTCTAGTTGCCAAAAGCTAATTCTACGACACCAGCTTGCAACTATATTTGAACCATAACAAATCTTCTAAAATTGTTCCATGGCAACAAACTACAATCATGTCTCAATAATCTTCAACCAGGAAACAAAATATCACAAAAATCAAGTAATAAAACATTCTAGTCAACTAGCCAAGACTTCTCTAAGTAACCAAGACAAGTAACATTCAAGCCGAAGTACCCTCAGTCATTCATTCAAAAATTCATAAAACTGAGAAAGTAACATGTAAGTTGAGTACCTTCATAACATATACGTTTAGTAGCTTCAGTTATTCGTTCAGAAGGTCCAGCCAAAATATGCTCAGACCTGATATAACAGTCTTCCTGAAACTGCTTAGGAACTATCAAATAAATGTTGACAAATACCACAAGTATGGAATCACCCAAATGCATCTGCAACTATTGGTCACAGAAACCTTCTTACAAACGAAGATAATTTTTCTTAGGCAAAGTAAAGCATCAGCATAACAATGACAAGAGCACCAATCCTTCTAATATAGAAACACTTCTTCAAATTATCATAGTGAATCAATCATGTATTCAACTAGCCCCTTCCACCATTAAGATAATAATCAACCAAAGAACAAGATGTCCAAGAGATCTTGAGGCTACATCTTGAAGCACTCTAAAGATTGCACCATTAATGATACAACGGATTCTCAAGCGTTCTCTCATTCTTGAAGAAACCCTTTCAAATTTGCCTCGAAAAAAACATGTCTTCTTGCCACTCACATCCTCAAAACAAGCCAACTGAATAACATGACGTCCAATAAAATTTAGGCTTCAAAATAAAACATCACTGATCTTGCATAAAACTCCTCATACCACAGTTTCCACTTGAACACTGAAAAACAGAGCTGGATAAGATACCAAGGACCCTCGGTCTATTTGCATCTCCCTTTGTTGTGATAGTGTTCTATTATTATCTACATTTTAAATTTTAAATAGGAGAACACTCCATATCTATCGATCCCTATTAAAGAAGTGGAGAACTATTTGCATCTCCCTTTGTTGTGATAGTGTTCTATTATTATCTACATTTTAAATTTTAAATAGGAGAACACTCCATATCTATCGATCCCTATTAAAGAAGTGGAGAACTAAAAGCGTAGACTTTGCAGGAGTAATATCAAATCCACAAGTACAAGCAACAACATATCTTCTCGAGACTACAACCAAACATTTAGAGCCCCATCTCCTAGTAGACACACCCAAAAATGATGCACTAAAGACTTCCATACTAAAAAACAAGGTATTATAAATCTCCGTTCATGATTCAATTCTAATTCTTCCATTGTCATCCTTATAGCGCTTGATTGTTAGAAATTGCAGAACTACTGTACATTACCAAATATAATGGTATCATATACAAGTTTTCAAAAACATTAAGATCATTAACTAAGTGCCGACAACTATAGAGAAATTAATAAAAACATTTATCCTAACCCAACACAACTTTACCTTCTAATGTGAAGAAGGTTTGTAGCACATCTTTAAAGGAAGTGAAATGATATAGAAAGACTTTACACTCTAATGTAAAGAAGGTTCATAGCAGGTCATTAAAGGAAGTGAAATGATCCAGAAAGCAAAGATGAAGTAAAGGAAATGAATTCTTACAGATGCAATAAAAGACCTACAATAAAGTGAAATGATCCAGAAAGCAAAAAGATGAAGGAAATGAATTCTTACAGATGCAATAAAAGACCTACAATGAACTTCGTACATATCACCAAACTCTCAAATATATAAGAATAAAAACAACTTCTACAAAACCAAAATAAAAAACATGTTTTGATGATGTCTCCTCCCATGTGGAATAACTCCAATAACTCCTAGATAATATTCATCAACTTAAATAAAAAAGTAAAAAAATATTGCAATCCAAACATGAATTCAATCTCCAAACCTACTCATGCTAGTTGTGACATGTCAACTTGCACAATAGAAAGGCTTATATACATATCAACATGTGTAACTGCATACCTTCAACTTTTCATGTATTCTTGAAGTAATCTATCAAGTAGAGCTTTTATAAATATGTAATAATAGTTTTAATCTTCCTAATACTCACTTAAACCTTCAAGATTATATCATGAATGTATGATACTTGTTCATTTTTCAATTTGACACTGGGATCACCATATCACTGAAGTCAACAAAAAAATAATGTGCAAGAGGGGTTTTCTACCTCAGTATTTGGATATTTTAAGTTGGAGTGGAATTTCTTTAACTGAAAGCTACTCAGACTTACACAGGCATTAAGGAGAAAAAACCAATATGTCTTGGTCGTATTGAAATACTCAGTTGAATCTTGACGATTGTGGCACAAATGCAGGACTGCATTTTTTATCTTCAAATTGATAACTTGCCACTCTGTTCCAATTCACTTTTCTCACTGTGCTCGTACCAAGCATCCATTTTTGAAGATCAATTTACCAATAACAGGCCCATAGATTTAAAAGAGCATGAATAAATTGGAATACATGCACAATTAGACCATCTCCATGGAAATATCACTATTGATAAGCTTCAAATAGAGAAAGGATGCTACAGTACCCAACCACAATTATTAGCAGTGAGAATTGTCACGTCAGCAACATGGAAAAAATTTCATCTCCATATTACCAATACTAATAGCACGTGAATCAAGTATCTGCAGTTTCGAGGGAAAGTCTCATCCCAACATTCTACTGAAACTTGAATATTCAAATACCAATGCACAATTGCCAACTCACAGGACATGCAATGGTAAGTCAAAAATGCTTTGTTGCTTTTGATAATTGATTACCTAGGCAAATGTTGATATAAGACACTGGCATAATATAAATTCGTAGTATCCTATCAAGTAAAACCTCTACAAGACTAATATTACTATTCATCTTCTTACACATATAGATACACTTGCTTGTACCTTGAAGATCATTTCTAGGAGATTATTTCTTCAAAATATTCAAATGACACTACCTCAATAATTATTTCTTCAAAATCTTTGAAATAACACTGATTTCCATCAAGATACTGAGAAGCTATTTGATTGTAATAGTATTTCTTAAAGATGGTACTGAACACGATTAAGACCTTCAAATCTGTTGTCCATAATTCCCATAAAGAACTCAGGTCATAGAATAACAACATGATATATTATGGGGATCTCATCACGTCAAACGTCCATTGCCAACACCAAACAAAACCTGCAATTTGCCTTAAAAGTACTAATCATGGCTGCAGGATGACTTAAGGCAGCCCGAATCACAAAATTGGAACTATTAACATCAGGTAATCAGATGCATACCACCTCTCAAATCATACCTCAATGACTTCAGTGACCAATTAACTCCAGGCCCCACCGTCTTGTATGATCTCCAAGTAAAGATACTGAATGACAACAAACGACATCAGAGATCCAAACTGCGGAAAGCTCGCATCAAATCTGTAAATGAATTTTTCAAATATACAGCATGACGAGTTCAGATACTGATACGACCCCTAAACCAAACCTGCAACTTCGTGGCTTCGTGGATCATCACGTAGTTCATAGTAAGATCGCCAAGAAACATATCAAGCGATCAAAAATAGCAACGACTACAGATTGCCTTAAGATATCGAATCGGTCAATAGTTAGATTTGGAGAAACCCTGACGTCAAAACTAGCAACTCTTGAAGCACGAATCAGATCGCGATCATAACCCTATAGAGAAGACGTAACCTCGGGGATCATCGAGAAAACATTTCAGATGTATGAGAGACCATTGACGAGATTAAACTCCTATAAATTGGAATCAAATTCAAGGATGCAATCTGCCAATCTGAGGATCGCAAATCGGAATCTAAAACTTGGCAAGAAAACCCTGGGGCGGAGCGTGACTCAATCACGGCCGACCTCAGTGGAGAAGATTAATACTTATAATAAGGAGACGGTCTTTCCGCGGAAAAGAGCGAGGGGAGGTTCTTTTATAGAGAGGACCGGCCGAGGCGGTAGCGTTTCAAACGGTCGTGATCAGGCGGTTCGGATAACAATCAACGGGTGAGATGAGGCCGGCGGGAATTAGGAAAGCCGCGTCAGAGTCGGCGCGAGGAATACGCATGGCTTTCCATGTCCCTTACGCGCGAAGAAAACGGCATGCCTGATAACCACACGATTGCGCACCAAGGTATCCATGATTACATGATTATTTGGACGGTTATTTACGTGTGAATCCTTTTAATCATACCAATTATTTATTTGATGATTAATGGTAATAATGAAGAATTGAATCAACGTGTAGATATTAACTTTCTTTCAACATCAATAACCAAATAATTATATAATAGAGACTCGGATTTTTATTGGATGCATGTACCCTCTTCTACCACCATACTTGGCCTTGACTTTTGGAGGGCGAGCTGTAGGATTTTCTATCTCCATTTCCTAGTCAAAGACATAGTTTTTGCTGTCACCTATAAATTGCTGGTTGGTTCTAATGTTGGGGTTTTGCAGACGAGGGTGAGATGAGAGGGAGAACAATGCGTGGTCTGCAATAAAATATGAATGCAAGGTGATTTTTATAAAATTAATTTTAATAAATTCCAAAACACATTATTTCTATGTAGAAAATTATCCTAGATAGATCTAAGTATGATGAATACAGGAAAATTAATGAAACTAAAATTCTATATGACTAGGGCCTATTAAAAATCAATTAAGGAAATCACTAACTAATTTATTCAGGCCTCGTGATACGTGCAAATGCAATGATTTTTAAGCACGAGGTAGAATAAATTATCCTAAGTCTAATGTGATTTTATGGTGATTTTTGGAGCTACTAGGAATTTAATATGAATTAAAAGACACACAGTAGGCAAAATATGGAAAAATTCACGAAATTAATAACATTAAATTCCCAAATATGTCACAAAAATAGAACACGTGTCACATAAGATAGGGGACAAGATAAGCTACATTATGCAATTTTTAAAATTGAAAAATAATGCTAAATGGACACCTAAATATGCGTGCAAAGACAAGGACCAGTTTACAAATACAGAAAATAAAATTGCTGAAAATTAAACATGCTGATAGGGACGTAAATGCAATTACCTATAACGCTAGGGGTATGCGTGCAAAATGTCCACACGAACATGTGCGTCTCACGTGATGCTCCTAGCAGGGACTGATATGTAATTTGACAAACTTCCAGGAGACTCAGTGCAAAATGCCCAGACCGCACGTGAGGAACACGTGAGGTCTCGGCTCGGTAAGCGTCGGAGGCTCGGATTGAGGCTCGGGTGCTCTGCAGGCTCGGGGTGCTTCGGAATAGCTTCGGGAGCTCCGAGCCTAAGGGTCGGGGAGGAGGCTCGGAGGACGCGACGTGGCGTGATATGGATCGTTCGATCGATGAGGATCAAAAGGCTACTGGAGTTGGAAACATGACACGCCTTGGACCGTCAGATCGAGATTGATCCGATGGTATTTGGAGCTGAGCTAGCGACGGCGACATGGTAGCCTTAGGACCATCCGATCAAGAGGATCGTATGGTAGCTATGCGTCGTTCTCCTCCGGGCTGCCGCCTCCTACGACGGACGTGATTGTGCTCCGGTGATGCCTCCGCAGCTCTACCGCCTTGGATCTCGCTCGATGCGGATCTCTGAGGGCTTTTCAGAAGATGGTAATGGTCGTGGGAGCGTCGCGGAGCCGCCAAAGTCTTGGATGAAGCTGGGACGGTCTGTAGGCCGGAGACGATGAAGCTCGAGGGATGCTCCGGCAATGCACCGATCAGTGAAGATAGGTATACCTGCAGGGTTAGTTCGTGCCATGAAGAAAGTGCATCGTGTTCGTGGGAAGTGTGCGAGTGTGATGAGGCATGAGGCGTGCAGTGGTGATAACCGGAGGTGGAATTCTGACGTGACCGACGGAGCTGTGATCGGAGTAAAATGCGAGGTGAAGTCGGAGGGAATGGAATGGCGCGCGAAGATCAGAGCTCCAAGGCGGAGCTCGGTGGATAGTTGACGAAAGGTGAACTCGATTGGAGAAGCGGAATAAAATCGGAGAAAATGTGAGGAAAGGAGGTAGAGATAGGAGAAGATGGTGGAGGGGTCTACCTGGGGTCAGAAGCTCATACAAGAGCTTCCTGGTCTTCGCTCAAGGATCGGTAGCATCTCGAGCTCGTGCAGCGCCATAGAGGAGCTGCGACACGGCGGAGGTGTGTCATGGATCTCGCTGGAGGTAATCGGTCGTCTTCGTTCGATGTCGTGCCAAATCGTTGTCACCGATGAGGAGAGTGGAGCTCAGGGGTTCCTCCTGTATTGAAGGTCCGGGAGTTGATATCCCCCCAGTCAATCATCTTGGATTGGCAAGAAGAAGAATCAGGAGTTCTAAGTGAAGATAGGATTTTACTCCTACCTGAAGCAAGCAATTGAATCCAAACCCTGTATTTTCATACTCAATACGGTGAAGGATCCGAACCCGAGTCTGATTAGTCTGGTTGGTTTTAATTGTGATTTTTCAGACAAATAGCGAGAAGTTACGCGACCTATAGGGGAGTCAGCTAAAAGCCGGATGCGTCTCCCATGTTTAACATGTCACCTTAGATACCAACGCCCTTCCTTTCTTCGCTCCTATCCCAAGTTGATGGATTCAAAGACCTACCACTATCTACATGCAAGCAGGCGGAGGCTGATAAGGCTGGAACTTCACCCCGGGAGGTTACTAGCAAGTTATCGCGAAGTACCACTGGTTCACCCCTAACTACCTGCGAACAGGCGGAGGTTACTTGGTACTAGTCAGTGAACATGAAAAATTCAACTCGTGATATTTGTTAGGATCAATCGGTACGCGATATGGAAGGCGGTGATTTGGGCTCTGCCTTAAGGTGTTCATACACACTGAAGTACCCTCACACAGCCTGAAAACAAGGTCGGGGTTAATCTCCCGCAAGTAAGATTTCTGATTTTTTTGATTTTTTTGGTCAAATTTGTTAAGCAGACCTGATTTTAAGTTTGGTTATCACTGAGTTAGTCCAACCACAAAGCACGCCTATCGTCCAGTCCCAATTTCCTTTTCACCTAAGTTTGAGAAACCAAGAGAAAGGAGTCAAGAAAAGCCGATGCACGATAAATCAATGATGCTATGCTGAGTTAAGAAGACTTATAGTGATACCTTCGCTTTTTATGTCGGATGCAAAATAAAATTGAAAACTTTTTTACATTATATGCAGATGCAGACGATAAAATCCGCTCCTAGACAGACAGTTCTATTAGCGAGTGAAGCACCGATTAAATTTGATTAGATATGTGGTCTAAGTGCGTCTTTTAAGTGTGATGTATGCTCCTAAAAGAATTACGGGCACAAGCAAATCCTAGAGTGGCTCAAGGAGCCGCTAGTGCAAGCATAATGTATAAAGCAATCCACACAGCAGACGGGGACACGTTTCCACTATTTTGACACACGCGAGAACCAAAACGGGAACCGCTGGAAAGAATGCAAAAATAATTAATAACAAAATTTACAAGTCCTCACAATCACTCAAAAAGTTCGAAATGTAAGTTCCTTGAAGCGCCTTCGACTACTTGTGTTCCTCGCACAAAAATAAATTGAGGTCAGATAAAGGACGACACAAAATACTCCAAAATGAAATGACAGAAAAATATTAACAAGAAAACCGAGGATCAGACTACCCGGGGGTGAAAAATCAGACACTCAAAAATTCTCTATAAATTAACCTAAGTCGTGCCTCCCCGGCAACAACGCCATTTGAAAAGCATGGTTCAACCCTTGTTAATTCAATCAAATTAATGATTAAAATAAATATCTTGTCGTTCATTGTAGTCAGGTAGAAACGGGCTGATCAAAAACCACGAAAATAATGATGGTTAATCACGAGCGACAGATTTATTTTTACTTGGACAAGCCTAAGGTCGAACTCAGGGAGACAGTTGTCTCCTTAGGTAAATTTTAAGTGAATTCAGAGATCGGAATTTCAGAAGATTATTTTTGGTATTTTTTAGCAATTTTTATGCAACAAAGGACAAATAAATGCAATGTCAGGTCAGTTTTTACAAGGTAAATAAGAAATGCGGTCAAATGAAGACCAAAAATTATGAAACTTGGCCAAAATATGACATGCAATGAAATAGAACTATACTATTTTTTTGGATTTTTCTGACACTTTGTGAAATTACTGTGAATAAAATATGAATGCAATGTGATTTTTATGAAATTAATTTTAATAAATTCTAAGACACATTGTTTCCATGTAGAAAAATTATCCTAGATAGATCTAAGTATGATGAATCCAGAAAAATTAATGAAACTTAAAATTCTATGTGACTTGGGCCTATTAAAAATCAATTAAGGAAATCACTAACTAATTTATTTAGGCCTCATGATGCGTGCAAATACAATGATTTTTGGGCACAAGGTATAATAAATTATCCTAAGTCTAATGTGATTTTATGGTGATTTTTGGAGCAACTAAGAATTTAATATTAACTAAAAGGCACGCATTGGGCAAAATATGGAAAACTTCACCAATTTAATAATATTAAATTCCCAAGATGTCATAAAAATAGAACACGTGTTATATAAGATATCGGACAAGATAATCTACATCATGCAAGTTTTAGAATTGAAAAATAATGTCAAATGGACACCTAAATATGCGTGCAAAGACAGGGACCAATTTGTAAATACAGAAAATAAAATTACTGAAAATTAAACACGCTGACAGGGACGTAAATACAATTACCTATAATGCTGGGGGTATGCGTGTAAAATATCCACACGAACATGTGCACCTCACATGATGCTCCTGGTAGGGACTAAATTGCACTTTCCAAAACTTCCAGAGGCCTCAATGCAAAATACCCAGACTGCACGTGAGGAACACGAGGTGCTAGGCTCGGTAGGAGTTGGAGGCTCGGACTGTGGCTCAGGTACGCTGCAGGCTCGGGTGTGATTCAGGTTAGCTTTGGGAGCTCTGAGCCTAAGGGTCGGGGAGGGGGCTCGGACGAAGCGATGTGGCAGGATATAGATCGTTTGATTGAGATGATCAAACGGTTGCTGAAGCTGAAGACGTGGCGAGATGTGAGGCGTTAGATCCTCATGAACCAAAGGTGGACTGGGGCTCGGGGAAGCGGCTACGTGGCGCGACGAGGACCGCTTGATCTGGGTGATCCAATGGTCACGGACTCTAGGCGATGTGGCGTGGCGAGGGCCGTCGGATCGAGGAGATCCCATGGTAGTTGTACGTCTTCTTCTCCGGTCTGCCGCCTCCTGCGGTAGATGAGGCGGGGTTACAGCGTCGAGCTCCTTGCTCTGCCTCCTTCGCCTGAGGTCATGGAAGTTCACCGGTGACTCCTTGGCCTAGGGGGATCGTGGAAAGTCAGGAGTCTCCAGGAGGTGCTGGAAGCTGCTGGAGTTAACCGGAGGCCTGGGAAGACGAAGCTTGGAGCAGCTCCGACGTGAATTCTGGCAAATGAAGATGATGATTCCTACAAGGTTAGCTTGTGCAAGAACAGTTGCAATGCGTTCATGAGGTGAGTGCGAGTGCAGTGAGGCTCTGAGCGTGACGTGAAGTGTGGCTGATGGTCTGATGAAAGGGAATTGACCGAGGTCGTGTCTTTCCACAAGGCGTATCGACAGTCGCTGAGGCGACTTCAGACAGAATCCCAAATCAATCAACAATTAACCCACAATAAAAATATGCAATGAATATCCAAAAATGTGGAGTTAAAATTTATTATAACTCTACGTGCAAGTGTGTATAGGTGTAAGCACAAGTAGAGGTCGAACACTGGGAGGCGAATGGTTGAGTGTGAAAATGGTTGCGCAGTTACTCAATTCTTGGTTCATGTCCAACTTTTATTGTTTTTGTGGGTTTTTAATTTTATATATTTTTTATTTTATTTTTATTTTTATAGTTTGTATTTTTTATATTTTTAATTATATAATATATATATAGAAATATATATAGGAGAAGAGAGAGAAATGCAGTATATGGATCTATAGACATACATGCACACTCAATATATTAAGTATAATATTTTTAGGGTTTTTATATTTTTATGATTTTTATGTTATTTTTCTGGAATTCTGCTAATTTTTATGTATTTTTAATTCCAAAAATGTCCCTCATATTGGACTAATTAAATAGGCCGAAACTAATTTGGGTTTTAAAATATGATATAAGTCCAAAAATAACCCAAATTAATTTTAATACATAAATAATAATATATAGATAATTGTAAAATAAGAAAACATATTTTTGGTATTTTTCAAGGGTTTTTATATTTTTTTGGTATTTTAGAGCTTCTTGAAATTTTTATATTTTCTTTTTCGATTTTTAGGGTTTTTCATTTTCTGGACTCAATATATATATATATATATATAAATATACCATGTATAATATTTTTGGAATTTTTCAAAAAACATTTTATAATTTTTTTGTATTTTATAAATTAAACAATGCAAAAGGGCTCCTTTTTCATTTTTTTATAATTAGGTTAAATGCAAAAAAATGCAGAATAAAATATGGGCGTGAAAGTACACTACATGAAGCATCTAACCTAATTTTTGTGGATTTTTAGGAGTTACATAGGTATTTTTAATAAATACATAAAAGACACAACAATCAAACAGCCTGGCAGGGGCATTTTTGCAAATAAAAAAATACAGGGGGGCTCTGTGCAAAAATACCTATAAGAATCATCATTTATTTCATTTTAAGAACTATTTTACAATTACAAAAAGATATCAGGGTGTTCGTGCAAAGTTCACGCGCTTCACGTGGGACTGCACGTGAGGCGCGGAAGGACCTAAATATAAATACATGAAACTGTAAGGGTCCTTTAGCAAAATATACATTTTATTTACCACATGAAAATTTATTTACAATATTAAACATTAAATACAAAAAGGCGGGGGTCTAGATGTGAAATTTACCCCTAAAGAGGCGCTTTCATCCGAGGATTATCCACGTGGCGCCTCCACGTTTGCCAATGCCGCTTCGCCACCTGACGTCTTAGATTAGATCACTCACGTGATCCAACGGCTGAGGCTCTGGAAGATCGGACGTCCGTGATTAGACCTGGGACCTTGATCTTCATCCGACGGCGAGGAGAGGTGCTGGAAGAACAGGGGAAGAACTCGTCGCTGACGAGTTTCTCCCGGCGAGATCTCTCCTCTCCGACGCTCTTTGCTCCTCCCAGGGTCCCAAATCATTCCTGGAAGGTTCCTCTATTGTCTGGAGGTGTCGGATCGGGCCGAGGTACGCTGGAGCGCCATCGTGAGCTCGAGGAAGAAATGTGGCTCCAGGTACCTCCGCCCGCTTGTGATTCATCTCCTGGCATGTTTTAGCGCGCCTGACCTGCACAGAAAGGTAGAGGGGCTCGAGGGCTTTCTCCTCGACCCGGGGTTTGAAGCTTGAAGCGAGGGGATGACAATGGGCGGTGAAGCTCCGGCGAAAGGCGGTGGAGGATCTTCGATTCGCAGAGCCGATGATGCTCTGGTTGAACAAAGATGGGCAAGGTGTGGAGAACGTGAGAGGGGATGAAATAGAGGTGAAAAGACGGTCAGAAACAGTCGAGGGCACAGTGGAGAAGTCGCCGGAGCTGAGCCCCGGCGAACTTCGATTTGGCAGATCTACGCTAAACCTAGGGGTTGAACGCTAATCTAAAGACGGCAATGAATTCTGAAACTAAAACCTAACTGATGAATCTCGTATTCATCATGCTAAATTTGGTCATTTAGGCTCTGTCCCCCATCATCCACCTGTAATTAATCATTAATAGAGCATCATTAGCATTCATACATGTGTAAATAATATATGCATTTCATCATGCATAAATTGCATTAAAAATCCCTTGTGTAAATTAGCCCAAAAAGCCGCTAACTTCTCACATTTTTAGTTAATTCATCCTAACTCCGATTAACTCAAAATCACCTCCATTGTGTAGATATTACTAACCTTATTAAATAAAAAATACAAAAAAAATACTGACTCCAATAAGTGTCAAATAATCTCAAAGTCAAATTTCACATCTGACGGACTAAAACGAGCATATCTCCCACACACAGTGTCCGATTTTGGTCTACTCACTTTTAAAGTACTCCATTTTCAAATACCTTCAAAACAAGACCAATTTCATAAAATTCAGAGCTCATATGTGAAAGTTGGGTTTTGGGCCTCTTTTGCGCATTTTAACTTTTTGCTAATTTTGACCTGAGATTTTATGTGCATAATTAACTCTTTTAATTTTATTTCTTTTTCATTTGTATCCTTTGATGAAAGTTTTAATAAGAATTGCAAACATTCAAATCCAGATTAAAACTGAGATCAAAGAAACTGACCAAGTTCAAGTGTCCGTTGTCAGTCTGTGCAAAAGTTGAGCGTTTCTTACTTTTATTTTATTTTCCTGTTTTCTTTTTATTAAAAATCCAAAAAAAATATATTAATGTGTAAATAATTTTTCTATATTTTATCGTATTTTTTCTAGATTTTTTACCCTCTCTAAAACCACCAAAAAAATACAAAATCTCAAAACTCGGTTTTCTATACACATGGAGAACCGCCAAAAATACCACTTCACACAGATGACCTCTTTTGCTCCCGGACCCTTCATGAAAGTTGTAGATCTCGTCGAGACGAACAACTTTCGTGAAGAAAGTTTTTCGATCCGAGGTCATCTTCTATCACTTTTTCTCCTCCAAAAATCTGAAATTTTTTGGTGCCACGTGGCAGCTCCAGGGCGTACCACGTGGCACCTCACTCTTTCCTCTCTGTCCAGCCACACCTGGGTCACGTGCCCAGCACGTGACCCCGCCCTCTTCCCCTTCCTCCAGATATTCACGCCCGCTCCTGCCGTTTCTCCTCCGCCAGCCGTTCTCCCTCTCGCCTTTAAACCCCCGCCATGCACGGCCCCGGCCGTTACACGCCTTCTTCCTCGCCTATAAAGCAGCTCCCCTCGCCGGCCTTCTTCTCCATCCGCCTTCAACGAGAGAGCTCAATAGCCATAGCTACTGGTGACAGCAGTAACCCCCCTTTGAGCGACGACATCGTGGCGTGATCCGGCGAGGATTCCTCCGCCGTGCAGCAACTCCTCAGTAACTGCCAAGTTCCGGCCTTGCCGTGCCGTTGAGCAACCATCGAGGAAGCTCTCACAGAGCACCTCCCCACAGGCAACACCATCCATCTCCTTTATCTTTCTTTATATTTTGATTTTGTCTGCTACCCATCTTTCTCCAACAAATCCACCATTCTCCAATCAAAATCCACCCGCACACACAGTCTGAATACTACACCTCGCCATCACCAATCTGCTTCCGATTTGGCATCTAAATCACCCTCGACCAACCAAAACAACGAGCTCACCCCCTGATCTCTTCATTTCTGGTCTAACTTTCCGCAACCTTCCACCATAGTGGCTCCATCCTTCCGCGCACGCCGGAGCCATCGTTCCCCTTCCCTTCTTTTTTTACGCCGCAATCTCACTCTCTTCGTTACAATCTCGCAGCAAGATACAATTCTACATATGCCAGGGATCCTCACATACACATTCTCATGTGAATACGTAACTACATTGGTGAATAAGAATTGTTTATTGGTGCATTGATTCATATCCCGTGTATGCAACAATGGACCATAAAGTTGAGATGGTATGATTGCACAAGAATCTCTATTTTGTATATTAGGATGAGATATCGGCATATTATGGTTTAAATATTATTGCTTCCGAACTTTACAAGAATTTGATTTTGATTGCATCATATGACAATCCGATTCCTTGCAAATCGGGACTTGAATTATGTTCGCAGGTTACATGTAGCAGCACACGAACAACTGGGGCATCTACAGGCCACTCGATTCATCAGCGGCATCTACTCCGGACATTGAACCATCAAGTTACACCCGCACCCTTGGATATCTCATCATAGTTTAGGCGAGATCTTCACGGTAATATCATCGAAGAAGGATGTGCATGGTATACATGCACCGTTCCATCAAGAACTGTACCTCACCACGACCGTAGAAGCTCGCCCAAATCAGGGCCGTGTGTCGGCTAAGTTGTTGTTCCGCCTCCACCTCTGCCCGAGGTGCCCCGTGCTCCTCCGCCCAACACCCTAGTGGCGTTCACGGTGCCAACGTTACGCGTTACCCACGTCCTCCAGTCCGTCATTCCTCTCCACCTATCGGCTGGTCGCCATCGCCTCCACAGTTTCCCCCTGCACGGGAATCTCACGTAGGAAAGAAGATTTGCAGTAGTGCCCTACATCTTGCAACAAATATCAAGAAGGCCCTCCAACTTCCAGCATTCACGCCAGAAGACCTCATCAACAAGACACGTGCATGGCACATGCCTTTTCTTAGGGAAATTACATCAGAGCCCCGACATCCTCCTAATTCGCGAAAAAGTCCCTGCGCCTAGTCACGTGCCCCACATACGCTGCATGGGCAAAATTGTAGAGAAGGCCTCTCCAGATTTGAGAAATTACAGATAAGCCCCCAAGGACTTAGTTGAGATGAAAATATTTATTTTTATTGCATTTTAATCCCTGAATCTTCAAATTATCATATCTTGTTCATTTGAACTCCGATTTTAGCATATAATATGTCGTTTCGAAGCTAATGCTCTATCTTTTAACATAGCTTATGAACAGATCTGAGGTAGTTTATTGTCAATTATTATTTGCGGATCATCACTGACTTTTGCAGGCTTCTTTTAACATACTTGTGCTTGAGAAATGAACGATAAACCTGTTGCAGGAGTTCCGTTGAGGATTTTAATCTGATTAATCCCTTGTTTTATTGTTGATTATTCCTAATCATTACAGGGATTGAATTGAGGACCAATATTTTTGACTCTCTATTTGGGTGATCAACTAATAACTTAGAAAAGTCATTTTATCAGTGAACTTGGAGTCGATTGATTTTTCTTGGTTACATTATTATTCGATCTGTGATAATATTTGATGATTAATTGAAGTTGTTAATTGAGGATTTAAATCGTGCAAAATCACAAGATCCTGAGCTGAATTGGTGTTCCCATTCATTTTCTATGCATAACATTCGCATCTTCGCATTGTATATTTTTGCAAACACGCAAATTAATCAAGAATTAATTAATTATTTAATTTGATTTAAAACCACGCAATTTAAAATCTCCGTTCCCTGAGTTCGACCTTGGTAAACTTGCCAAGTAAAAATAGTCCACAACATTCAAAGATTGTGGTATTTTTGACGACCGAAATTCACTTCCTATACTACAATTCACGATTATTAAAGAGGTGGATTTCACGCTCATCAAATGGCGCCGTTGCCGGGGAACGACGAATTTTTAGGATTTTGAATCATTTTTTTAATTAATTTTTGTAAAATTAATTTTTGTGTCATTTTTTTTTGCATTTTATTTTGCATTTCTCTCTTACTTCATTTACTAACCGCAATTTCTCTCTTTGCAGACTACTGGGAGCGAAAATTTGAGATTCGATAAAGGATCTGCAAGGACAAAATTTTGAATTTTAATTCCTGTGAGAGAGAAGCTTAGAGTAGATTTTATTTTCTACAATATTCTCAGGGTCCCTCTCTTTGAACCCTTGTAATAATTAAGACTGAACTTTCCTGTGGTGTGTCGGGTCTGTTTCAACCCCTTCTGTGTGGTTGGGACCCGACTTGAGTGGCGTATGACTTAGGCACATATACGCTTGCTTGTTTATTATTGATTGTGCTCGTAATCTCTAGGCCACACTTTTTCACTAATTAAACGCACTATAGATCGTTCAACTTTAGCCAAATTTTAAATCAATTCTTCCCGCTAATAGAACTATCTGTTTAGGGCGTTTTTCATCTGTGCATATCATTTAGTGTAAATTTAAAATTCCTTGTCTTGCATTCCGCATGAAGAACGCGAGGATTCACTGTAAGTCCTTCTCTTAAGCATGCATCATTGATTTACGCTTGCATTGGCTTTTTCGATTCTCCCTCCTCGAGTTTTACAACTTAGGATTTAAAGGAATTGGGACTGTTCGGTAGGCGTGAATTTTTGTGCTCACATAAACTACAGTGATAACCTTAACCTAAAACCGGGACTGCTAATCAAGGTGATTGTAAATAAACTGATCTAAAATTAACCTGTGTCTGGTGGAGAGAAACCCACTCATTGTTTGTAAGGACTAGATCGCACACTTAGGATAGAGCCAAAATTGAGAAATTTCACAAAGACTACTGTTTTTAAAAAACAATTAGCTACTTTTCAGTGAGGGTCTCGGGTAGCCGTTTTACGGTCCGACTTCCCTTAGCAGAGTGGGTGGTTTAGAGGACACCGCGGAAGGCACCGTCCTCAAGCAACACGGGTAGCCGTTTATACGGTCCATACTTCCACCTATACTGGCTGAGAGTAGATGCAACTAGTTGTACGAACTCGGGACAGTCTTTGAGAAATATTTCAGTACCTAACAGCTCCGCTTAATCTGCAAGATTGTTTTGTCATTAAATTAAAATTGAAAAGATAAGCGGCCGAACCCTAACGTGCCTTCACCAGTGTTGAGTAGGTGAATCAATGTGTTTGTTTTGTGTTTGATTTGTGTGCGTCAAAGATTTTGCAATCGCAAGTAAATCGTGGTTTGCTAATCATTCCATCCATCTTGACAAGATGTCGGCACAGTGGTCTTCTTTTCCGATCTCCACGACCTTGTCCCGGTATTCTTCTTCTCACACTCCTCAAGAGAACCTGAGCTTCAAATCAAATTCACCTCAGTCATCTTTCTCTTCCCGCCCATACATCCCACCCTATGATCACACTTCTTCTTGGACTAGCCCTCTCTCACATTCGGACAATCTTATGGACATAAGAGAGATATCAGAATTGAGGATAAACAATAGAGTGATCGATACTGACAATAGAACACGATTTCCGGTCACGAGGATCTCACAGCCTCTTGAATTATCCCCAACTCGAGATAAGTATCAATTTTCCTTTGACAACCCACGAGAAAACCAAACTCAAGGAAATTCAACTCATGACCAGCCCATAATGATTATGAACAATCAATACTCTCCTCGAGGATACATGCCCGAATCACGACACATGGAGACTGATTATACAATCACTAGTCATGAGATGTTTGAGGATGAGATTGCTCGGATTAATCATAGAGCAGACACTTTAACTATGAGAATATATGATCTCATCCAGTCAATGCAAAATTCAGAAGAAGTGAGGCCACCACCATGCGAACCACTGGATCATCACAATCAGACACAACCACTGACCTCTGACCCCCCGACTGACCATATTACAGAAAATACCAAAAAAATGAAAAATTTGAAAATTCAAAAAAATTGGACAATTCTGAAATGGAAGCATTTTGCAAGAGTCTGATCTTAGAGCTTCCATTAATCAAAGCCATAGAATATGTGCCCGATCTTAAGAGATTTGTGAAGAGTCGACTGATACCCAAAAAGACGGGCAAGAAACGATCCAGGACTGAATATCATGTCATATCTATGGCTAGTTCTTTGGTGATGAATCATAAACTCAAAAGCCGCAAAGTCAAACGGTTGACTCGGGTCACATGTGAAATTGAGGATTCAACATTTACTCATGTTCGGCTAGACGACGACTCCACATTAAACATCCTCCCAAAGTCCGTCTTTGACAAACTCAAACTCGGACAACTCAAAAAGTCTAGGGTGATCGTTCAATTACCCGATCGATCTACCAAAAGACCGCGGGGGATCGTTTCTGTCGGCGTAAATTTCCGAGGTAAAGAACATAACATGGACTTTATTGTCCTTGACATTGAGCACCCCGGAAGGATGTCTGAGTCTCCTATTATTTTAGGAAAGCCGTTCTTAGCCTCTGCTAAGGCGATCGTCGATTGTGAGACTCAGGAAATCAAGTTCCCGAACTCGGACCACAATGAAAACGACCCCAATGACACATCATGCTCTAAGGAAAACCAACTTGAAACCAACAGTTATGATCAGGAGATAAATAATTCACACTATCAGACATCTCCACATGACACACTGATACAAACCCTAGGAGAGTCACCTAAGGAACTGACTGTTGGACAAACTTCGGATTCTCACCCCCCTATCACTGCTCCTAGAAAAAATCATGATTTTGGAGCTTATGAGGAATTGGACCATATTATTGAAGATCAACACGATTATTTGAGTGGCCCAATCTTCGAGTCGGCAGTAATTCATGACATACTTGAACCTTATAAGGAACCGACTCCAGAAACATCTGATGTCACCAAAACTCATGATCATTCCGAAGTGACATCAACACCCCCAGCCACAGACAACAAGATCAGCAAGAACACTCTCCCTCGACCGAAGCAGTGCATGACCCTTCAAGAATTGGTCGACTTTTACGGGGATTCATCTGATGAGGAACTCACAAATGCCACATCGGTTACTCAAGACAGGGAGATGAAGACTGTCCAACTTCCTCCCAATACTTCTCAAGGAAACAAACCGACCAAGAAAGTCACCTTTGACCTTAGACATCAGGTGATTTCTGACGAGTCCTCGTCCGGTCCTGATGAGGTTCATCAGATAAGTGCAATAGGTACAGCTCTGATCCATGGGCACTTATCTCTGATCGACAAAAGTTGGAGATCCTCTGCAGACGACTACTATTCTCCTGAGGACGACTCTGACGATGGCTGGTCTTCTTCATCGGCCCCATCTTCATCACACTCCACATCTCCATACTATCTCCCTCCACACTCCCGCAAGAAGGTCCGTCGCAAACCTCCTTGATCTTGTACATCCGCAAATCTACCCGGTTCCCCATCTGTAATTTATCCGATTATACTTAGGCTGACCTGAGCCTAAGTATAGGGGGACCGCTACCATTGTTTATACATCACTTCTCTTCTTTTGATTTTATTCCCTCTATATTTAGTACGAGCTATGTCAACATTTCACTTTGTGCCATGAGGACATAGCACAGGCTAAGTATAGGGGGGGTGTTTGTATATATTTTATCTACTTTATCCATAGCTCGTACTTTAATCGTTTTTATCTAACATCGGGGATGGGTACAAGTAGTGTGTATAATACCTGTTTTCAAAACACTAAAAAAAACAAAACAAAACAAAACAAAAAAAAGAAAAGAAAAGAAGAAACACCCAAAAAAAATATATCATCACTCATGGTCTTGCATTTCATCAAGCATTCCATGCATTCCTTGGCCGATATATTCCTGACACATTCACTATCACTCAAGGCTTGAGGATTTTTGAGAACACTTGATTTCTGAAATCTTGAGATTCTGGGTTAGCCTGCCTTAGTCAATAGGGTTTTTTGAACTTAATAATCCATACTTCCCTAGTTTGAAAGATTTGAGCGCTATATTGCACTCTTCATCTCTACCTTCAAAGAGAATATGATCAGCACAATCACTCCCACAACTGCATGATTGATGAGATGAGTTGAGATATCACTTGAGGAACTAGGACTAGAGATTTGAGTCTAGATCCGGTCTGATGATATTCGAGGATGGGATAAAGTTAATGAAGGCTTCAGAAAACCTGAGTGTCAGCAAAACACTAGCCAGTATATGAACAAGATTCATATGCTATCTTTTTGATTGACCTAAGTGCCAGGGTGTGATGAAACTTAAGGAAAATTGTTGATCAGTGTGCGCCAACTTTTGGTAAAAGCAGTGGAGCTAGCCAACAAAAGAAAAAAAAATGTCAAAGAAAAGCTCTATCATCCAAAGTTAAATTCCAAATGAGCTTCCACCAATAGCGAGCGCTCCCAAACATTTCAAAGTGTCCACTTGGACCAAGCGCTAATTAGGACCAAAGAGTCGGGCTGACACCATAAAAGGGCCCTGCATCGTAAGCGATACAAGTCTGGGTGTCGAAGGTATCTTAGATACTCAAAAGAGACACACCCCGGTGTACTCCCAGAAAAACAAGTGCAGACGACTCCAAATTCTCTTGACGGACACATTGATCAACAAAATAAAAATATACTTGTGTTGAGTAATAAGGCACTCGAGAGGCACCTTGTTCCAATGTAAGGGAGAGAAAATTAGACACAATCCTATGCCCTCCATCAACTGGCCGTCCATATACACTTTCAAGTCTGACAAACTAATGAGACGGTTGACTGAAGCAAGAATAGACTTATTCTCTAGTGTTGAGGATTAGGTCTAGAGGAGGATCTTTGGGACTGGAACTTTGAGTGATGCCCCGACTCGACTCTCATAAAATGCAGTACACTTAAAATCATATCCTTATATTATATGTACAAACAGAGAGTCTGAAAATTAGAGAAGTTGGATACCTTTTGATTAAAGCCTGGTTGAGCCCAGAATTTTAGGGTCACTCAAATAAAGGGTCTTCTCTGAATTAAGCCTTGAAAATTCACATACACAGTCAGGGATGTATTCAACTAAGTCATTCATTCATGCTCGGGGACGAGCATGGTCTAAGTATAGGGGTATGATGAATCTCGTATTCATCATGCTAAAATTGGTCATTTAGGCTCTGTCCCCCATCATCCACCTGTAATTAATCATTAATAGAGCATCATTAGCATTCATACATGTGTAAATAATATCTGCATTTCATCATGCATAAATTGCATTAAAAATCCCTTGTGTAAATTAGCCCAAAAAGCCGCTAACTTCTCACATTTTTAGTTAATTCATCCTAACTCCGATTAACTCAAAACCACCTCCATTGTGTAGATATTACTAACCTTATTAAATAAAAAATACAAAAAAATTACTGACTCCAATAAGTGTCAAATAATCTCAAAGTCAAATTTCACATCTGAGGGACTAAAACGAGCATATCTCCCACATACAGTGTCCGATTTTGGTCTACTCACTTTTAAAGTACTACATTTTCAAATACCTTCAAAACAAGACCAATTTCATAAAATTCGGAGCTCATATGTGAAAGTTGGGTTTTGGGCCTCTTTTGCGCATTTTAACTTTTTGCTAATTTTGACCTGAGATTTTATGTGCATAATTAACTCTTTTAATTTTATTTCTTTTTCATTTGTATCCTTTGATGAAAGTTTTAATAAGAATTGCAAACATTCAAATCCAGATTAAAACTGAGATCAAAGAAACTGACCAAGTTCAAGTGTCCGTTGTCAGTCTGTGCAAAAGTTGAGCGTTTCTTACTTTTATTTTATTTTCCTGTTTTCTTTTTATTAAAAATCTAAAAAAATATATTAATGTGTAAATAATTTTTCTATATTTTATCGTATTTTTTCTAGATTTTTTACCCTCTCTAAAACCACCAAAAAATACAAAATCTCAAAACTCGGTTTTCTATACACATGGAGAACCGCCAAAAATACCACTTCACACAGATGACCTCTTTTGCTCCCGGACCCTTCATGAAAGTTGTAGATCTCGTCGAGACGAACAATTTTCGTGAAGAAAGTTTTTCGATCCGAGGTCATCTTCTATCACTTTTTCTCCTCCAAAAATCTGAAATTTTTTGGTGCCACGTGGCAGCTCCAGGGCGTACCACGTGGCACCTCACTCTTTCCTCTCTGTCCAGCCACACCTGGGTCACGTGCCCAGCACGTGACCCCGCCCTCTTCCCCTTCCTCCAGATATTCACGCCCGCTCCTGCCGTTTCTCCTCCGCCAGCCGTTCTCCCTCTCGCCTTTAAACCCCCGCCATGCACGGCCCCGGCCGTTACACGCCTTCTTCCTCGCCTATAAAGCAGCTCCCCTCGCCGGCCTTCTTCTCCATCCGCCTTCAACGAGAGAGCTCAATAGCCATAGCTACTGGTGACAGCAGTAACCCCCCTTTGAGCGACGACATCGTGGCGTGATCCGGCGAGGATTCCTCCGCCGTGCAGCAACTCCTCAGTAACTGCCAAGTTCCGGCCTTGCCGTGCCGTTGAGCAACCATCGAGGAAGCTCTCACAGAGCACCTCCCCACAGGCAACACCATCCATCTCCTTTATCTTTCTTTATATTTTGATTTTGTCTGCTACCCATCTTTCTCCAACAAATCCACCATTCTCCAATCAAAATCCACCCGCACACACAGTCTGAATACTACACCTCGCCATCACCAATCTGCTTCCGATTTGGCATCTAAATCACCCTCGACCAACCAAAACAACGAGCTCACCCCCTGATCTCTTCATTTCTGGTCGAACTTTCCGCAACCTTCCACCGTAGTGGCTCCATCCTGTTGAAAATATAATTTGTAATTTACCCATTAAGTATTAATGGGCTATTTACACATGGGCCTACAATACTCCACCACCATATGAGAAGATGTGGGCCTATATCCTCTACTCACATAAGGAGAAGTTTCATGAAGATATATACTTGGAAGAAGTCTCTAGAAAAGAGAGAGGTGGAGAAAATATCTAGATATTTCTCCACCTCCCACCAAAATATCTAGATATTTCTACTTAAAGGATAAGCATGGAAGAGGAGTCTAGATCTCTCTTCCAAAATATCTCCACCCTCTTGGGGGCCTATAAATACCACCCAAGGGGTCCTCATTTGAAACAACAACAAGAAGTCCTCTACCAACACAAGAGTCTCTCAAGTGTCCTCTTCCCATTTCAAGTGTTGTAAGTCCATCTTCCTTTGTTGTAAACATTGTAAGTCCTCTTCTTGTAAAGGTTCAAGTGTTGTATGCAAGTTCAAGTTTTAGTAAAAAGAAGTTCTTAAGTTTACATCTACCTTGTGCATTGATCCATATTCTCTCCCTCTTATTTGCTTCTTATATACCACCAATCTTCCGCTGCTCCAACAAGTTTGGTATCAGAGCCTATTCATTCTTACATCCTTGTTGAATCCTTTTCTTGCTTCTTCATATCATGGCATCCACCTCCAATACACCTTTATTCAACTATACCCAAAGCTCCATTCCTATATTTGATGGAGAAAGTTATGATTATTGGAGTCTTCAAATGAAGACTCTCTTCATCTCCCAAGACTTGTGGGATCTTGTAATAGAAGGTTATGAGGAGGCTAAAGATGCAGATACATTTGCTTCACTAAGTGAAGGAAAGAAGAAAGAGTTTAAAGAGAACAAGAAGAAAGATGCAAAGACCCTTCTCTTCATCCAGCAAGGAGTAAGTAAATCTATCTTTCCTCGTATTTCTGGAGCAACTACTTCTAAAGAAGCATGGGAGATTTTAAAGAAAGAATTTCAAGGATCTGCCAAGGTAATTTCTATCAAGCTCCAATCTTTATGGAGGGATTTTGATAATCTCTTAATGAAAGATGGTGAAAATATCCAAGGGTTCTTTTCAAGAGTTTCTATTATTATAAACCAAATTCGAAGTTATGGTGATACCATTACTGATAAGAAGGTTGTTGAAAAGATTTTAAGAAGTCTACCTGCTAAATTTGATCATGTTGTTGCTGCTATTGAAGAATCGAAAGATTTATCTTCCCTTTCTATATATGAATTAATGGGCTCACTTGAAGCACATGAGCAAAGGATCAGCAGGTTTACTACTCAGCCCTTAGAACAAGCATTTCAAACAAAAATGAGCATCTCCAAAGCAAAGAGTGGAGATCATGGCAAGCAAAGAAGGGGACAATATGCAAGGAGACAAGAGAATGATGAAAGACATGGATCCTATAGAGATCAAGACAATGGAAGATCTAAAGGAGGATATAATCAAAGATCTCCAGGTACAAGAAAATCTTCTTCTCATTGCATTATTTGCAAGAAAGATAATCATGAATCTAAAGATTGTAGATTCCGTTGCAAAAGGTGCAAAATTGCAAATCATTCTCAAAGGGACTGCTGGTTTCAAAAGAACGAGTCTAATTATATTGCAAAAGATGATGATTACAATCCATTATTTTATTCTTGCATGAATACTAAAGAAGTATCTAAAGACATTTGGTATGTCGATAGTGGTTGTAGTAACCACATGACAGGGAATAAAGATGCATTTGTGAGCCTTGAAAAAGGACACAGTTCACAAGTTAAGCTTGGAGACGGAAAGCTGCAAAATGTGGAAGGCAAAGGAGTTATTGCAGTACAAACCAAGAAAGGTACTTCTAAACTCATTCATGATGTCCTCTATGTTCCAGGCTTAACTGAGAATCTTCTAAGTGTTGGCCAACTTATGAATAATGGCCATTCTCTAAGATTTGATAATGGAGTATGCAAAATCTTTGATAAAAGAAGAAAGCTACTAATTGCGGATATTAAAATGGCTCCAAATAAAGTCTTTCCATTATCAATGCCCTTAAAAGAAGGTTATGCTTTAAAAGCTATAAATGAGGACGATCCTCTGTTATGGCATTTAAGATTTGGGCACTTAAATTTTAGAAGCCTCATATTATTAAAGCAGAAGAACTTAGTTGTCGGGCTTCCGTTCATCAAAAAAGATGAAAGTATATGTGAAGGATGCATATATGGCAAGATGCATAGATTGCCATTCACAAAGACGTCATGGAGAGCAAAAGCTCCACTTGAGTTGATACACTCAGACGTATGTGGACCAACTCAAACTCCTTCTATCAATGGAGCCAGGTACTTCTTATTATTTGTTGACGATTACAGTAGAATGATGTGGGTTTATTTTTTGAAAGAAAAGTCAGAAGTTTTTTCTACATTTATCAAGTTTAAAGCTTTTGTTGAAAAACAAAGTGGAAGAAAAATAAAAGTCCTCCGATCAGATCGTGGAGGAGAATTTACATCCAAAGAATTTCAGGACTTCTGCATAACTCAAGGAATCAAGAAGGAGCTAACAGCAAGATACACTCCTCAACAAAATGGAGTAGCTGAAAGAAGAAATCGAACAATCGTTGAGATGGCAAGAAGCATGCTGAAAGGTAAGGGTCTTCCTAACAAACTTTGGGCAGAGGCAGTAAATACCGCAGTTTATATATTGAATAGATCTCCTACCAAAGCAGTATTGGATAGAACACCTTACGAAGCCTGGTATGAAAGAAAGGCCAAGGTTAGTCATTTCAAAATCTTTGGCTCTATTGCATATGCTCATATTCCTTCTCAAGTTAGACAAGAAAAGTTTGATGAAAAAGGAGAAAAATTTATCTTCATTGGATATTGTGATGAATCTAAAGCTTATAGATTATATGAGCCCAAAGAAGGAAAATTAATTATATCAAGAGATGTCATCTTTGATGAATCATCTTCATGGAAATGGGATGATTCTTCAGTACTACAAAAGCAAGCTGCAGCTGAAGAAGACAATCCAAATGATGAAGATATTTTTCCTTCAATTCAAAGACCAGTTGGGCCAAATGTCTCTGACTCAGAACATCCACACCAAAAGGTACGGTCTCTTCAAGAAATTTATGCATCATCTTCTGCTATTGCTTTATTTGCTTGTGAGCCTCAAAAATTTGAAGAAGCGTCTAAAGAAGAAGTATGGATTCAAGCAATGAATGAAGAGATTGCAGTCATTAATAAAAATCACACTTGGGAGCTCGTGGACCGTCCTAAGAATAAAGATGTCATCGGTCTTAAATGGATTTATAAAGTCAAATATAATGAAGATGGCTCCATTCACAAGCATAAAGCTCGATTGGTTGCTAAAGGCTATTCGCAACAACCAGGTATTGATTATAATGAAACTTTTGCACCTGTTGCTCGTATGGAGACAGTTAGAACTTTGCTTGCACTTGCTGCTCAAAAGAAATTACCAGTTTATCAATTTGATGTTAAATCTGCATTTCTTAATGGAGATCTTGAAGAAGAGGTTTATGTTGAACAACCTCAAGGATATATCTCCAAAGATAATGAAGAAAAGGTCTATCGTCTCCGTAAAGCCTTGTATGGCTTAAAGCAAGCACCAAGAGCTTGGAATAATAAAATTGATGGATATTTTCGTGATAATGGATTTCTAAGAAGTCCTAACGAGCCATCTCTTTATGTGAAGAAAGAAGGTACGCAGAATTTCCTTATCGTATGTCTTTATGTTGATGATCTTATATATACAAGCAATTCCTTCAAGATGATTGAAAAATTCAAGGAAGCAATGATGAAAGAATATGAAATGACAGATCTCGGTCTTATGAGATACTTTCTTGGTATTCAAGTTCAACAGAAAGAAGGTGAAATATTTATCTCTCAAGAAAAATATGTTTGTGATATTCTCAAGAAATTTCATATGTTAAATTGCAAGCCAGAAGCAACTCCTATGCCAGCCAATACAAAACTTTCTACAAATGATGGAGCTCAAGAAGCTGATGGCTCTCTTTATAGGAGTCTTGTAGGCTCCTTATTATATTTAACTAATACAAGACCGGATATAGTATATGCAGTCAGTGTTGTATCAAGATTTATGAGCAAGCCAAGCAAACTTCATTATGCAGCCGCAAAAAGGATTCTTCGCTATATTCAAGGTACCAAGAATTTTGGGATTAAATATACTTCAGAAGAAGATAATTCTCTCAAAGGTTATTCAGATAGTGATTGGGCTGGATCTATAGATGATAGAAAAAGCACATCGGGTTATTTATTTTGCATGGGATCTAAAGTCATATCTTGGAGTTCTAAGAAGCAAAAGACCATTGCCCTTTCCTCTGCTGAAGCGGAATATATTTCTGTTACAAGTGCATCCTGTGAAGCTGTATGGCTGAGAAGACTTCTTCAAGATATTCAAGAAGAAAATATTCTTCCAACAACTATACTATGCGATAACATGTCAGCCATTGCTATGACGAAGAATCCAGTCTTTCATGGAAGAACAAAGCATATTGAACTTCGTCATCATTATGTACGCGAGCTAGTGGAGAATGGAGACATCAAGCTGGAGTTCATCAACACAGAGGATCAACTTGCAGATATTTTTACAAAGCCACTTCCAACAGAAAAGTTCCAGTACTTCAGGAGGATAATGCAAATTACAAATTAAGAGGGGGTGTTGAAAATATAATTTGTAATTTACCCATTAAGTATTAATGGGCTATTTACACATGGGCCTACAATACTCCACCACCATATGAGAAGATGTGGGCCTATATCCTCTACTCACATAAGGAGAAGTTTCATGAAGATATATACTTGGAAGAAGTCTCTAGAAAAGAGAGAGGTGGAGAAAATATCTAGATATTTCTCCACCTCCCACCAAAATATCTAGATATTTCTACTTAAAGGATAAGCATGGAAGAGGAGTCTAGATCTCTCTTCCAAAATATCTCCACCCTCTTGGGGGCCTATAAATACCACCCAAGGGGTCCTCATTTGAAACAACAACAAGAAGTCCTCTACCAACACAAGAGTCTCTCAAGTGTCCTCTTCCCATTTCAAGTGTTGTAAGTCCATCTTCCTTTGTTGTAAACATTGTAAGTCCTCTTCTTGTAAAGGTTCAAGTGTTGTATGCAAGTTCAAGTTTTAGTAAAAAGAAGTTCTTAAGTTTACATCTACCTTGTGCATTGATCCATATTCTCTCCCTCTTATTTGCTTCTTATATACCACCAATCTTCCGCTGCTCCAACACATCCTTCCGCGCACGCCGGAGCCATCGTTCCCCTTCCCTTCTTTTTTTACGCCGCAATCTCACTCTCTTCGTTACAATCTCGCAGCAAGATACAATTCTACATATGCCAGGGATCCTCACATACACATTCTCATGTGAATACGTAACTACATTGGTGAATAAGAATTGTTTATTGGTGCATTGATTCATATCCCGTGTATGCAACAATGGACCATAAAGTTGAGATGGTATGATTGCACAAGAATCTCTATTTTGTATATTAGGATGAGATATCGGCATATTATGGTTTAAATCTTATTGCTTCCGAACTTTACAAGAATTTGATTTTGGTTGCATCATATGACAATCCGATTCCTTGCAAATCGGGACTTGAATTATGTTCGCAGGTTACATGTAGCAGCACACGAACAACTGGGGCATCTACAGGCCACTCGATTCATCAGCGGCATCTACTCCGGACATTGAACCATCAAGTTACACCCGCACCCTTGGATATCTCATCATAGTTTAGGCGAGATCTTCACGGTAATATCATCGAAGAAGGATGTGCATGGTATACATGCACCGTTCCATCAAGAACTGTACCTCACCACGACCGTAGAAGCTCGCCCAAATCAGGGCCGTGTGTCGGCTAAGTTGTTGTTCCGCCTCCACCTCTGCCCGAGGTGCCCCGTGCTCCTCCGCCCAACACCCTAGTGGCGTTCACGGTGCCAACGTTACGCGTTACCCACGTCCTCCAGTCCGTCATTCCTCTCCACCTATCGGCTGGTCGCCATCGCCTCCACAGTTTCCCCCTGCACGGGAATCTCACGTAGGAAAGAAGATTTGCAGTAGTGCCCTACATCTTGCAACAAATATCAAGAAGGCCCTCCAACTTCCAGCATTCACGCCAGAAGACCTCATCAACAAGACACGTGCATGGCACATGCCTTTTCTTAGGGAAATTACATCAGAGCCCCGACATCCTCCTAATTCGCGAAAAAGTCCCTGCGCCTAGTCACGTGCCCCACATACGCTGCATGGGCAAAATTGTAGAGAAGGCCTCTCCAGATTTGAGAAATTACAGATAAGCCCCCAAGGACTTAGTTGAGATGAAAATATTTATTTTTATTGCATTTTAATCCCTGAATCTTCAAATTATCATATCTTGTTCATTTGAACTCCGATTTTAGCATATAATATGTCGTTTCGAAGCTAATGCTCTATCTTTTAACATAGCTTATGAACAGATCTGAGGTGGTTTATTGTCAATTATTATTTGCGGATCATCACTGACTTTTGCAGGCTTCTTTTAACATACTTGTGCTTGAGAAATGAACGATAAACCTGTTGCAGGAGTTCCGTTGAGGATTTTAATCTGATTAATCCCTTGTTTTATTGTTGATTATTCCTAATCATTACAGGGATTGAATTGAGGACCAATATTTTTGACTCTCTATTTGGGTGATCAACTAATAACTTAGAAAAGTCAGTTTATCAGTGAACTTGGAGTTGATTGATTTTTCTTGGTTACATTATTATTCGATCTGTGATAATATTTGATGATTAATTGAAGTTGTTAATTGAGGATTTAAATCATGCAAAATCACAAGATCCTGAGCTAAATTGGTGTTCCCATTCATTTTCTATGCATAACATTCGCATCTTCGCATTGTATATTTTTGCAAACACACAAATTAATCAAGCATTAATTAATTATTTAATTTGATTTAAAACCACGCAACTAAAAATCTCCGTTCCCTGAGTTCGACCTTGGTAAACTTGCCAAGTAAAAATAGTCCACAACATTCAAAGATTGTGGTATTTTTGACGACCGAAATTCACTTCCTATACTACAATTCACGATTATTAAAGAGGTGGATTTCGCGCTCATCACTAACTAAAATAAGTAAAAGCGCATCTCTTATACTTGGGGGCCTCCAGGGAGCAGGACGGACGCCGGAGCTCCGCCGTGTCAAAATTTCTTCCTCCTCCGGTCGATTCACGGTGCTATGGAACTCCTCCTATCACAAGGGTTCGTGCAGGACTGGATTCAAGGTGTTTTGGGGAAGTAGGTTGGCCAAATTTGATTGAGGAGGAGGAAGCACTTATTTATATACATCCCTGTAGACCTTTATTGACCGGCAAAAATCGAAGGATCTGATGACTGTACAAGCAATCCAAATGGGTGGCGTGAATGTACAATGAACGGGGCATAAATCTCATGAAGTGATCGAGAGTGATTGAGCTACATGTCATGCGGGAAAAATGGAGGAATATCAGGGAAAAGACAGTTCTGACGAGAGTCAGAGGCGCAGGGGGAGTTGACGGGGGGTCAACATTCCATGGCTTCTGATTGGTCCACGTCAGCTCGATTATTGACTTATTAATTTAACCCCATAAATGATTTTATTAGACTTTTATTATAAAATAAAAAATGTGTATTAATTAATGTAGTATTCATTTATGATTTTTATTTTTTTGATGTATTTTATTATGGGTTTATTTTAATAATGTATTTATAAGTGTATTTACATGTATTTTGTATAATTTAATTTTACTTTGTATATTTTATTTTATTAATTAATTTTTCTTATTTTATGTATTTATAAAATATTTTTTGTGAGTATAGACATATTTTTATTTTATTTTTAGGTGTTTATTTACATTTTTAAATAAATAGGTATATGTAATATGTAGGTATACTTATAGGTATTTTACCTATATTATATATACATTTTATTTATTTAATGAATTTTATTTGTTCTTATTTTGGATTCATATTTTTACTAGATTATATATAATATTTACAATATTATAAAAATATGAAATAATAAAATAATTAAAGAATGTATTCCCCTTTTATTTATGTACATCTATAGCATAGGTATTTTGCATATGTAGTCCATAGACTTATTTTATTTTACAAATTCTTTTTGGTTTTATTCTTATTTTAATGTACACATAGGTTATAAATAATGTTTACAAAATTATAAAAATATGAATTTGTAAAAATAATAAGCAATGAATAAATTGAATATTTTAATCGGTATTATGTACAATAGGGGCTCAAAACCTAACTTTCACAGATAAACTCCAAAAATTCTGAAACCAATTTTATTAAATAGTTCCTGGAAAGCTATATACAATTAAAGTTGAATTTGGTGGATTTTGAGTTTTTATCTGCAAGATATGGGTCTGTGAAGTTGAGATTCTGGCTTTTTATTCTGTGTATAAAATGTACACTGTATATTATTTTTACACAAACACAATTTTGTATTTTTATTTACATTATTATCTACAACTTTCATGTACAAAATTTCCTTATTTGATGAATACATAATTAAATACAAAATAGGTGTCAAAATGCATAAATGAATGAATAAATAAATGAGATATTTATTGTATTATTGGCCCTTATCTGCCCCTACTTTATTCCTTGTCGACCAATTCCATTCTGGCCTTGGTCTCGGGGTTAGGGTCATAAATTATTTGCAATATTTTATTCCTTTTTCTTTTCTTATCTTTATTCTATAATTTTGGCATTAAAACATTATTTTATGTACAATAAATACAATAAATAATGAATGCTAATATGTACAAATTGATGTTATCTTCATGCATTTGTTTGGGTTTTAAGGCCAAAATGATAGAATAAAGAATGATGAATCGAGATTCATCATCCCCATATACTTGCCTTTGCTAGTCCCTAGCAAATACTTATGAAATAAGTACAAAAAAAATAAAGAATGAGAAGAAAAGAAAAAGCAAAAATAAAGAATAAAGAATAAAGTGAATTGATCATGATTTTTAAACTTATCTGTACAAAATCAAAGTTTGGAGCTCATGTTATACCTTGGTGTGAAAATGTGTATGGAACCTAGTCGAGAACCAAATTTAAAACACAACAGCCTTCGAGAGTCACAGAACTCGGTTCAATTACCTCAATAGCCAGGTCAGAACTAGCATACTTCATACGCAAACCCTTATGACTATAAAGCTGACTTGTACAGTGTAAGTGATAGTGACTCTCCCCAACTGAAATGACAAAGGAGCTGACTTCTCCATAATGACAACCCAATGATTCCCCAATCCAGCCCTCTACCGTCGAGGAGCGGGGTATTCCCTTCTAAGTTCAAGTAGCATCCAACTCAAGAGGAGGAGGAGGAGGAGAAGAGAATGGACAGTAGCCAGTGTAGCTACCTGTCCTGGGATGCAAGACCAGTGTAGTCAAGTCATCCAGCTACAGGCTCACATGGTATAACTTTGATGCTCAAGCTTGCTTATTTTCTATACAACATATATACATAGGCAGGCACTTTTATTTTTATTTTCAAGCCTGTCCACTTTTTTTGGAGTTTTTTCTCCTTTTTTCAAACATACTATTTACAACAGCATTTACACAAGGACTTTTCCTCTTGAGCCAGAAGACTATCCCTCTTTTGAAGCTTTATTGCAACCCACACTCTCCTGTCATTCGACTTCATTGAAACTGGATCAGGTTGGGGTGCACTTCCCTCCCTAGACGAGGACGAATGTTTCCACTCGTGTGCGTCTCAGACTGGCAAATCCAACCCGCTCACCACTCCAACTGAGTTGAGCCAAGTGAAAGGTGCAAGTGTCCAAGTTAGGTCACGATCGACAAGAGTCATGCGTGTGTCTCGAAAAGTTCTAGTTAGTCCACTGAGGTGACTTGAACCCAGTCCTGATTTCTCAAAGAATTAAGTCTGGATAGACCTGAAGTACCTTAAACCTAGTTCCCATAAGGTTCCAGTGCAGTTAGGTGCAGTAAGGTTCAACCAAGCTCCAATCTTCGACTTTATTGGACTAGTTCAGTCATCAAGCTCAATAAAAGAATATGAATGCTATGCAAATGCTATTTACAAATGTGCAAAGAATAATGCAATTTTTCAAAGAATTGGAAAACAAAGAGAGGAATTTTTAAACAAAGAATTTACAAATAAAAGAATTTTGGCACCCAAAGTATAAAATATGTACAACTATTTACACGGGTGTGCCGCTTTATTTTGCAATACTTAAAGAATTCACAGGGTTTAACCAAGTGATTTATTTAGTTGTATAGAATTTTGTGTATTGTATTTATTTTATGATGCTTTTATTCCTCAAATTTATTTGAAAATCATTTTGAAAACTATAGTACAAAATAATTTTTGCAAATATTTACACACATTTGAAAACCATTTTGCAAGGATTTTGCAAACACTATATACATTTTCAAAATATTTTTACAAAATATTTTCAAAATCATTTGCAAATAGGTTGTCAAATCCTCTATTTCACACAAATAGAAGAATTTTGCAATCAGAATATGTTTACAAAGGTTGAAAATGTCTCACAAAAAGTTTTCCAAATAGTTTACACCATTTTTCAAATCATTTTGCAAAAGTATTTTTAACCTGATTTATTAATCAGTTTATACAAAAAGAATCCGAGGAATAAGAAGTATTATTAATTAATTTACAATGAATTATATCTTATTTTTAGCCATATTTATTAATAGTTATACGAAAGTACGAGTTATGGATGAAGTATATACAGAGTATATACGACCCCCCTATACTTAGCTTGAGCTATGTCCTCATAGATTAGAAAAGAAAAGAGAAGACATAACTCGTACTGAGTATAGACGAGTCTAAAGAATATACGAATAAGAGATGGAGGAAATAGAAGTTGACCGTCCCCCTATACTTAGGATCAAGTAATCCTAAGCATAGCATACTGTACACAAATCAGGGCGGGTCAAGGGTGGGAATAAACATATCAAAGAATTAACAAATCAGGGGTGCACCCCCTATACTTAGGACAAAGTACATCCTAAGTATAGAAGACTGTCTACAAGGGGCGACACCTTTTATGTAGATAAAGAAATATGAAAAAGAACAGAAGAGAAGAAGAAAAAAGAGATATATACAGATAGACGAAAAGATCGTGGAGAATATACGCATCACTCCCCCTATACTTAAGATGAGATATCCCTAAGTATAGGCAACAAAGGAGTGACGAAACTGAACGACGAAAGAACAACGCGGTGTGCACCCCCCAATACTTAGGACGAGGTACGTCCTAAGTGTAGACACAAAGATATGGCGACAGATCTAGGGTACACATATCATGCGGGAGAAAGAATGAACAAGGCACACATATATACAGTGGTGAAGATCTGGTGAAGTACAAGACGGTATATGACAAGTGAATACCGTACTTACGTCATCGTCTCCCTGTGAGACCGAGGACACAGTCAGAAGGTGAAAAGATACCCGGATATGCAGTCAGGTGGGTGTCGGCTACCGGGGAAAATAGATCAGAAGTAAAGCGAGGACCGGTAGCATGAAGCAGTCAATTGGCTCGTAGGGTCAGCATGAGGAAACAGAGTCGATACTATAAGACCGGGAGGAAGAAGAAACAGTACAGAGTTCTCCGGTCAATCAGAGACTCAGAAAGATGTGGAAAAGTAAGGAACAAGAGACATCATGGCATTCAGTGGTCATGAGGTAGGAAGATCACAGGAGACACACTGAATACCGCAAGTCATGGCTCAACCCTACGAGGATCGTCAGGGTGAGCAGGCTCAAAGGAGCCGAGGATCATACCATGATCAGAAGACTTGGTCCCGTGATCTGCAGATCGGATACACAATCAGAGAAGAGACCAAGTACACGTATCAGAAGACTCGGCTTCGTGCGCCAACAGATAGGAGACACCAGAAATGAAACCGAGTACCTAGAAAATGATGTACTCTCCCACAGATGACCCTCGGGGAGTGGTACATGCTAGTTAATGAATAATCATAACAGAAGCTCACCCTTGCGAGGGTCGTCAAGGTGAGCAGACACAAAGGCATCAGTGATCCATCATACGGATCTCAGAAATGGTCTCGGTAGGCGACATATCGGCTACCAGCAAAAGAGACCGACAAATCAAGAAAGTGTGGCAGAGTCCCGCAGATAACCCTCGGGGAACATGCTGCCAACTAGTAATGGAATACTCAGATATAAAGAGCTCAACCTTGTAAGGACCGTCAAGGCGAGCAGAATCAAGGGAGTATGAGAAAGTCGGTCTCATGCCCCAACAGATCGGGCGCATAATCAGGAAGGGAGACCGACTGCTCATAACAGACGAATCGGCTTCGTGCCCCAACAAGGTGGCGGCACCAGAGGTGAGTGAAGCCGATCGTAGAGAAAGTGTCTCATCCTTCCGCAGATAGTCCTCGGGAAGTGATGTGAGCTACACAGTGAATAATCAGAGTACATCTTGTCCTTGGAGGGTCGTCAGGGAGTGAGGGAGGCTCGAAGGAGCTGGATCCATCAGACGGATCCACAGAAAATATGGCCTCGATAGACGGCAGTCCGCCTACCAACAAAAGAGACCAAAAGAGCTATAATGTGTCATAGCTTCTCGCAGATAACCCTCGGAGAGCTATGAACTAGGCACTGAATAATTGTAGTATCAAGGCTCGTCCTTGCGAGGACCGTCAAGGAGAGCAATCAGACAGTTGGCCTCGGGTACCGACAGGTCAGGTACACAATCTCAGGGGGAGGCCAATGGAGCATATCATCTGACTCGGTTCCGGTTCCCATCATCATGGCAACCCAAGCAGTGGATGAAACCGTGGTCCTAGAAATTGTCGCATTCTCCTGCAGATAGTCCTCGGGGAGGAATGCGAGCTAAATCAATGTAGGTCGTGGGAATGCTGGCATAAAATCTCATGTCCTTGAAATAATGTGAATCCATCACTCAACAGGAGGGCATAAGATCATGTGAGGGAGCAAATAATCAGGTCATTCACAAAACATCCCTCAGGTCAATCAAATCTGGCTGAGATGGCACAACATATTATCAGGACTCCTTTAAGTGCCAGGGTGGATCGAAGAGTCAGGAGATCAAGGATGGGTCACTCACGAAGATGAGAGATCATGGGGGTTCGGGGCACCATCATCATGAAGCATATATCAAGATAGTCAACCCAAAATCCGAATCCAAACGGGCCGAACCGAATGGGTAGATCAATCAATGCTCATGAAATCATCATCATATCATCAAAGTGTGTCGCATCCTCAATCCGGTGTGCTTGATCAAAATATCCCAATAAATAATCACACCTAATGATCATGCATCATCAAAAATCCTCAATATGCTCGTATGCATGTATCCAAAGTCACATCCACCAAGAGTAGTAGATCAACCTCAACATCCTCAATCTCATTGGCCCGTCTTACACAGATAATCAGGGTAATCATACAATCCTTTATGCGGGCCTCGTCGATGTGCACAACATTCCCGGGGTAATAGAAAAGCGATACGGGGGATGCAAGGAAGGTGGATAAGATGTTGGACATGTGAGCCCACGGCGAGCCATTATGCAATAAATGTTATTGCAAATATCATTCCCTGATCTGAAATGAAGAATAAATAATTTGTATAATAGGTCCCTCTGTACAATTAGGGTTATGTACCATGGCTATCTTAATGATCATACAATTGTTGATTCGATTATTGAATCATAGAGGCTGGTGCTTGGATGAATATCTAAAGAGTTAGATTGAGGACTCATCAAGCACCGTCAAATGATTGTTAAGATGTGATCTCCAGTCTGAGTAGGAGATGGCAATCCTTTCTCACATAGGCTGATATCTGACCGATCTCTTGATGCAGGTCCTCTACATAGGAATAGAGATTCGGAGGTGTCAGATTAGTTAGGTCAAAGAGTTGACTTAACGAGATCGAGATAACCTAAGTCCCATGTTGAATGCTGTCACAGCATAGGCACGCATCCTCTGACCGGAGACAGATGTGTTACTTTATGTTTGAGTGTGTACGTTTGGCAGACCAATAGGTTGATGACCTAACCAAGGTTTATACACCGGCGCGCTGGTGTGCATGTAAGGGCATATGAGTAATACGATCTCTCAAAGGGATCATACAAGTTCACTACTGAACCGGAAGACATGAGCTCACTCATGAGATATTGTGAGGAATCAAATTCCGTACACGGTCGTCTCGCTTTGTAAGCTTGACTGAGTTTGTAGGTTTGATATATACTTTTGGAAAGTATATGATCAAGACCTAGGTATGATATATGCTTTTGGAAAGTATATGATCGATACCAAATCCCAATGATCAAATGAGAAACTTAGTGATCAAACCCTGAAGAAGACAGTGTAAAATTGATCTTGATCTTCGGGTTGACCATGGGTCTTCCAGTATGTAGGATTTACAGGTATTGGGAATACCTGAGGGTGATGTGATCATAAACGATTGTATATCCATGATGCTTCCATTCCGAGGGAGTGATGAAAGAGGTCTGGATTTCAGTGACTCCTCTCAGTAGAGAAGCAATCTGATCTTGGTCCAAGTGTTGGACATTGGTCTAAATGAGATTCAGATACAATGAGAAGATTAGATTTGCGGTCTTGATTTAATCAAGCATCTGTGGGAGGTTCGTAAGATCTGGATTTGAGATAAGATCTCAATATCCAAGTCACTATACGTGGAATAATACAATCTCCCTGTCCTTATCTCCAAGTATCTGCGGAGAAAGCACATTATTCTTGAAAGGGTTCAAGAATAATTCATTTGATGAACTTCATATCCAAGTAAGAAGAACTTGATGATTAAATGAGATTTAATTATCAAGCATAATATGAATGTGATTCATATTGTGAGAATTATTATCCAAGATAATTAAATGGGATTTAATTATCAAGGATTAGAGAATGTGGATAATACTATCCATACTATTTGTGTATTGTAAATATGATTTATAATATACAAGAGAGAGAAATTTAGTAAATAACATTTGTTAATTATTAAATGTGGATTGGATTCACATCTGTTAATTAACTGGAAATGACATTTACAAATTAGTTTGGGTTGTGAATTTGATTCACATATTTTTCAATGGCATGATTGAAATATTCACAAATCAATTTGGAATTAATTTTGTGGATAATTATGTGATAATAGTTATCACAAATTATTAAGAGATAATATGATATAATAAAAGGAGATAATAAGCCCCATTTTTAGGAGGCTACGTTATCTCCATTTTATTATCCTGATTAATCTCTTAACTAATTTATTTATATCAAATTGAAAATGTGTTGATAATGTTGCAATATATATTTAATTTAATTATAAATAAATGTTGTTGGTTTTAACCAACAACAATTATAGCCATTGATTTTACATGGACCAAGCCTGACCGTTGGATCCATGTGTCCCATGGATTGAGATCCATTGGATCCTAAACTAATATAAAAGGAGGGCTAGGGTAGCCTTCCAAGGTACATCATTAAGAGTTGTACAAGGTTACAACTCTCTCTCTCATATTCTTGCCCTCTCTCTTTCTCTCCTCCAAAAGATGGTCGTCCATCTTGTGTTGAGAAAGGAGAGACTCTCGGCTTCTTCTTCGAAGACTCGAGGATCTCCTTCTCCTTTGGAGTTGCTTACTCTAAAGGAAGACGACGGATTTCGTTTAACGAAATCGGGGGAGCCATCGCTTGGATCTTCATCGAGGATTGCGGGAAGGACGCGACTCATCATCGTGCCCGCAAGTGCGTTCTTCGTGGATCGGACTTGAGACAGGAGGATCTCTACCTTGGGATCTCGCGATCACAACCACGCTCCAAGAGGTATTCCTTATTCTTGTGGTTTGATGAAACGATCCGAGAAGTGTTCTCGTGATCATGTGGTTTCATCTTTAGATTTAAAAATTTTAATTTCCGCCGCATCTAGCATCTAGTACGACTAGTTGCTCCGATTGCATACGTTGCAATCAACACGCTTCCGTGATGCGCTTAAGGATACTCAATATCCTTCATAAGAAGGGTAACCCAATAGACTGGAGAAGCTGATTGAGCTGACGCACCAATATCATGGGTGATAGAAGAATGATACAGAGGGGACGAGGATGGCGGGCGAGAAGATCGGGACATAGACAAGATTGGGTGTTCCACACAAGATGGGAACACCGTCAAAATGATGGTCCAAAGAGCATGCTCTCCTCGAATCGGTGAAGATGGGGACATAAGAGATGGTACGGTGGTCACTAGGAAGGTGGTGAAGAAGAGGGAAACGACGGACTTGACGAAGAATGATTGAGATCAAGTGCCAATATCACGACTCGATGCAGATGAGGAGATATATGTATAAGAGAGGTAGAGAGACTCAAAGATGAAAAATGCATGGCTCACACGGACGGGACCGATGACTCTAATAATGAATGAAAAATGCAGCAGACTCCAAGTCACAATCAATACACAAGACAAACCCCCAATTCACCTACTCGACATGGTGAAGACCGTCAGATGATGGTCATTTATCTTTTCGGTTTTAGAGTTAGGTGAGAACCACAAAGTTGTACAAACACTTAGGAGGCTTGATGGGATTTGGGCTCTACTCCTTTTAGCGTGTACGTGAGCACTTAAAACACATACGATGAGGGGGTTGCTCTCCCCAAGACAAGGAAATCCATTATGTTTTATTTTTAATCAATAGAGTTAACAGTCCTAATTTTATTTAGGTTATCACTTTTTTTGGGTATTTTTAATGCACGTGCCTATCGAGGTTCCAATTTCCATTAAGCATCCTAGGTTGGCAAAAATAGAGGGAGAAAGTCGGAAAAGCCATGCAAGTTGGGAATCGATGATGCATGCCAAGTAAGAAGACTTACAGTGCTTCCCAGCTCTCTCCATGCGAGATGCATAACAGAATTGAAACCTATGCTACATGCAAATGCAAGCCGAAGAAATCGTCCTAGGATAGTAACTGCTACTATCGTGAAGCACCACAAGTCGGTCACTTGTCCTTAACCGAAGAGTCCGGTCTTGGCTCACCCCTCCTCTTCTCGACACGCTCGAGTTCAGGAGTAGCGCTTTATGGGGCTCGCTCACGGCACACGGGTTAAGAGATAAATGAACAAACTGTTTAAATTTGACTAGATCCAAAACGCATTATAGGTACATGCAATTATATTAGGGTGTTTGGACCTAATCTCCTCGATCAAGCAATTCCTAGGCTAGGGCTCATTCACACAAAAATAATAAAAATAAAATAAAAAAGGAAAAATCGTCAAAATCGTCGAGGCCCCTAAGGGAACAATCCCTCGGGCAATGGACCTCGGGAGTCGGGGTGTGCCTGTGAGAGTCCTGAATTATTACAAGTTTCTAAGTCTCTCTCTCACATAAATATACATAATAAAATAAATAGAATGCATAAAAATAGAGTCTGTCTTCAAAAATTCTCCTTCGTCTGCCTTTGATGCTCTCTCCTGTTGGCTGGTGTAGAAGATCCAACTCTGCCTCGCTTGGGTGCATTGGTCCTCCCAAGAGGTCCTCCTTCACTTGGCGGTCCCTCGCATCTAATACAAATAAAAGAGATGGGTCAGAACAATCAATCAATAATCTCAATAATAATCAAATAAAAAAATGAATACTGGACATGAGCAAAGAATTAAATAAATAAATCATCAACCATGCAAAATCCATTGCCTCCCCGGCAACGGCGCCATTTGATGAAAGAGAATTGGTCGAGGTCGTGTCTTTCCACAAGGCGGATCGACAGTCGCTGAGGCGACCTCAGACATAATCCCAAATCAATCAACAATTAACCCACAATAAAAATATGCAATGAATATCCAAAAATGTGGAGTTAAAATTTATTATAACTCTACGTGCAAGTGTGTATAGGTGTAAGCACAAGTAGAGGTCGAACACTGGGAGGTGAATGGTTGAGTGTAAAAATGGTTGCGCAGTTACTCAATTCTTGGTTCATGTCTAATTTTTATTGTTTTTGTGGGTTTTTAATTTTATATATTTTTTATTTTATTTTTGTTTTTATAGTTTGTATTTTTTTTATATTTTTAATTATAATATATATATATAGGAGAAGAGAGAGAAATGCAGTATATGGATCTATAGACATACATGCATACTCAATATATTAAGTATAATATTTTTAGGGTTTTTATATTTTTCTAATTTTTATGTTATTTTTCTGGAATTCTGCTAATTTTTATGTATTTTTAATTCAAAAAATGTCCCTCATATTGGACTAATTAAATAAGCCGAAACTAATTTGGGTTTTAAAATATGAAATAAGTCAAAAAATAACCCAAATTAATTTTAATACATAAATAATAATATATAGATAATTATAAAATAGGAAAACATATTTTTGGTATTTTTCAAGGGTTTTTATATTTTTTTGGTATTTTGGAGCTTCTTGAAATTTTTATATTTTCTTTTTCTATTTTTAGGATTTTTCATTTTCTGGACTCAATATATATGTAAATATACCATATATAATATTTTGGAATTTTTCAAAAAATATTTTCATTTTTTTTTTGTATTTTATAAATTAAACAGTACAAAAAGGGCTCATTTTTCATTTTTTATAATTAGGTTAAATGAAAAAAATGCAGAATAAAATATGGGCGTGAAAGTACACTACATGAAGCATATAACCTAATTTTTGTGGATTTTTAGGAGCTACATAGGTATTTTTAATAAATACATAAAAGACACAACAATCAAATAGCCTGTCAGGGGCATTTTGCAAATAAAATAAATACAGGGGGCTTTGTGCAAAAATATCTATAGGAATCAGCATTTATTTCATTTTAAGAACTATTTTACAATTAGAAAAAAGGCGCCAGGGTATTCGTGCGGAGTTCACGCACCTCACGTGGGACTGCACGTGAGGCGCGGAAGGACCTAAATGTAAATACATGAAACTGCAGAGGTCCTTTAGCAAAATATACATTTTATTTACCACGTGAAAATTTATTTACAATATTAAACATTAAATACAAAAAAGTGAGGGTCTAGATGTGAAATTTACCCCCAAAGAGGCGCTTCATCCGACGGCTGATTTTCGTGACTTATCCATGTGGCGCCTCCACGTTTGTCGATGCCGCTTCGCCACCTGACGTCTGAGATTAGATCACTCACGTGATCCAACGGTTGAGGCTCTGGAAGATCGAACGTCCGTGATTAGACCTGGGGCCTTGATCTTCATCCGACGGCGAGGAGAGGTGCTGGAAGAATAGGGGAAGAACTCACCGCTGACGAGTTTCTCCCGGCGAGATCTCTCCTCTCCGATGCTATTTGCTCCTCCCAAGGGTCCCAAATCGTTCCTGGAAGGTTCCTCTATCGTCTGGAGGTGTCGGATCAGGCCGAGGTACGCTGGAGCGCCACCGTGAGCTCGAGGAAGAAATGCGGCTCCAGGTACCTCCGCCCGCTCATGATTCGTCTCCTGGCACGTTTTAACGCGCCTGACCTGCACAGAAAAGTAGAGGGGCTCGAGGGCTTTCTCCTCGACCCGGGTTTTGAAGCTGGAAGCGAGGGGATGACAATGGGCGGAGAAGCTCCAGCGGAAGGCGGTGGAGGAGCTTCGATTCGCAAAGCCGATGATGCTATGGTTGAACAAAGATGGGCAAGGTGTGGAGAACGTGAAAGGGGATGAAATGGAGGTGAAAATACGGTCGGAAACAGTCAAGGGCACGGTGGAGAAGTTGGCGGAGCTGAGCCCCGGTGAACTTCGATTTGGCTGATCTACACTAAACCTAGGGGTTGAACGCTAATCTAAAGACGGCAATGAAATTCTGAAACTAAAACCAAACTAAAACAAGTAAAAGCGCAGCTCTTATACCTGGGGGCCTCCAGGGAGCAGGACAGACGCCAGAGCTCCGCCGCGTCAAAATTTCTTCCTCCTCCGGCTGATACACAGTGCTAGGGAACTCCTCCTGTCACAAGGGTTTGTCCAGGACCGGATTCAAGGTGTTTTGGGGGAAGTAGGTTGGCCAAATTTGATCGAGGAGGAGGAAGCACTTATTTAAAGACATCCCTGGAGACCTTTATTGTCCGGCAAAAATCGAAGGATTTGATGACTGTACAAGCAATCCAAATGAGTGGCGTGAATGTACAATGAACGGGGCATACATCTCGTGAAGTGATCGAGAGTGATTGAGCTACGGGTCATGCTGGAAAAATGGAGGAATATCGGGGAAAAGACAGTTCTGACGGGAGTCAGAGGCGCAGGGGGAGTTGACCGGGGGTCAACATTCCCTGGCTTCTGATTGGTTCACGTCAGCTCGATTATTGACTTATTAATTTAACCCCATAAATGATTTTATTAGACTTTTATTATAAAATAAAAAATGTGTATTAATTAATGTAGTATTTATTTATGTTTTTTATTTATTTTTTGATATATTTTATTGTGGGTTTATTTTAATATTTTTTTATAAGTGAATTTACATGTATTTTGTATAATTTATTTTTACTTTGTATATTTTATTTTATTAATTAATTTTCTTATTTTATATATTTATAAATTATTTTTGTGAGTATAGATATATTTTTATTTAATTTTTAGGAGTTTATTTACATTTTTAAATAAATAGGTATATGTAATATGTAGGTATACTTATAGGTATTTTACCTATATTCTATATACATTTTATTTATTTATTGAATTTTATTTGTTCTTATTTTGGATTTATATTTTTTCTAGATTATATATACTATTTACAATATTATAAAAATATGAAAGAATAAAATAATTAAAGAATGTATTCCCCTTTTATTTATGTTTATCTATAACATAGGTATTTTGCCTATGTAGTCGATAGACTTATTTTATTTTACAAATTCTTTTTGGTTTTATTCTAATTTTAATGTACACATAGGTTATAAATAATGTTTACAAAATTATAAAAATATGAATTTGTAAAAATAATAAGTAATGAATAAATTGAATATTTTAATCGGTATTATGTACAATAGGGGCTCAAAACCTAACTTTCACATATAAACTCCAAAAAATTTGAAACCAATTTTATTAAATAGTTCCTGGAAAGCTATATACAATTAAAAGTGAGTTTGGTGGATTTTGAGTTTTTGTTTGCAAGATATGGGTCTATGAAGTTGAGAATCTGGCTTTTTATTCTGTGTATAAAATGTACACTGTATATTATTTTTACACAAACTCAATTTTGTATTTTTATTTACATTATTATCTACAAATTTCATGTACAAAAATTCCTTATTTGATGAATACATAATAAATACAAAATAGGTGTCAAAAATGCATAAATGAATGAATAAATAAATGCGATATTTATTGTATTATTGGCCCTTATCTCCCCCTACTTTATTCCTTGTCGACCAATTCCATTCTGGCCTTGGTATCGGGGTTAGGCTCATAAAATATTTGCAATATTTTATTCCTTTTTCTTTTCTTCTCTTTATTCTATAATTTTGACATAAAAAATCTTATTTTATGTACAATAAACACAATAAATAATGAATGCTAATATGTACAAATTGATGTTATCTTCATGCATTTGCTTGGATTTTTAAGGCCAAAATGATAGAATAAAGAATGATGAATCGAGATTCATCATGGTCCAGCTCCGCTGTGGCGGCGGAGCTTCGGTCGAAAGGAGGTTTGAGGTATTGTAAGTGTGAATAGAGTAGCTCACGAAGGTGAGTAGAACGCAAAGGTGAGGGCTCCAAAGCAGAGCTCGGTGGATGATTGGCGGAGCACAAAGACGAGGGGGAACACAGAATAAATTTCGAGAAAGATGAGGAGGGAGAAGATGGAGATCGGAGAGGGCAATGGAGGAGTCTACCTGGGGCTTGGAAGCTCGAGCGATGCTCCCGGTCGTCGCTCGAGGGACGGTAGAGGGCCCGAGCTCAAGCATCTCATCGGAGGAGCTGCAGCACGGCGAGGCTACGTCATGGATTGCGTTGGAGGTGAAGACATGTCTTCGCTCGATTTTACTCTCAATTGCTGTCACCAACGGGTAGCTCTGAGCTCTAGGGCACCTCTTGCAATGGCTGATAGGATTGAGGGTGGCCGGAGGCGGAGTATTTATAGGAAGGGGATGAGAGGTACATGTGATGGAAGGCGAGGTTTCGTAAAGGTCGTGGAGCGATGATGACGGGGTTCATGGGGATTGTGGAGGTCGGCGAGGATGAGGGGTTTACTGGGCTACGAGATGGAGGTAATAGGGGGCGGAGAGAACGACAGGAGTGGGGCCGAAAATAGGAAGGGGCGGTGAGCGCACGAGGTGGAGATCGTGGGAGAGAGAGAGAGCATCTGGAGGTAGACGACGAGGTCTCTGCCGTTGGATCTTGCGATCCAACGGCTGGAGATTAGGCGGTACGGGGCGGCTGGGATTAGATCTAGGGCGGTTGAGATGGACGGTGATTGGGCGCGCCACATGGCGTGCTAAGAGCGCAGCACTGGCGGGCGACCCAGATCACATCTGGCGGGCGATCAGATGGCTATAAATAGTTGCAGGGATGTGTGATGGAGATATAAGCTCTAGAAGATGATCGGGCGGGTCTGCCGCTACCACGCGGCAGCCTGAGAATGAGGCGGAGATGGAGGGTTGTGATGAAGCCCAGGTTTTGATCGAATGGCAGGGATTAGAAGCAAGATGAACGGTGGCGATGAGGATAGAGGGAAGGCCATCGGACGGTGGAGGACGAATGGTGCATGGCGCGATGTGAGCAGGCCACGTGGCGCAATCAGAGGGTGCCACGTGACCTGATCTGAATGACCAGGGGAGAATATGGAATTAGGGAGAGAAGATGGCTGAATTTGGAAAAACTCAAAACATGAAAGTTGTAGATCTCAATGAGATCTACAAGTTTCACGTTGACCAAAAATGAGAGCAGGCAAAGGGTAGAAGAGGAAGCAGCTTACCTCCGTACTTATATTATTTAGACCACAGTCTAGGGAAAAGAGAAAGAGATCCCCTCAGACTCACTCAGGCTGCCGAAAGAAAAGACTCCCTCTCCTGAGGGCTGTAGCGCTCGTCCCTGAATGGAAAGCAAGTCTACCGGGCACGGGCACGACCGTTCTTTAACTAACATGCTACTAACGCGGGTATATTCATACAGCTAGCGCAGACTCAATCCGCTATTGCTTCATATACTATCGCGATACATATGTGGACCCTCGCAAAGAAGTGAGGATGAAGTTCAGACGCTGAAAAAGAGCCTCTTTCCCTCTAAGAAAAGCCGAACAGGAGCTAGAGGAAATGCATCTCGCGCTGCGGCTTTTCCAGTTAAGAAAGCGGGAAAAATCAAACAAAATCCGCTTTGATGTTCAAGCTGCAGCCGGGGTCTAAGCCAACAGTGGTCAGAGACCACCAATTACTGTAATGGCGGTAAGACCACCGACCGCCTGGCTGCGGGGAGGTGAACTTGGTGGATTGGTCATCTGTATGCTCACCTATGAAGGAAGGGGGTCGTCGGAGGACCTTCAATGTATGAACTTGGCCCTCCTGGCAAGACCTTCAGCACTTTTCATAGACAGGTTTGAGAATCAGGTGGGATCCCGTTTTTGCCATCTTCCACCTCTTCTTATATCTATATATTCAGCTATATATGAGGGCTCAAGGCTACCTATTTTGAGAGAAAGAACTCTCTCTTCAGCAAGAATGAGGAGCCATAGCCTTCAGATCAAATAGCTTCACTGGATGAGGGCCAACAGGAGACAGCGGAGGGAAAGCCTCTGACTCCTTCCCGCAGCGCTACCTCACTCTGCATTTGACCCAGGCCATTTGCACTAGGTGGTCGAAGCTAGTCTAAGCCTACAGGCGGAGATAAACGACCTTGCATCTTCTTGATCTCTCCCGCATTTGTATTTATATGAGTATTTCAAATTGACAATGAAATTTCTAAAGATTGATCGGCTGTTTATTTTCTTATTCTGCACAAACAAAAATGATTTGCCTAATTCGCCAATTCACGAGAAGATATTGCATTTTTGGACTTGAAAAATTCTTCATAAGATATCTCTGAAGTACGTGGTGGTTGATAGAGCCATTTTTGTTTTTTGAGTTCTATCGGAAGTAGCCGAAGGGCTTAATCCGATGCCAGGTTCCCAGGAAAAGCACTAGTCGTACAGGCCTCTTGGCTTCTTAACCAACTCCCTATATGGGATGGAAATGGGAGAAATAAAGAAGGGGAAAGGGGGCCCAGTACACATTGAACTCAGGTCCCCAGGTCTGCTGAGATTCGGGAGAGTCGACCTTATATTGAACTCTTGAACAACCGCTTTCCAGTTGCCGGCGCTCGGGATTCCTCAGATAGTAGCTCCGCGTCCCCTTTCATCAGTCCCATCATCAGCCTATAATCCTAGACCTCGCAGAAAGTCCGAGGGCGCTGGCGCTAAACTCAGTCTAATTGGACTCTGAGTCCCGTAAAAGAAAGTGGTTTCGAGTTACGGGTAAGATGAACGTACTGGACTTCCGATCGGAAGATTGCTGTGGACGTTCGTGTCTCTCACTTCCCCTTTCTCATTTGTGAAAAATAACATCAAAAAGCAGTGGAACCGACCACACTAACCACTCGCAGACTCGAGCCGGAGGTGTCCCTGCCCCCGGTCACTGATTTGGTTGATTTAGGGTAATTAGTTTGCTAAACGATTTTCCTAGGTGAAATTGGAATTGGACTTCCTGTCTATCCGACTCTTGACTGTCAGTTGGTAAACCGTTGCATAACTAACGTGATAGTCTAGTATGCAAGTCAGGACTCTGAGAACTCTTCTTCCTTTCTGTCGTAACTAATGGCTCAAACTTGCTGTTCAACCATAGATGTCAGTGGATATGCTAACCCGCATCGGGCTACTCACCCCTGTCGCCATAGGGCATTACGGCGGACGCAAGGGCTCACAAAAAAGAAGTAGGCTCTCTCCTAATTCTCAGAGCCAAAAGCCACTATCTACTATCAGCGCGGCCAGAACAAGTCCTCCCCCTTGCGGCCGAGATCAATCAAGCTTTTCATGCGCTCACAAGACCTCCTTGTTTATTAGCAGTCGAGCCTTTCCAACTCAGGTCCAGGGATATAGATATTTGGCCAGATGGTGGGCGGCGACGAGTTTAGACCTTTCAACAGACACTCACTCCATCCTTCCGTCCCGAAGATGACGTCAAATAAGATACAAAAATACAAGGATACAAATATACATATGTATAATGTACAAAGGGGGGCCAAAACTCAAGTTTTGCATACGAGCTCCGATTTAAATGAAATTGGTCTCATTTTGAAAGTCTCTGAATATGTATTATTCTAAAAGTGAGTAGACCTAGATCGGATGTTGTATGAGGTAGATATTTGCATTACATGGTCTGAGGTCTCCAGTTAAGTTTGGGGTTTTATTGGGTAATTTTACAAGCTAGGAAATGTGCCTTTTTTCTTGTATTATTAGTTAGTAATATACATAGTATAGAGATGGTTTTATTGGCTTTGCAGTGAGTATAAAATACAGATATGTAGGTGGATAATGGTGAGGGTGTCACGTGGCCTAATCTGAATGACCGGGGGAGAATATGGAATTAGGGACAGAAGATGGCTGAATTTGGAAAAACTCAAAATATGAAAGTTGTAGATCTCGATGAGATCTATATGTTTCATGTTAACCAAAAATGGAGATGTTGTCAATTAAGATATAAAAATACAAGGGTACAAATATACATATGTATAATGTACAAAGGGGCCCAAAACCCAAGTTTTGCATACGAGCTCCGATTTAAATGAAATTGGTCTCATTTTGAAAGTCTCTGAATATGTATTATTCTAAAAGTAAGCAGACCTAGATCGGAGGTTGTATGAGGTAGATATTTACATTCCAAGGTCCGAGGTTTCCAACTGAGTTTGGGGTTTATTGGGTAATTTCACAAGCTAGGAAATGTGCCTTTTTTCCTTGTATTATTAGTTAGTAATATACATAGTATAGAGATGGTTTTATTGACTTTGTAGTGAGTATAAAATACAGATAATTACGTGGATAATGGTAAACATATAAGTGAACATTTACAAGTGAATTGTGCTTCTTATTTAATGCAAATATGAATGCTACAATGCAGATTTTTATGCATGCAGGCATGAATGCTAATTATGCAGGATAAGTAGAAATATGCATCTACTTACTCGAGAATAAAGCTCTATTTTCAACTTTTAGAGTGATGAATCACAGATTCATCAGCCTCTCGACTAGAAGGCAGAAAGAGATAAAAAGCTTAGGGGATTTGGCTAAATTCCCATATAGTTTTTCACGAACCATGGCCATTTTGAATGGTCGGGTAATAAGTTCTCCGTCAAGCAACTATATAGGGAGCTGCGTAATGCCGGTGAAGTCGAGATCAAGACATGTGCAAGGATATGAAGATAATATGGGCAAGCATGATACCGAACATGATAAAGGTCTTTCTTTGGTGTCCGAAGAGGAATATGCTTCTGGACAAAGACATGAGGACGAGGATACTTGGCCTCCCAGACGCAATTTGTGACAGATGAGGGGAATAACCGGAGACCTCGGAACATCTCTTCCTCACCCGTGCTTTCTCGGAGAAGGTCTGGAGAGTGCTGGCAATCCCGTGGGTGGATGCGAGTGGCCTAACGGATTTTTGGGAAGGGGTAAAAAGGATAGGAGACAAATCAACGGATGATGTTGCTAGACCCTTCAACGTGTTGTGGGTAATTTGGCTCGCAAGAAATGTCCTTCTTTTTAACAATCGGAGATTTTACCCAGAGAATGTTGTTGCTCATTGTAAGACATTGTTAAGCCTTTGGAATTCAAGGTAAATATCCATGTAATTTTTTTAGTAATATAATGATTATGTGGTGACTCCCATATTGGGAGGACACCCTCTTTCTCATAAAAAATCTCACTAGTGTGGAACATATATGATATCAATTTATGTAAAATTGAATAAAAATACACAATTGATTAAAAAATAAATTCCAAATAAACTATTATTTACATGAAATTGTAGATGATATAATTTATCATTCACAACTATTGTTATATAATGAACAGAAGAGGGAGAGTATCAAACTCATATGCATATAACTTATATGTTCATCACATCCCAACCACTCATTCGTCTTGAATTTTCAACCTGCAAATGTTTCATTGGTAGAGCCACTTGCACTCACCCATCTCAAAACATATAAATGACCGTGAATGTGATGAACATATGAGTGGCATATAACTCAATAACATATCCCCTTTTTCCTAATGAATATGATCACATTTATTTTAAACGTACGCTCCCCTTAAAAATATTATAGCTCCGTCCCTGTGTGGATGGTAAAGTGATATCATCATCCTTGTTCAATTTAAAATGAATATAAATATAATAACACATCGATCGGGATATATCCACATCTATTCACATAAGAATTTTTATATTAGAGTTATAGAGTTAATTTTCTCCCTTATGATAGTATATCACGAACAGAGAAATCTTGATCTCGATTTGACTATTGATGCGATATATTAAAATCACATGTATGAAAATAATCAAGATTGAATGTAATAATTTTATTCAATTCTCGACAAAAGATATACAAGGAAATGTTAACTTCTCTCAATCACTTCCTCGAATAAAATATGGACATTCAATTCCTATTGTGAACTAACAAACGAGACCTCTTTCATTATATTCTATCGCAATCCAATTCTGCCAAACAAATGGAACATCTTTCCATCATTATCCCACGAAGCTGGCAAATATGAATGCACTGGAAAAACTTACCAAAAAGTCGTTGTTGCTATTTTCCGAGAATTTGATACATCGTTCGAAGCAAATGATAATTATTAATGGCTATCCGAAAATGATTTGAAGGTTAGGGGATATAAGACACAATGGATAACATTAGTTATTAATTATCACTTGTTTGGACATGCGGTAAATGATAGTTATGCCAGCTTCCATCCAAAGGATCATGGTTAAAAGCAACAAAAAAATGCTCACCTCTTGGAAAAAAAACTCGTGGACTTAATTAATGTTTATTCACAATGACAGATGTGAAATTGTTTTGGTATGATAAAAATTACACATATTATAAAATTTAATTCGACATGGATTTAGGCAAGTATTATTCGTATTAAAAGAAATCATTTTGAAAATATACATGTATGTATGAATATAATGCACTACTTCTCGAACATTTGCTGTAGATAATAAATACAAGATTGAAGACAGACATGATTGTGATATCTTTATATATCATTAAAGTATAGTATATTATTGCATGTATTTATTACATGTATGCATTTTATAAATGGAATAATTCAAATGTTATTGGAGAAAATACAAAATGCAATCCTTGAGTGCCATGCCCGACGATAAAAAAAGATCAAATGAAATCTTTTATATTTTTTATCGAGAAGAATGCAATCTCATTATGATTTGCGGTGCAGTTTAGATCTTCAGTTTGCATATACACTATACTCATGCACACACACACAGAGAAATATCACAAAAGTTATTATCTTTATGATATGATATTACCAACAAAGGAAACTTGATCTCAATTCGACGAGTGATACCTTATATCATATATATGGAAAAAATCAAGTTAATGTAACACATACAAATAAAAACTTTACAACGACATCATTAAAACACAGTATAGTATTGTACATATTTATCATGTGTATATATATTTTTGCACTAAAAAAACTTCGAATTTCATGGGAGGAATATACAAAATGCAATCCTTAAATGCTATGCTGAACATTTAAAAAAGTGCAAAACAATCATTCACATGTTATATTGAGGGAAAACATAACCGCATTCAAATTTGTGATGGAATTTAAGTCTCCAATTTAATATAGAAAACAATAGACACAGAGTATCAAACATTAGTAGAGAGATCAATTAATAAAAGGTGAAATGTTGCCATAATGGAGTGAAATGTTGCCATAATTGAGTGACAATGAGAACATAAAGCAGAAAGACTGTTACGAATTTACGATAATAGAAGGGGGTTACTGAACAAAATCCCATCTCCAGTCTAATGTCCGCTGTCATTAGTAACGACCAAACAACAATGACCCGCGGAAACTTTAATTTTATTTCATCGCATATAGCAAAAAAAGGAAAACAAGAAAAGACAGAATAAGAGGGAGGCCATCGCCCTCCAAAACTGTAGCAAAGGAGGATATGCAACGACCCGGGACAACGGTCACGACCGAAATAAACCAAAATGTTCCCACCAAAACCAAAATGTTCCCACCGCCCCCATGGTAAAAGTTTCGCATCCAGCGTAGTCGAATTTCAAACGTTCCCGCTCCCCTCCCCTTCGCTTCCTTCCCTCCCTCAATCGCCCGTCCTTTCCCTCCCACGCTGCTTATATCCCCCCACACCCCCTTCCCCTCGAAACCCTAAACACCCCCTCCCTCCGCCGGTTCCCTCGTCCATGGCGAATCCCACCACCCCCTCCTCTCGCACCAAGCGCAAGGCCCCCGAGAACCCCACCTCCACTCCTCCTTCCGCGCGCCTCACTCGGTCTGCCTTGTCCAAGCTGCAACCCAAGCCGGAGGAGACCGAGGTCAAGCCGGAAGCCGTCGAATCCGCCGGTGGTGACAAAGCCGTAGAGGAGAAGATCCCTTTGAAGTCCTCAAAGAAGCTGAAGAAGGAGGCGGAGCCTGCGAGGAAGACGGGGAATGAATTGGGGAAGGCCGAGGTGCCTCTGCAGGACGAGAGCTCCGAGGGCTCCGCTGAGTGCGAGCAATTGTGCGAGGAGGAGGTGGACGAGAAGGTGGAAGAGAAAGTTGTGAAGCAGAGGTTCGCACCGCAGAAGCGAAAGAAGAATGATGATGACGAGGCAGAGTGTAGGTTTCTTGGGGAGCCCATTCGGCAGTCCGAGGCGGAGAAGAAGTGGCCCGATCGGTACAAAAAGGTGCGCGCTTTTTCGAATTTCCGAGCTTCCCTTTGCCATTGCATGAATTGATCTTGTTTGCATGTTGTGTTACAGAAATCTGGGAGGGCGGCGCAGAGGTGAGATCAAGTTTATGCTTTATTCATATATTGCTGCGTTGTTGTGCTGGATATACTCTTTGCATTAAGTGGCATTCCCAAATTGTGCAACGTGAATTGTTGATATTGTTTTACTTGGTCGTTCAGTGATGACAACGATGAGCTGCCCGCAAGGCGGCACTATAGGAAGGCAGAGGTTGATGGTGGTGTGTACGGGCTGAATGACAGTGTGTATATTAAGGTGACATCCTAAACCTCTCTGGAATGGAAATATGAATAACCGTACATTGCGTTTCTCTATGGATGTATTTAGACAATCTTTATGAATTGGCATGCTTCCGTCCTCTATCATACTAATGTCACGTTCCAAACTTGTTCAAATCCGTTTCTTTCAAGAATTACTTTGCTGTTAGTTGCTATGCGCAATCCGATCAAAGACCTTCTGATGTGGATATAGGTTGTGGCCTTGTAAGCTCGTACTTGTTCCTGGTGTGTTAGTTAACCCTTTTTGCCATCAACCACCATTCATGATATAGCATCTTTGTCCCTCATGGCTGAAGGATATGTAGAAATCCTTAAGCGCATCACGGAAGTGTGATGAGCGCATCTAATGCGATCTGAGCGGCTAGTCATACTAGTTGTTCAATGCAGCGGAATTTAAAATTTTAAATCATATGATGAAACCCCATGATCAAAGAACATTTCTTGAATCGTTTGTTCTAACCACAGAGTATTAGAAATACCTTTTAAAGCATGGTTGCATTCAATTGATCTCTAAAGTAAGAGATCCTCCTGATTCAAGTTTGTTCCACGAAGAAGGCACTTGTGGGTGCGATGATGAGGCGCGTATTTCCCGCAATCCAAGATGAAGATCTAAGTGATGAATCTCCTGATTTTGTCCAACGAAATCCGATGTCTTCTACTTGTGCTAGAAGCTCCAAGGAAGGTGGAGATCCATGAGAAATTGAGATGACAACACGACGACGTAGCTATGACTGTAATTCTCTAAAAAATTCAAGGTGGACGACCACCCTTAGAGAGAGAGATGGTGTGAGAATGAGGATAGAGAGAGAGAGAATAGATGTGTACATGAAGGACTAGGGTTGCCCTCTCTTATATAGTAGTTTGGGAGTCCATGGATCACAATCCATGGGATACACAAAATCAATGGTTATATTGATTTGTGTTTTTTAATCAATGGCCATGACCATTGTTGTTTAATAAAACAACTTATTAATTTATATTAAATTAAATGTGTTGCATTATCATCAACATAATTTAACTTAATAAAACCAATTAACACAAGATAATAAAGAGGATAATAATCTCCTAAAAAGGGGGGTGTCACCCTTTTTTATTTGGTGTTTTTTATCTCCTTTATATTATCTCATTATCTTTTAATTATTTGTAACAATATTAATTGCAAATATATTCACTAAATTAATTCCAAATTAATTAGCAAATATTTCAATCATGCCATTAAAAGATGTGAACCACATTCACAACCCAAACAAAAATGTAAATTACATTTCTAATTAATTGCTTAACGTGAATCCAATGCACATTAATCAATCAATTAGTAAATATTATTTACAAATGTGCTCTCTTCAATATATTATAAATCATATTTATAATATACATTGATATTATGGATATCATGGATAGTACTATCCACATTCTGCATTTCCCTGATAATTAAATATCATTTAATTATCTTGGATAATCCTTCTTATAATATGAATCTCATTCATATTATTCTTGATAAGTAAATCTCATTTAATTATCTATATTTTGTTGCTTGAATACATAATTCATTAAAAGAATTATTCTTGAATTCTTTCAAGAATAGTGTGCTTTCTTCGCAGATACTTGGAGATGAGGATATGATGATTGTATTGTTCTACGTATAGTGACTTAGACATTGAGATTATATCTCAAAACTAAATCTTACGGACCTCCCATAGATGGTTGACTTAAATCAAGTCCGTAAACTTAATCTTCTCATGCATCTGAATCTCATTCAGATCAATGTCTAATACTTGGACTAAGATCAAGTTACTTATCTACTGAGAGGAGTTACTAAAATTCAGACTTGTTTCATCACTCATTCGGAATGGAAGCGTCGTGGTTATACAATTGTTTATGATCACATCACCCTCAGGTATTCCCAATACCTTTACATCCAGTATACTAGAAGACCTTGAATAAACCCGAAGTTATAGATCTTTTTGGACTATCATCTTCAGTGTTTTATCATTAGGATTCTCATTTGATCATTGGGATTTGGTATCGATCATATGCTTTCCAAAAGCATATATCGTACCTCTAAATTTTGTCAAGCTTCATACGCAAGACCACCATGCATGGAATTTATCGATCCCAATATCTAATGAGTGAGCTTATGTTTTGCGGTTCAGAAGTGAACCTGTATGATACCTTTGAGAGATCATTTTACTCATATGCCCTTATATGTACACCAGCTTGCTAGTATGTAGACCTTGATTAGGCCATCAACCTATTGATCTATCAAATGTACATACTTAGACATATAGTAACACATCTGTCTTCGGTCAGAGGATGTGTGACTATATCATGACAACATACGATGTAGGACTTTGGTTATCTCGATCTTGTTAAGTCAACTTTTTGACTTGACTAATATGACGCCTCAGAATCTCTATTCCTATGCAGAGGACCTACATCAAGAGGTCGGTCAGATATCTGCCTTTAGAGATAGGATTGCTATTTCCACTCAGATTGGAGATCACATCTTGACAATTATTTGACGGTGCTTGATGAGTTCTCAATCTAACTCTTTAGATATTCATTCAAGCACCGGCCTCTATAATTCAATAATTGAATCGACAACTTTGTGATGTCAAGACAACCATGTTACATAACCCTAATTGTACTAAGGGACCTATTATGCAAATTAATTATTCATAATTTCAGATCAGAGAGATATTTGCAATAACATTTATTGCATAATAGCTTGCCGTGGACTCGCATGTCCAACCATGGATACACACGTTGTTTTGTACATAAGACTATTTTGTTACTTATGGGTATTAAATTGATATAGCTCTTTTACATGCAAACTAGAAAGCTCTTAAGTGCGTGATATGACTGCCAATTATGCGATGGAAGTACATCTTGGTGAAAAATAAGTATTGTAACTCACTTGATGTGCAATATAAGTTAATCAGTGCCTTTTATTTTAAATTGATTATTTATCCTTAACTGTTCATTCTAAGTGCGTTCCTTGTGCTGTAGGCTGAAGTTGGCAAACCAAATTTTATTGGGCGTATTATTGAATTCTTTGAGTCCACCAACAATCAACTTTACTTCACTGTGCAATGGTTCTTCAGGGCTGAGGACACTGTAGCGACTTCTCTCTCTTTTGCTGCGAGAATTAATCTATTGTAACAAGTGGGTTCTTACTGGTACACTCCACCCTAACTATGATCATTTGCTTTTGTAGGTTATTGCTCAATGCAGTGCTCCCCATGACCCTAAGCGTGTATTTTTGTCTAATGAGACAAATACAAATGTCCTGGATTGCATTGTTTCAAAGATTACAATTATTCAGGTATATTTTCACAATTGCTTTTCTAGGAGAATTTAATAGTTACCATGGTTCTCATTTTCATTTCAACAAGAAGAATAGTTTTGTCCAATTTGAACTTTAAAAGGAGCATATGATTAGTGCAAATGCATGGTGATTGTGTTGTAAAAATTTGGTAGGTACTGCTTGTGTGTGCTTTTTATCTGGTATAGGTGCCCTGTGCAATTTACATGATATGGTTTTGTCTTGGTGCTTTGCTTGGCCACACTTCAAAAATTAAAAATTGTTGTCTTGTGATGAAATAGCAAGTTGATGCAAATAGAGACGTCTTTGTCAATTGAGACATGTTTGCACATCAACGGTCCATGATTATCAAACAATGCAATGGTGAATCAAATACTGCTGTTTGTTACGGACAGTTGTTTCAAGAAAATAAATTGCGTATAATTTGGTAATGAATGTATATGATAGGATTGAAGTAATTAAATGATGTAATTTTAAAAAAAGAATTTATATTGAAAGATCCCTAAAGGCTTTGGTGAACGAAGAAGTGGAAGAATGTCGAGCACTGAAAACATGGAATTAAATTATGTGTTTGATTTTGATACTGATAGCATATTTTTTTGTACTTTTGTACATAAAGGGTTTTCTTACTATCCACACTATGCCCCAGTCAATGAAATCAGTATAAATATACAATAATATTTGTATTAGATATTAGTTTATATTAAAATTGGTTAGAAATATATAATTGAATAATTTTGAATTGTTCGCCTAATATAGTTTATTTGATATTAAGTGGTGTTAAGAGTAAGGTTTGAAATCTCGATTTCGATTTCGTTTCAGTCCCCTCCAAAATTGAAATTTTGGTGAAATTTTGGGAAATTTCGATCGTTTCGGTGGAAGTGTTGAAAATGACTAAAAAGCCATTTTTCGATGATTTTTTTGGAAATTAAGATTTTTTGAGTTATTACAACAATAAATAGCTTACAAATACACACCTATATCACACATATTGCTTATATATGCCCCTTAGATCGCACATATCGGTCATATCGGTCAAATCGATGTTAATGTTGATTCTTGACCGATATGTACTGGAAATTAATATCATCCAATCCAAGATCTTAAAACAACATCTTACAAATGCACACATATATCGCACACATCTCTCATCCATACACCTTATATCACACCATATCAGTCATAGCAAGCATATTGTTGAGTAGTCTGATAGATTCTGGAAATGGAAATCAAAATAACTAAGTTAACAACAATCAGAAGACATCTTTTGTTCATAAAAATAGAAAAGAATTTTTTATTTAAAAATGTAGATAATGATTAATTAAACAATGTTTTGTTCATAGAAAACAATGCTTACTCTCTTATCCTTCTCAATAGAATGCCACACATATCTCACCTAATTTTGAAAATAATGTGTTACATCTAGTCCCTTTAATTAAATTTTATTCAAAACTTAAAATTTTGTAGAGAATTACCCATTATTATGCTTGCATATCTATATTTATTTGACTCCTTACAGATTTAGAGTCCAAAAAAAGAGAGTTATATAACAACTTTGATGTTTAAACCATGATGTTAGCCTTGAAATGTCACAGAGTTATGTATTTACTCATAACTAATTAATATCTAGAACTTGAAGTTTGTCATTATGATTGATTATTATTTTTTATGAAAAAAATTCTTTCATGAGTGAGGCTTACGCCTTGATACGCCCATGGTTTTAAAAAGCGGCGCCTCAAGGCGTACACCTCAGGTATATAGTAAGGGGCGTGCGCCTTAGTCTCGCCTGAGGTGCTTGAGGTGTGAGGCGCTCGAGGCGAGGCTGAGGCGTAAGCCTCAAATAATCGCTTTTTTTATTAAATTTTCACGTGCAAAGCACGCGACCTTTTTTGTAAAATCGAAGTGCAAAGCACGTCACCCGGTGTAATTTAAAAGGCGTATGGAGTTTTCAAATATCCCATATTTATACATAGATATTCCATGTTACAAGCACATAGTTGAACTTCATAAGATATTCTATATTCTATGCTGCAAACACATATCACATAGTTGAGCATGGTAAATGCTTAAAGACTTTTTGGCCTTTGTATTTTTTTAAGTTAATGTGAATATGTAAAAGCTTGTTTGGGTCTGTTTGATGTTATGCCCTAATTTTCTAAAAAATATGTTCCATATTGTTCAATTAAATGTCCGTTGAGATATCTACACAGGGAAATCATCTCTTTGTGGGATTCCTAGCATAATCTTATCCAAATCCTCCTAAAAAGCTTGTTTATCTCTTTCATCTAAATTAATTTGTGCTGTATAAATTGAGATGATATCCAGAATTTCTTCTTTGAGTACCAGTTTTAGCAAAATAATATGATCTCCAAATCTTTGCATCTTAAATACACAATCCTTCAAGTCCTTCAACCACTTCAACACCATTTTTGCCCTTATCTTCACTTGAGTACTAAACTTTAAAGCTTATCTTCTTGATCTCCATTGCTTTCTCTCCAACCTATTTTGTCTCTTGGAAACATAGTATCTGAATTTTCCTTCTTTCCATCCTATGCATAATCTCCATCGTTTTGCTAGTTTAAGTGCCAATATTCCAACTACTTATCCTGTTATCCACAGCTTTCTTTGCAACCTCTTTTGGACTAACTTCTTTAATCTTGTTATTGTATTGGAATTTTGTTTTAAATTTGCTTCTTGTACATTTTCATACTCTTGCATCTTAAAGTATGTTTTTCATCCTTTTTGTAGGTTGATGAGACGATACACAAAGTTCCCCATTGTGACTTTTATTATGATATGATGTATTCGGTGCCCTATACTTCTTTCACTACGTTATCCTCTGGTAGGATAGCTAACGTGGTTCTGTCTAGATTGCTTCAAGTTATTATTTAATTTGTCTCGTATTTATATTCTTTTTCTGGGTTTTAGAGAAAAGAATGGCAAGGAGTGAGTCCTCTTCCACAGTTACTTCGGAGACTGCTAGTGATAATATTAAGGAGGAAGTGAATTCTGATTTCCGGGCCACTCTACTTGATCTTTATTCTGGGTGCGGGGCAATGTCAACAGGGTTATGCATTGGTGCCCAACTCAGTGGATTGAAACTTGAGACGGTAAGCTTCATGCTATGCATTGATGTCATCATCTAAAGTTGCAGTTTTATATGAAAAAGTTTTTTTAATTTGCTATGGTGCAGTTTTATCTGAAAAAAGTTGTTTTAATTTGCTATTTATTCTTTCAAACTTGTTTGTAAATAAATCTTTGTCAAACTTATATATCAATTAATCTCCCATTACCTATTATAACACTGCAGGCATGGGCTGTTGATTTGAATCATCATGCATGCAAGTCTCTTCAACATAACCATACCCATACCCAGGTTTCTTTTTCAATAATTTTTAACTGTGTATTCTTTCTTGTTATTTGCATAACATGATGTATACTATAGAATGTTTCAAAGTTTTGTCGTGGATTGATGCACAACCATCCCAATTAACTGGTTATATTCATTATTTCCTTTTTTTCCGACCTTGATCCCCTAAATGACATGCCAAGGATGGAACTGAGACAACAAGTTGTAGCGCGACTAATTATGCAACAAAGGCATCAATGCTTGCTAATTTTGCTGTTATTTTGTTAAAAATGACGCAGTTTTATCTTCTGGTTTAATTTGTATTAAATTTTTAAGTAGATCTATATGCATTGTGTTCAGTATCGGCTTTAATAATTTGTATTAAATTTTCAAGTAGATCTATATGCATTGTGTTCAGTATCGGCTTTAATAAGATTCCATCTTGGCATGTTCTAGTAAGTATGTTGTTCCTACCTAAAAGAAAATCCTTAGACCTGCAGTGCTATCCCTGTTATGAATGTCTCCTATCCATTAATGTATTGTGCTTATATGAAATGTCTTTTCTGCGTGTATGAATTTTGATGCAAATTGTGGTCAGTGTTTGTTTTATATTTTGCACATCGTCTTTTATCTTGGCTGAGGTAAATGTTGTAACACCACAATCAGTCGCCAATGTGGATTGTGGTTCAAACTTGATATGTTACAGATACTTAGTTAGCATTCTTTATTCTCCTTTCTTGTACTCCCAAAATTGAATTTGGTAGGCCATTGGAGGCATTGTTGTAATAATTTTCTAATACCTTTAATACTGCTCATTCAATGTTGGAAACAAACATATAAAAGTATATGACCGTTCACATCCTTGTAAAACCGTATTCTCACCTCTGTAACTACATGTATCTTTTGTCATGATGCCTTTACATGTCATCCCTTTACTTTTTGCTATATTTTTGGATCTCACAAAGAGGTTTTGGCTCTTCTTTTGTCAATCCCCAAACTGCATGGAGGGAGCTCCCCAAACTGCGTGCTCCCCAAATTGCATGGGGATTTGTAGTACTCCCCAAACTACATATAAATGATATGACATAAAATTATCTCTAACATCCCCTCAAGTTGGAGCATATCTATTGATCATACCCAACATGGAGTTTATCCAAGAGAAGCGGTTCTTTGGTAGAGCCTTCACGAATGTGTTTGCAAGTTGAATGTTTATTAAGATATGTGGAGTATTGATCTCCCATCGTACGTTGTTATGAATAAAGCAGCATTAAATCTCTATGTGCTTGGTCCGCTCATGAAACACATGGTCCGTAGCAATGTAAGTAGGGGATATGTTATCACAATAGACATATGAGTAGTGGTAGGAATGCCAAGTTCTTGTAGAAAGGAAAATAGCTAAGCCATCTCACAGATAGCCTAAGCCACCGCCTTGTATTCTACCTCTGCACGTGATTTAGAGACTATCATTTGCTTCTTGCTTCTCCATGTGATAAGATTTCCTTCAACCATCATAGCATATCCTCTGGTGGAGCAATGTTCTTCAGGTGAACTAGTATACTTTGCATCAGAATATGCAACTACATCAATGTGACCTTTGTCCACATAGAAGAGGCCTTGTCTTGATGACTCCTTCAAGTAACACATGATCTAAAGAACATAATGCCAATGATTGTAATATTCTTGCTCCATGTGATGATTGGCTATTGCATATGTTACATGGGATCAAATTTCGATGAAATTCAATCGAATTTTGGTTGAATTTTGATTTTGGCAGGTGATTGAAATTCGGTTGAAATGACCTATATGAACCAAAAGATGGGGGCCCTAGTTCAAAAACCTATTGGAATGGCTGAAATTTTGGTTGAATTTTGATCGAAATTCAGCCGAAATCTTGTTTCGGTCACTCATCGAAATGGTGATTGAAATCGAATTTTAATGCAACATATTGTCCATCATTATTATGTGATACATCAAAATCACTAATCATCAATATTGATTCAATGAATCAACATCAATCGTCTTGCCCCTCAATATTGTTGTCGACGCCATTGTCGTCACTGCTCCTACTACTCATTGGATCGTCATCGAAATCATTCATAGAATTCAAATGCACATCATCATCAGCCTCATCATCGCTTCTATCCTCAGAATTGGAGCACTCCTTAACATTAATTGGAGTTTTTCCTTTCCCTAATCAAGAAAGTAATATGCATAGTCCTCCATATGAAGGTTAAACGCAAAAAAGCATCGAACATTCTTTTAATTTGTAATATTGTATTGCACCTTTGTCGTATTTTCCCCCCTTCTTTTACATCGAGCAACTTGAGCTCCTTCACCTCTTTCACCTCCTTCCTTCTCAAGAGGATCATCCTAAGGGGTATGTTTGCATCCAGATCTCGATGGACCTCGACATCTTGAGCTTCTGAAATTCATTCATCACCAGAGTCAATGTCTTCCAAACATAAAGGATCTTCTATTGTTTTATTCCTTAATTCTCTATGTTTCAATTTCAGATTGAACATGATGTAAACCAGATCATTGAGCTTCATTTGTGATAAATGATTTCTTCTCTTTGTGGGGACCTATATAGACATACGTAAGGTTTAAGTGTTAAACATGAAAGAAAAACACTATCATAAAAATAAATAATGCTTTAACCACTTACTTGATTAAATGAGCTCCAATTACGTTCACGCCCAGAAGCACTACAAGTTAAGCCCAATACCCTAGTCGCAAATGCTGCAAATTCATATGTTTCATCTCCAAACAACATCCACCAATCCGTTGATAATGGTCAACACATTTTATTTATTATATTAAAGTATATGCAAAACTCTTAAAATTTATTTACAATATTCACCAAGACTTCTTGTTTTCCTTGAATTAACAACATTTGCCCATTCGAAAAATCCTTTGGCATGAATAAAAGAATCAAGTTGTGAATTTGCTTTCTTCCTCGCATCTGGATCAATGATCAATCTTTCCATGCATGAAAACTGTTAAGAGTTATTATATTTACATTTATATTTGTAACCCATCGGGTTCCGTAACACCCCATGACCCTTTGAGTTCTGTAACCCCCGTGACCCTTCGAGTTCTGTAACCCTTTTACTCTCTAGGGTTTTCTCTCTATATAAGAGACCCTAGCTCTATGGAATATCATATCATCTCATTTTGTTCCTCTTCTCAACATGGTATCAGACCAACAATCCTAGATCGAAGCCTACTACCCGAAATCTGCTGCCACCACCAGCCCTCTCTCTGCCAACAAGGAGAGAGGGCTGGACATCCTGCATCTCTTATGGATTCCATGGTCTCGCTCCAACCGCATCTTCCTCAGCATATAAGGTTCCAAAACCCTTGTGACTCTACGGACAGAGCCACGTCAAACTTCCATGCCTCTTAAGCAGGCCCAGGCAATGCGCACGTTGATCTCCTGGAGAAGCTCCGTCACTACCGTAGTTCCCACGTGAGGGCATGTATCGCCCCATCGTTCAACCTCCTGCTCATCTCTTCCAGCCATAAGCCTCTTGCGCATCAGGCGCGCACCCCTCCAATTGCAGGCGTAGGCGGCGCAACCCGATGCTGCTTCTTCCTCGTGTCGGCAACACACGAAGATCTAGACGGCTACTCCATCTCAGATGCAAGCAGCGTGCGCTCCTTCTCTCCTTCACAGGAAGCGCACGCTCCTTCTCTCCTTCGTAGGAAGTACGCAGGCGGTGCGTGCTCCTCCGTCCCTGGTCCAATCCTCTGGCGGCGCAACTCCTCTCAAGAAACCACACAGGCGGCGGCATCGGCCCAGATCTCCATGCTTGCATCGCAAGCGACACCCAAGAGGCGCTTACCCTGCGCACGCCTTTCTCTCCCATCTTCAGACTCGCATGCCCCGGCGCAAACCCCTGCAGCTCTCCAGGTCCCCCGCGTGGCGGCGACCCTCCAGCTCTCCTATGGCAGTAGGTCAGGTTCCCTCCTCTTTGACGGTGTAGGGAAAAGGGGTTCCCACGATTGGGAACCCTAAAAGCTCAGTCACCTGTTAAAAAGGGTTTATTTGGTTGGCAACCCAAGTGGGCTGATCTGTCAGAGTTAAAAAAATATAAAGGGGAGTTGGTTATTATAAAATAAAAGAAAAAAGGGTGGGGGAGTCTGCAAAGTTTTTAAAAAAAGGATTAAAAGGCACGTACACCACAAAAGCCGTATGCATATTTTACAAAAAATGATGAATGCTTTGTAAAAAAAAGACCGAAAAAAATGGTTGAACGGCTTGGAGAAAAGAGAGAGAGAGAAAAAGGAAGAAGAGAGAGTGAGAGAGAGACAAAAAAATGCTTCTTTTGGTTTCTCCCAACGTGATCTGCGATCTTTATTCTATCAAGTATGGGAGAAAGGGGGAGTCAGAGATATATTCTTCACAAATGTCCATCTACACTGACAGACCGACATCTCTAATTTTCTACAGAGCATCCATTTTCATCGAGCATCAATTTCTTCGGAAGGGTGTATACTTTTTTTATGACCCGACTACTACTCCGCGTTGGACTTCTTCTACAACGATTATTCTCCAGGCATAACAGAGATATGTTCTGGTGACCTGCAGGCACGACAGAGATACGCTCCGGTGACCTAATATTGCAGCGACTCTACAGGCATGATAGAGATACGTTCCGGTGACCTGAAAGCTGCAGACCCGTCCTCGAGCGAGGTCTTCTACCAGCAGCGAGCATATGTTCTTATGATGCTTCATGTGAAGATGGGATGCATACTTTTTTCTTTTTGTTACAAGCTGTAGCTTTTTCGACTCCAGCTTAAGGGGGAGTGTTAAGAGTTATTATATTTACATTTATATTTGTAACCCATCGGGTTCCGTAACACCCCATGATCCTTCGAGTTTTGTAACCCCTGTGACCATTCGAGTTCTGTAACCCTTGTACTCTCTAGGGTTTTCTCTCTATATAAGAGACCCTAGCTATATGGAATATCATATCATCTCATTTTGTTCCTCTTCTCAACAAAAACAATCTCATTTTGACTTATAAGTGATTAGAGAATGTCGGTTCATAATGAAAGTGGGGATTGAAGAAGTAAGCAGCAATATATAAAGGCTTGTGTAACTGATGATCTCAACGGCTATTCACAATATCCCAATAATCTTATACTTGGGCTCGTCATTTTTGATTTCTAGCTATCTCTTCCTTGGCCTTGTCCATGGCTTTATGTATAAATCTCATCGGTGGATATTTTTCAGAATCCACTAACCTCAAAACAGTGACCAAAGGTTTCGTGGTGTTGAGAACATATGCAACACCATGCCAAAAAGACTTGCTCTTCACAACTATGTTCACCACACTTTGCCCCAATGGTCGATCAACATAAGAACTGTTTTTCCATGCTCTTGAAGTGAAGAAGGATTCAAGTGAATCCTTTGCTCTAATCAAGCTTTGTAGTGTAAGAAATGCAGTGGCAAATCGAGTAATAACATGTTCCACCAAATCACAACCTGCAAATTTTCTTACCATTGCTAGAACCCAAGCATGAGCATACACAAAATTAATTATTTTTTTGCTTTTTTGAACACCAATGCATGAAGAGGCAATTTGAGGATATCCTCCAACATCAAATCTATGCAATGTGTTGCACAAGATGTCCAATAAAGATTCTTCTTTTTTCCATCAACATTTGTTCAGCTGTTTTATAAGCTGATGCATTATCTGTTATCACTTGGACACCATTCTTCTCTCTGACTTCCTCAACAACTTCATCCAACAGTTTAAAAAGCATCTTGACATCTTTAACTTGATCTGATGCATCAATCGACTTTAAGAAGTAAGTGCCTTTGGGATTATTCACTAAAATTAATCAATGTGCATCCTTTTATGTCAATCCAACCGTCCGACATGATGCTACAATTCGTGACAATCTAAGAAGCCTTTGCCTCATCAACAAGAGTGGTAATGTCCCGCTTTTCTTCTTTCAAAATCCAAGTTCGGAGTTCCTGCATGGTTGGTGGCTTGAAATCCCTTCCTCATTCACATACATCAGTCATCATCGCCAGATAAGGACTATTGGCTATGTTGAATGACAATGAATTCTAAAAGAAATCTCCCAATGCTCTTGCAAATCCTCCTTCTCTCATCTTTTTTCCAGCTTGCATTTAAAGTGAGTTGTTGTGCAGGAGGATCTGAAGTACCTACACCCCTACCTCCATGTGCAATAAAAAATCCATTGGTCTTTGAGCTTGCTTGAAATTGCTAGAATCTGTCGATGCTCTTTGTGACGATTGATTTTCATCACCTCCCGATGGCCCTTACATCCTGACTTGGCAAACTTCTTCCATTTCTTTAAATCGTCTTTCTTCTCATTACCCTTGCTGTCCATGAACATCTTCATCTCTTGTTGAACTTCAATTGGACAAGCTCTCACATTCTTGTGTGTCTTTGCAAGATGGTCTTTTAGTTGCTTCATCCCATCGATGATCTCCATCAAACAAAAATTATATTCAATATATACATATCCTTTCCCTTTGTGATGCTTGTCCATTTCAAGTTCTCGACAGTATCTCCATTCGGGATCTAATCGCCCCCACTTTGACCTTTCCTTCCCATATCTACAAGTTATACAATAAAATACATATATTCTTATAGTACAAGATAAACACACATGTAATCATTCATCATGGATTAGAATTTAACCCAAACATTGGAAAAAATACATAAAGAAGAAGAACACATCAAAACAACCATCGAAAAATATATCGAAAGCCTCCCCCATAATGAAACCCTCTAATAGAAAAACAAATAAAGAGGATGAACACAAGGAAAACATAAAAACATGGGAAAAACCCGAAAAAACCAATTCGGAGGTGACGACGACGCAAGGTTGCTCCGATTGGGCGGCGAGAGGGTTGGTGATGGAGATGGTGGCATTGTGGCGACTTCGGTTGGGCGGTGATGTGCGGCTATACCTCTGCGAACCAGGAGGTTTTAGGAGATAATAGGGGTGGAGCGGGGTTTCATTTCTGTCAAACAGAATGACCAACTCCCCTTGACTCTTATTTTACAAAAAAGAAGGTCACGTGCTTTGCATATGATTCGGAAATGAAAAAATATTTATTTGAGGCTTATGCCTCAGCCAAGGCCTTAAATGTCGGTTTCGGTCACCATTTCTGTATCGACTAAAATAGAATTTTGGTGGAATTTCGATCGAAAATTTGGTCATTTTTTGTACTAGACCCCTGTATTTTGATCATTTCGTCTGAATTTCGATTTTGACTGGATATCGATATTTGACAGAAATTCGACTGAATTCCGCTGAAATTTAAGACCACGGCCTCAGCTTCACCTCGAGTGCCTCACGCCTCAAGCGCCTCACGCAAGGCTGAGACGTACACCCCAGCATGGGATCAAATTTCGCCGAAATTCGGTCGAATTTCGGTTTCGGTGGGTGACCAAAATTCGACCGAAATGGCCTATATCGGCCGATATTTGGGTGCCCTAGTTCAAAAACCGACCGAAATGATCGAAATTTCGGTCGAATTTCGACCGAAATTTGACCGAAATTTCGTTTCGGTCAGTCACCGAAACGAAACCGACATCCGACATTTAAGGCCTTGACACCCCTTAGTATAGACATGAGGCGTGCGCTTCAGGGTGCTTTGGACTTGCCTCGCCTCGAGGTGTACGCCTTTGCGCCTTGAGGCGTTGCTTTTTAAAACCATGCTTTGAATCAAGGCTTTAAATTTTGTTTTTGGTCACCATTTCGGTGGGTGAATGAAATGAAATTTTGAAGGATATTCAATCAAAATTTGATTGAAATTTTGATCATTTCAGTCAATTTTTAAATATGAGACCCTAAATTTTGGTTGACATCGGCCATTTTGGTCGAATTTCGATCACCATTGAAAATTAAATTTGATTGAATTTCGATCGAGTTTCGCTGAAATTTGATCCCATGCTTTGAGTTGATTGAATAAAATATTGAACTATCACCCTCTTTATACATAGGAGGGGGTGAGGCTACCGAGGCCCCAAATGTTGGTTTTGATCACCATTTTGGTAACCGATTGAAACGGAATTCCAATTGAATTTTAACTAAAATTTTGACCATTTCGATAATTTTTTGTATTATGACCCACATATTTCGATCATTTCGGCCATTTCTGTCGAATTTTGATTTTAATTGAATATTGATATTTGACAAAAATTCAATTGAATTTAACTGAAATTTGAGGTCATGGATGTTTAAAAATAGAAAAAGTATAAAAAATAAAATAAAATCATAGTTTGGACTTTAATTTTTTTTAAATATGACTGATGCAATGACTCAATTACTTGTAAATAAAATTAGACTTAAGTCTAATTATTTTAATGACTCTAATTAATCAAATGAATAGTTGACAAAATTTAATGGATGGAAAATCATAATTGAGCTTAATTTATTGATCCACATTGCATCAACTCTTTGTTACTTTGAAAAACTCATCTTTTGATGCGTAATTTATTTATCAAGTGTGGTATTGTGAATTTCATGATGAGTTCAACATTGCATTTGTAATTTTCTCCATTGGAGGGTGGATCTTGGTTGAGACAAGCTTCCAAAGTAAAAGAAAACCAATTTGAATTCATGCTAGGTCACTTAACTATTGATGTCCTCCATTTGATGAGGAGAACAATGTAGATTTATGGAGCTTAAAGGAAGAACATCCATATGATTATTATTGATTTGGAAAAGGCTTATGATTTTGCCCAATGAGAGATATTATGGAGAGTTTTGGAGAAAAAATAAGTACTTGTACTATACATTAAACTCAAAAAGGATATGTATGGTAGGGCTTTATCTTGTGGAAGAATCCTATCTGGGAAGATTGGCTATTTTTTACATCAAGGTTCAACTTTAAGTCCATTTTTTTGCTTTGATCGTGGACGAGTTGACTAGTCACATTTAAGATGATACACCCTTGTGTTAGTTATTTGTTGATGATATTGTGCTGATTGATGAGACCAGAAATGAAGTAAATAAGAAGCTTGCGATATGGAGACATGCATTAGAGATTAAAGATTTTGTATAAGTAGGACTAAAGCTTAATATATGGAGTGCACTTTTGATGGGAGCAATGATGGAGGAATCAAGGTGAAGATTGATGATGGTAACATTTGGAAGAGATATTCTTTTAAATACATGGGATCTATTTTGCAATATGATAGGTAAATTGATGGAGAATCGGAGGTGTTACTAATGCAATACATGTAGGCTAGTTAAAGTGGAGAGGAGCCTTTGTTGTTGTTCTTTATGGTAAGAAAATTTCTTTAAAAATTAAAGGAAAGTTCTAAAAAGCAGTCGTAAACCTACTATGCTCCATGGATCCGAATGTTGGTATATGAACCATAATGTCGGTTTCGGTCACCATTTCGGTATTGACCAAAACAGAGTTTCGATGGAATTTCGGTGGAATTTCGACCGAAATTTCAGTCATTTCGGACATTTTTTGTACTAGGACCCCCATATTTTGGTCATTTCGGCTGAATTTCGATTTTGACAGAAATTCAATCGATTCGCTGAAATTTGAGGCCATGATGCAAAGAATGATAATAGCAGAGATGAAAATGCTAAGGTGGATGTGTGAACTCCCACACACCTTCACGTAAAGATCGGAGTCATAATGATGCAATTAGAAGGAAAGTTGGCGTAGCTCTGATCGGGGATATGATGTGAAAAAAACTGCTCAAGGTAGTTTGGCCATTTGTATAGGAGGTCAACTAATGCACTGGTCAGGAGATGTGGTTTTGGGATGTTGAACCAGCTAAGAGAGGCCACTAACGACCCATTAAGTGTTGGAATGAGACTATACGAAGGGATCATTGTTTTTTGGATATAAGCTTGATGTTGACCCAAGATTGATCTTAATGGAGGCAAGGAATCCATGCAACCGACCCTACTTAATTGTGGGAAATGATTTGTTGTTGTTGTTGGAGGGTGTATTTGTAATTTTTCTACCCCTTCAAGTAAAATAACTCCTCTTACTAATACACCAATTTTAATCCTTTGATAAAAATCCTATTGTATGGGGGATATTTTTTGCAATTATTCCAAAGCATATACCTAATATCTCTACTCCCAGAAATTGGGGATCTCGGTTTAGAAATCCATCATATGGTTTCTTCCTTTTGCTTCCATCGATGGTATTGGTGCTTGTGGATAGCTCAAAGGAGGTCTCTTTGATGGTAGTGACGTTGATGACATGTGTATTTGCATCGATGGAGGTGGTGATATTTTCATGGCAACATGTGGTATCAGGCTCGCATCGAGGATCTCCATTGTGGTAGGTGATGATTGTTGGATACCCACCAATGGGTTCAAGATTTGGATCATGGTAACGAATATTATGGTGTAGGAGGGTGGTGATGCTTGAGCTTTGAGCTAGTCGGTAATGCAAGATCGAGATGGAATTGATTGCGGATGGGCGGGTCGAATGGGGTTCGGCTAATGAGATGGGGTGATGATGGGTCCATTGATAAGGTCTTAAATGTTGGATTTTGATTTTGTTTCGGTGATTGATCAAAACAAAATTTCGGCTGAATTTTGATTGAAATTTGCGTCATTTCGGTCAGTTTTTGAACGAGGGCCCCCAAATTTTGTCTGAATTTTGGTCACCTACCAAAATTGAAATTTGATTGAAATTTGGCCAAATTTCAGCGAAATTTGATCCCAAGCCCAATAAAGTGGTGCAACGGGATGTGAGGGTGCTAGAGGAGTTGGCAGTGGAGGGGTGCAATGTTGTTGGGGATATACATGCGGGTTTTAGTGCAACGAGGATGGGTGGTGGCAAGGTTGGAGATGGTGTTTCGATGGTAGAAGTGGGTTGCGATATTCTCGAGGGGTTTTTAGGGGTGCGGGGAGGTGTGGGAGAATTGCGAGGGTGTTGTGGGTGTTAATGGAGTTGATTCCACCTATGTTGATTGATTGGAATCGTGCTGGATAACAAGCAGAACCATCGATGGTGGTCTTTTTCTTGTTTTTCTTCCTCGGAAACTTGGATAATAGCTTCGACGACGGGATGTTTTGATCTGGTGATGCTAAAGGCTTAGAAATATGTAGTCAACTCTCGTAGACTCGATTGAAATTTGACCAATATGAACATCAACTCTTTGTTGTAGGCTTCGCTGGCTCGTTGTTGTTTCATTGGATGAGATTCTTTCGTTAGATGTCCATGTAAACACCACTAGTCGCCTTTACCCATCAATATTTTCCTATTGTAATGTTGAATACATTATCAATTGAAATCTTGTTTTTCTAATTTCATGATTTCATCTATGGTCATAATTGTGGTTTTAATCCATTTTCTTTGCATCATGTGCCTTTATCTTTTTATTTTTAGTATCTTAAAATGATTATTTCTTTGCAAGCCATATAATTGATATATTTTCTGCGAGCCTGTAATACAAGTTATGCAACACCAACAAAGTCTTCTCCTATAGTGTCAACTACATGGATTCTTTATCTCCATTCAGATCTATATTGTATCATTCTTGGATGCGAATCTAAATAATCTTGTTCCTTTCACTTTTTTTAATCGGCTTAACATCCTAAATTCACATCTTCTAATTGATGTATCAATCGACCTCCTTTGCAAATGATCAAATTGACTTAAGCGATTTTCTCCTATTCCATGTCATAGCCATGGTTCGAAAAAACACGCCTCGAGGTGCACGAAGCGTACGCTTCGAGGCGATGTGGCCAGAAAACGCCTCTGAACGACCGCCTTGATAGGGTCCTTAGAGGCAGTCGCCTTAGTTGGTTGAGGCAGAGGCAAGGCACTCATTGGTGCATCTTTTTTCAAATTATTTTTTTATGTTAATTCATTTATCCTATTAGCAATTTCAGATGTTTATAAAGGTGTAGTTGTTTAGGATATAATTATATAAGATGAATGCTTAAATTGGCCGCTTTCATGTTTATATTTACTATTAAACATGTCCAATCATGTCAAGAAACTCTTATATTATGCCCTTAAACATACGAATTCACGTGTCATAGAAAAATTACCCGTAAACTTATTTTTAAGGAGTTTTCAAATAATGAGCTATGTAATATACCGAGAAGGTCAAACACGATATAATTCAAGGGGAGTTTATGTACTATTCCCATTGAAACATATCAATAGATCCGAATAGAAATAAAATCCTTAAAAAATTTTGCTGGATGTGTTGCCCCCACACCCATGCAGGGGGGAGCGCACGTCCCCCCCCCCCCCCCCCCCCCAACAGGCTCGCTGACCGGGCAATGAGACCCTTGTCGTGTTGGGGTATGGTATGATAGGAAGGGGTGCATACACTGGTTCTTCAACTTAGGTTAGATGGTTAATATTCATGGGAATATCAACAGATTTAATTTATACACTTGTATATCTTTTCTTTCGATGTTCCTATCTTTGTAATTTTATCATATATTATAGTAATTTATATCATATGTTAGTTAGAATATATATATAATTTCATTAGTATATATTTTGTTGTAGTTTTGTGGATTTTTTCCTTATAAGCCGAGGCTTACGTCTCGACCGCATCGAGGCTACGCCTCGCCTCGATTCCAGGGAAACCGCCTTGTTCCGTTTTAAATTTTTTCAAACTTGGTCATAGCTATGCCAAGTTTTCTTCTGATTACATCATTTTGAATGTAATCTTTTCGTGCATTTCACACATTTCTTGTAGCATTTTTATTTCTTGACATTTTATTCTCTGCACACGTGTATGATTCACATGCCAACATTCATATTTATAGAGTATATCATGTCTCACAACTTCCTAAATAGTAGCCGTGATCGGTCCCAAGCCCGAGTAAATGAGGAGGGTTGCGTTAGGTAGCCGACCGCCAACGTAAAATAGTCAGAGACAACTTCCTAAATAGCACTTTTCTTTCTAAAAAAATATCATTTAAGAAGTTGCTTCATGACAATCGATTTTTTTCAACATGGATTTAAGCAAACTTACAGATTTCGCTGGGGTGTTCCCTACTTGTGACGCTTTACATCGCCTGAATGCAATGAAAAAATTGACAAGGGCAGCTACATCGCAGCTTGGATGTAGTTCAAAATTCGCAAGGATTCTCGCATGAGGAATGCATGCAGGTAATTAAGCTAGTTCCGCTGCATCACCGCCCGTATGCTGTCCAAAATTTACAAGGGTTCTCGCATAATGGATGCATGCGAGTAAAGAAGTTAGTCCAAAAGAGATTACAACGGAAGTTACGGATTGGTAGTTGGAATATTGGTACTTTAACTGGAACGTTGATGGAGATAGTGGATACGATGGAAAGAAGGATGATTCATATACTATGTCTTCGAGAGACTAAATGGGTTGGAGAGAAAGCAAGGGAGATTGAGAAGATATGCTTTAAACTTTGGTATTCATGTAAAGATAAGGGTAGAAACGGTGTTGGAATGGTTGTTCATAAGGATTTGAAGGATTGTATGGTTGCGGTGAAAAGATTCAGGGATCGAATTATTTTGCTAAAATTGGTACTTGAAGAAGAAATTCTGAATATCATCTCAGTTTATGCACCTCAAATTGGTTTTTAATGAAAGGACTAAACAAGCTTTTTGAGAGGATTTGGATAAGACTGTACACGGAATCCCACAAAGAGAGATGATTTGCATTGGTGGAGATCTTAATGGACATGTGGGAGAAGATGCTTCCAGACATGCTACTGTTCATGGAGGACTTGGTTTTGGGGATAGAAATGAAGAGGGAAAGGCCATCCTGGATTTTGCAATGGCATATGATCTTTTCATAGCAAACACTCTCTTCAAGAAGAGGGAGGAACATTTAATTACTTATAAGAGTGGGCCAACTAGAACACAGATAGATTACTTTGCGTTGAGGAGAAGAGATAGGCTGTATTGTAAAGACTGCAAAGTAATCTCGGGAGAGAGTTTGACAACCCAACATCATTTGTTAGTCTTTGATGTACAAATGAAAGGGTTGGTAAGAAAGGAGTGTTTCTAAGATAACTAGAACTAGATGGTGGAATCTTCCACTGAAGCAAGCGAGCTTCAGGGAGAAGGTTTTAGAAGACTTATCTTGAGATTGTAGTGGTAGTGCAAACGAGACGTGGGAGGCAGTAACATCTTGTATCGGGAAAGTAGCTGTTGAGAATAAAAACAAATGAGATATATATTCTATAGAGGTAGGGTCACTTATATATAGAGAAAATCCTATAGAGTACACGAGTCACGGAATCCAAATGGTCACAAGGGGTTACGAAACTTGAAGGGTCACAGAGTGTTACAGAACCCGATTCATGGGGTGTTACAAAACCCGAAGGGTTACAAATATAAATGTAAATATAATAACTCTAACACTCTCCTTCAAGCTGGAACTGAGAAAGCTGCAACTTGTAACAAAAAGAAAAAGTATACACCACATCTTCACACGATGCATCATAAGAACATATGTTTGCTGCTGGTAGAAGATCTCGCTCGAGGACGGGTCTGTGACTTTTAAGTCACCGGTACGTATCTCTGCTATACTTGTAGAGTTGCTGCGATATCAGGTTATCGAAACGTATCTTTGTCATGCTTGCAGGTCACCGAAACATATCTCTGTTGTGCTTGAAGAAGAATCGCTATACACGAAGTCCAGTGCAAAGGAGTAGTCAGATCGTAAAAGAAATACGCCTTGATGAAGAAGTCGATGCTCGGTGAAAATGGATGACCTGAATAGTAGTTTGGAGTGTTGGTCTGTCAGTCGTGGTAGGATAGCAGACATCCTGAAGAATCATCTTTGACTCCCCCTTTCTCTCATACTTGATAGAATAAAGAGTATGTAACATCAAGTTGGGAGAAACAAGTCGTGGTGAAGCAGGGGCTGTAGAGGGGGGGGGGAGGGGGGCTCCAGACGGTGCCGACGATACAGGAGGTGCGGTTGGAGCTGCTAAAGCCTAGGACTGTGCTTTAGGTGCCGCCTTGAGCGATGCAGGAGGTCCAACCCTCTCTCCTTGTCGTCGGAGAGAGGGCTCGTGGTGGAGGCGGATTTAGGGTATTAGGCTTTGGTTTATGATTGTCGCTCTGATTCCATGTAGAGAAGAAGAACAAATGAGATATATATTCTATAGAGGTATGGTCTCTTATATAGAGAGAAAACTCTATAGAGTACAAGAGTTACGGAATCCAAAGGGTCACAGGGGGTTACGGAACTTGAAGGGTCACAAAGTGTTACAGAATTCGATAGGTATGGGGTGTTACGAAACCCGAAGGGTTACAAATATAAATGTAAATATAATAACTCTAACAATAGCCAAAGAGATGGTAGGCGAGTCAAAGGAAGGAGCTCTATGTCAAAAGGAGGCTTGGTGGTGGAGTGAAGGGGTACGATAGAAGCTAAAAATAAAAAGAGCTTGCTTTAAAGCTATGTCTAAGGATAGAACAAAGGAAACTATCACAAACTACAAAATAGCGAAGAAGGAAGCAAAGAAGGTCGTAAGTGAAGCTAAGTCAAAAGCTTACGAAGTTTTGTATAAAAATCTCGACTCTAAGGAGGGACAGAAGGATATATTCAGGTTAGCCAAAGAAAGCAAAGACCTTTCTTAAGTGAGATGCATTAAGGACGAGGAACTTCATGTGTTTTTTACTCAGAAGGATATAAAGACTAGATGAGAGCAGTACTTCCATAAACTTTTCATTGGGGAAAGGAAATAGAGATATCACTTTGGGTGATCTAGCTTGCAGTGCAAGTTACTTGAATCGTGCATGCTATAGATGGATACAAAGAAAGGAAGTAGATGAGGCTTTAAAGGTTATGAGACATGGAAAAGGTGTAGGACCGGATGACATCCTTGTAGAAGTATGGAGAGTTTTAGGTGAGCGTGGTTTGACTTGGCTTACGAACCTATTCAATGTTATTTGGTGAAGCAAGAAAATGCCTGAAGTATCGTGGTGCCTCTTTATAAGAATAAAGGAGACATTCAAAATTGTTCAAATTGTAGAGGTATCAAGCTTATGTGTTACACTATGAAAATTTGGGAACGTGTGATCGAAAGAAGGTTGGGGCAAATTTCCAGTGTAAAAGAAAACCAATTTGGATTCATGCTAGGTCGCTTAACGACTGAAGCCATCCATTTGCTGAGAATAATGGAGATTTATAGATCTAAAAGGAAGAAACTCCATATGATCTTTATTGATTTGGAGAAGGCTTATGATTCTCTCCCGCGAGAGGTATTGTGGAGAGTGTTGGAGAAGAGACAAATACCTATCCTATACATTAACCTCATAAAGGACATGTATGATAGGACTTTATCTTGTGTAAGGAACCCTTCTGGGAAAACTGGATATTTTGACATCAACATTGGTTTACATCAAGGTTCTGCTTTGAATCCATTTCTTTTTACTTTGATTATGGACGAGTTGACCAATCACATTCAGGATGAGTTACCTTGGTGTATGTTATTTGCTGATGATATTGTGTTAATTGACGAGACTAGAGATGGAATGAATGAGAAGCTTGAGGTTTGGCGACATGAGTTGGAGACTAAAGGATTTTGTATAAGTAGGGCTAAGACCGAATATATGGAGTGCACCTTTGATGGAAGTAATGGTGAAGGAATTGAGGTGAAGATTGGTGACGATAATATTCAGAAGAGAGATTCCTTTAGATATCTGGGATTTATTCCTCAACATGATGAGGAAATTGATGGAGATGTTACTTATAGAATAAATGCAGGCCGGCTAAAGTGGAGAAGAGCCTCTGCTGTTCTCTGTGATAAGAAAATTTCTTTGAAGATTAAAGGAAAGTTTTACAAAGCAGCCGTGAGCCCTGTTATGCTTTATGGATTTGAATGTTGGCCTGTGAACCATAGACATGTGCAGAGAATGAATGTAGAATAAATGAAAATGCTAAGGTGGATGCGTGGACACACACGTAAATATCGGATTCGGAATGATACAATTTGAAAGAAAGTTGGTGTAGCTCTGATCGAGGATAAGATGCGAGAAAACCACTTAAGATGGTTTGGACATTTGCGAAGAAGATCAACTGATGTATCAGTTAGGAGATGCGAGTGTTGGGATGCTAAGCCGGCTAAGAGAGGGCGATGATGATCCAAGAAGTGTTGGAAAGAAACCATACGAATGGATCTTAGTTTTGTGGATATAAGCCCGGGATTGGCCCAAGATAGATCTGAATGGAGGCGAAGAATCCATGTAGCCGACCCTACTTAATTGTGGGAAAAGGCTTTGTTGTTGTTGTATCATGTCTCACAACTGGTTTATAATACTTTCCTTTGGTTTTCCAAAGAAATTTGCTATTTGTTTAGAATAGTAGAGGCTCCTCTCTACTTTAACAACATGCATTTTTCTATTAGTAACATCTCCGCTTGCAATCTTGTAATGTTTCTGTAAAAACATTGCTTGCATGTTTTTTTTTGTTCTTGTAGAATTCATGGCCTTGGCTGATTTACAAGCATGTTTGCTTTCTAAATTCTTGGTATTTTTTGGTATATTAACTGGTGTAGGTTCTTTCTTATTAATCTATTCTCTACATAAGTTTGAACCAATTACAAGCCAGTTTTGGCTTCCTGAAGTTGAGAAATTAAGTTTTATTCGACAATTATTCTATTTTCCAGGTAAGAAATATGAATGCTGAACACTTCCTCATTCTTTTGAAAGAATGGGAAAAGCTTTGCAAGAAGTATGGCTGCGTTGATGATGTGGATCAAGAGGTAGAAGTTGCCCTTGACTGCCCTGATGAAAATTCTTTAAAAGAGACTGAGGACTCTGATGAAGAGTTTGAGGTTGAGAGATTTCTTGACATATGCTATGGAGATCCTACAAGTTGTGGAACTGAAGGGTTGAAATTTAAGGTATTCTCTTTACCTACGGGTTCTGTTGCATTTTTCTTTAGGTTTTATCATTTCCAAAGGGATCTTTATTATTTGGCTCTAAGTTCGAGAATTTCTCAAACTAAATTTGAATTGAGGCAAATAATCAATGTAGTTGACCCTATATATTGTGGGGGAAGGTTTTGTTATTGTATATATCTAAAAATGATAAGGGATATGCCTATGTTGTTTTCATACATCTTGACATTTTATTCTAATATTGTGCCACCTGATTGAATTGTCATCATGTATTTTTTTCTCATAATTAAAATACATGACCTTAATTCGGAGAGGTGACATATTTATTTATAATAATTTCTCTTGAAATGTTTAATTTTCATTAAACCTATCTAGGGCTAAATCCCTTGGAGATTATCCTTGCCTTGATACGATGAAACTTTATTTTTGTGTCTTATATTTTCTTAAAGGGATTTTACACTAATAACCTTGAGTAATTTCACAATTACAATCATAACCCTGCATAATAGTGAATTACACGAGAAACCTTAGATGGTTGCTTTGTCTCACTCTCATGACCCTTCGTTAGTTTTCTCCTTAACCCAACCATATCATTGGGTTAATCTAACCCTTAGTCTATCCAACCATTGCAAAAAATTCAAAAAAAATTTAAAACTTCTTCCTCCATCTATTTGCAACATAGCCGACCCCTACAGCCTCGCCCCTCCACCCACAACTACCCCCCTCTTCCACTTCGCCCGTAGCCAACCCCTTCGCCTGCGACCTTTCCCCTCCTCCTCCCCTCTAGCCCGCCACCCCCTCCAGGCCCGCCATCCTCCCTCTATCCAGGCTAGCCACCTCCCCTCCAAACCTGCCTCCCGCTACATGCCCCCCCTCCTTCCCTCACCTCTGATCAACCCGCACCTCCACACCTTGCATGACCGCTACGTCCTACTCGTACGATCGGGGTCGCCACACCCTTCACCACTCTTCTCTCTCCACTGCTTTCGCCTCTCTAGCGATGCTGCCCCCCCCCCCCCCCCCCCCCCCTTTGCTTCACACACGGTGGTTGCACGGCCCGCACGACGCAATGCCCCCCCTGGCCAAGTAACCAATCCACGATCACCTGCTTCTCTATCTCCCCCATAACCTCCACCTCTCTTGCCCATCTCTCTCTTCGATCACTCCGCCCACAACCCCCTGTCTTGATTGGAGGCATTGCAACCGCCTATAAAGACCACCTCTCGCTTCAGACCGCCATCTCCTTCAGGTTGCCACCCCCTTCCAGGCTCGTTGCCCCCTCCCTTCAGGCTAGCTACCTCCCCTCCAAACCTGCCTCCCGCTACGTGCCCCCCTTCCCTTACCTCCAGTCAACTTGTACCTCCACACCTTGCACGACAGTTGCAGCTGACCCACACAATCGTCGGTTGCTACACCCTTTGCCACTCCTCTCTCTTCCCTCCTTTCGCCTCTCCAGCGGTGTTGCAACCGCCCCTTCGCTTCATGCGGTGGTTGCGCGTTCCACGTTGCCCGTACGGCGCACTAATCCCCTTGGACAAGTAACCACCCCTTGATCACTTGCTTCTCTATCTCCCTCGCAGCCTTCACCTCTCTTGCTTATCTCTCTCTGATCACTTCGCCCACAACCCCCATCTTGCTCGGGGCACTTCAACCACCCATAAAGACTGCCTCCCGCTCTAGGCTGCCATTCACCTCTAGGCTCGTCACCCCCTCCCTCCAGGCTAAGTCACCTCTCTTCCAGGCCCCTTCTCGCTTCAGGTTAGCCGCCTCCCCCCCACCCTTGGGCTAGCTGTCTCTCGCTCCATGCCGCCCCCCTCCATGCTCCCTCCCCCAGGATGTGGTTCTACCCTCTGCTTGAAGATTGTGTGTATCCAAAAAGTTTGTGGGAACTTCGGCATTTGCTAGAAGAACATGCAATGGGGTTCTATCTTGCAAAGTTTTTATTCATCGAAATCATTATAATGCTGTAAGGAATTCTATAAAGAAATAAACAAAACAATTACTACAAGATAGTTGGAAGAGTTTTTATGTTAAAGATTCCTAGGAGTAGATCCTCTGCCTTGGATTTACCCAAGGAAGAGATATAGGACATGATTTGCAAATAGGGTTGAGCATTAGGGGGATTTTAACTTTTTCCTAACCTAAACCGTCAACTATAATGGGTTATGTCATGTAAGAGTTAAGCATTACTCGGGGTTTTTCGTGTAATTCGCTATTATGCAGGGTTATGATTGTAATTATGAAATTACTCAAGATTATGGGTGTAAAAATCCCTTTATTAAACCTGGATAGATCTAAAACCATTTGCACTATCGGTCTGTTGGTAAATGTTGTCAAATCCTTTTTTTACAACGGTGTCATTTTTTCTAGTTCTTTACTCTACATTTTCTCACCATTTTTCTTCGTTTTGTAGGTACGTTGGAAGGGATATGATTCTGATGAAGATACATGGGAACCGATGGAAAACTTAGGGTTTACCTTCTTTCACTTATATTTCCCTTTCTTTTCCTACTTGCTTTCATTGACTCGCTTTCATGCCCGTTAATATTTTGTTATTTTTTATTTCTAGGGAATGCCAGGAAAGACTTCGGGAGTTTGTACTGAGAGGCCAAAAATTGCACATTCTTCCATGTCCAGTATGTTCTTACCTTTATTGGATCCCAACGCTTTAAGTTGATGTTTATTCTTGTGTTTCTAAAGCACAGCCGGTTTATGGTCCTATGTTATTGTAGGATTGCTCCCAGAGTATTTAAAACATGATGTTAATTCAGCTTTAATGAAATTCAGTACTTTGATTCTTGGTGGGATGTGTTTGTTTAGTACATTGATGTGCAAATGTGTTCTTGTTATTGGATTTTCACTAGTAAGTAATTGACTCCAGAGGACAGGTTTTCTAAATGGGGTCCTAGTTTTCTATGGCATAAACACATTTGTTGCTATCATGGAGAGGACATGCCTACATATATTGGTACCTCCATGTCGTTGATACCACTATATCGTGATATCTTGAATCATGCTTTTAATAACGAGATGATTTTTTGTGCACATTGTGTTAACCATCGTGAATGCTGTATTGCTTTATTTTTTTCAGTGCCTAAATCGTCCTGATATCAAGTCTGGTTCATACTTGTTTGTTTGATTCTATGCTTGTTCTGATTAGGTTTTTGTTACTCATTGTTGTTTAATACTGTCAATTTGCTTTTGCCTGTATTTATTCTTTAAATATTTTGTTAGGGCGATGTTGATGTAGTATGTGGTGGACCTCCATGTCAAGGAATTTCAGGGTTCAATCGTTTCAGAAATTCTGAAAGCCCCCTTGACGATGTCAAGAATAGGCAGATTGTGGTTTTTATGGACATAGTGAAGCATCTTCGCCCCAAATATGTTCTTATGGAGAATGTTGTGGACCTTCTTAAGTTCTCAGATGGGTTTTTGGGGCGGTATGCAGTAAGCCGTTTGGTTCAAATGAAGTATCAGTCGAGGTTGGGGATAATGGCTGCTGGGTGCTATGGTTTGCCCCAATTTCGTGGTAGAGCGTTCCTGTGGGGTGCCCTCACTGATAAGGTTTGTTTTTCCTTTTCCATTTTCTACTGTTTTTCTACCGCAACCAAAGTTTATATGGTTTACTTGCTTGCAGAAATTGCCACAATTTCCGTTACCTACCCATAATGTGGTTGTCCGTGGCAACGTACCTAAGAAATTTGAGGTAAAATTGATTTTTTTCTTATATTTTGATTAGTTTTTTAATCACTCTATCTTTGATGCAGTTGAACTTGGTTGCTTTTGATGAAAATCAACCTCGCAATCTTAAGAAGGCACTGTATCTTGCAGATGCGATTTCTGACCTACCTCCGGTAACATGGTTTGCCTTGTTGCTAGTTGCCTATATGTATGGTGGCTGTTTAAGACTTATTCTTGTCTCAGGTTGAGAATGATGAAGAACGTGATGAAATAACATATGATAAACCTCCCCAGAGCGATTTTCAGAATTATATACGCCTCTCTAAATCTGGTTAGCAGCAATGTGCCTTATCTATCTGGAATATTTTTTTTGTGCATTGTAATTTGGGATTGGAATGGGAATAACATACAACATGATGAATGTTGGAATGATACTATACAAATTGGTTCTAAGCTTGAGAATGACCCAAGATAGATCTGAATGGAGGCAAAAAATCCATGTAGCTGACCGGACCCTGCTTAAAGAGGGAAAAGGCTTTGCTATTGTATTTTAATTTGGGATGGGGAATTTTGAAATCTCTTGTTTACACTACAAAATCTGGTGAAGTGATGTGAAATATTGGTGAAATCAAGTTGCAGAGAAGAAGAAGAAGAAGAGTTGTTTATTCCGTAGGTATAGGGTTACTTATATAGCATGAAATCATAGAAAGGAAAGGGAGAAATTACATAGACACCCCTATGTATTACAAGATTCAACTAAGAAAATAACATTTTGAAATATCATAATTCCAACACCACCCTAACGCTAGAACATAACTGTCAATCATGTTGTTGAGATTATTATTATCTTTTGTTGTTATTTATGTATTTTCATTTCTTCATGTAACTATCGTGTTATTTAACCAAGAGCTTTTCTCCTATATAAGAGAGCGTAGGAGTCTTATGAATATTCATGGAAGCCTACTCCTTAAGGAGCAGGATGAAACCATAGGAGAACTCTCAAAATGTTGATGAATGCATTTCACTTTCTCTCTGGATATAGAGGGTGAAGGGCTTCTTACATAGTTCTCACCGAGTCTCCACATTTCACAATTGGTAGATGTGGGATTAAACAATTGGATGTGGTAAATGGATATTGGAGGGATCCATTTACTCATCTTCCACATAAGTGACACATATAACAAATACTCCAATAATTGTAACAAGGTCTCTCCATGCGCTAGCTTGCCTGATTAATCACAAAAGATATATTGGGTTGGTGATCGTGAGATAAAATAGCTTACCCACTATACTCTTGTATTGTGTTGGATCACCAAACTTTGGATCAAAATAGATAGTATGCCTTTGTGCCTCTATTTGTACTCGGATGGTTTGCATCCAAACAACCCTGCCTCTTTAAGGATTAGGGCTGCTAATCGAACCGAACTATAACGAACGAACCTATGTTGTCAAACTCCCTTGATCAAATAACATGATGACACTATTGGCTTTCTTGATTTCCTGAAGAAATAATCTAGCAATTTCTGATGACACATGGACGGGCTTGCATAGTTAATATACATACTCCCTTGATCAAATAACATGATGACTGCATCATGTAAATCACTACCTCAAGATCAATCACATAGGAAGACATTTCTTACATCTATTTGAGATATTTGCCACTCCTGTGTTGATTGCACTAGTGAGAATTGTGTTAATCGAGCCTAATCATGCCACACCGGAAAATGTTTTGAAATATTCTATACTATATATCTGAGCAAATCTTTTTGCAACTAGGCGAACATTTGGTCTATCAATTGTGTCATCTGGATATTGTTTAGTTGTGGAGATTCATCTGCATGCAACTGGCTTCATCCTAGATCGGTAGGGATAGTTCTGGGATCGGGGTTATGCCGACAATATAGATGCAGTGGATCTGAATGTCTGTTGGGAATTTTGTGTTCGATAACAAAGAACAGAATTGAATCCTCCTTTGATACCATAACAAATTCTGAAATTAGAGATAATTGTGTAGGTAGCAACTCTCAGAACATTGAATTTACGTTATTGGAGATGGCTGGAATGACCATTTCACTCCATAGAAGGAATATCCTTATATGCGAATTGTCACTGTACTCGTAACCAATAATTTAGCACTATTGGTAATAAGTAGTGTATGGGTGTGTGAGCTCTCACTACATGCCTGGGAATGTATTGGATAGTGACGACCAGGCTATGATTTTTTTGATTGTTTTTACTAGAACAACTCAGCTACGACTGGTCCCTAGCCCGATTAAATTGAGGTGGGTTACGCATTAGGTACCTGCTAGCGAAGGCAATAGAGAAATTCCTAAATAGTGTTATTTTAAGAGCAACATTTAGGAATTTGTCTCAAAACAGTTTGGATTTTTTCAACATGGTTTTAAGATCCAAGATAGAGATGAATGGAGGCAAAAAAAATTCATGTAATCGGCCCTTCTTAATGTGAGAAACGGCTTTGTTGTTTTACTAGAATGTGAGCTTTTGCTTACTGTGTGTCAGCGTGCCAAACTCCATGTATAACTTTTTGGGTTTCTTTGCAGCAATGATGGGGGATCGTAAGAGGGCTGAGTATCATGATAGGCTTTTTGATCACCGCCCCCTTAAATTGAACGAGGATGATTACCAGAGGGTTCAACGAATACCTATCAAGAAGGTTTGATTTCTCATATTTTCAGTTTTTGTTGACCTTATAGTTTGAATTTGAATAACTATGAGGTTTCCATTAGCGCTATTTAATAATTTGTGAGATGGTCTCTTAGATTCGGGATGGTGGTTTATGATATTTAAGGTTTGTTTAGATAATGCATCATATAAGTAATTTTTAAATGATGGATAAAAGAGGGTCAATGAAAAATCAGATAGTTTGACGGTTTTGTCCCTTCTCAGCCAGGTTGGGGCACATTTATGGAGAGATCTGAAGGCTAGTGAATAATTTGATTTTTTCCCAATTTTGATTTCACTCATGGCCTCAAATTTTGATGAAATTCGGTTGAATTTTGATATTTTGTCGAAATCGAAATTCGATCAAAATGAGTGAAATGACTGAAATATGGGGGCCCTGGTACAAAAAAGTTATCGAAATGATTGAAATTTCTGTCGAATTTCGACCGAAATTCCATTTCGGTTGGTCACCTAAATGGTGACCGAAACCGATATTTAAGGCCTTGATTTCACTGGTCTTTGAACTCACATAGAAAAGGCACCCAATCTGTATAAGAGTGCCCACTGTTTCACAGGATAAAGGTCGGAGTATAGGCATGACCTTTTCCAGGGGACGAAGCATCGTGTTTTTAGGAGACTCAGTTCGTCTGTCTTCTCTCATCCATGTCCTCGATAGGTGCCTTTGTTCATCTCCCTTGGAAAGGACGTGAGGGGAGGAGGTCATCACTAGTGTTCTAATTGACCTCAAACTTGAATGATTGTGATTTTCCCCAAGGAAGTCTAATCATGCATGAATTTCATATCCCTGTATTTTTATACTATGAATGAATGTTAGTAGATGGAGGATCAAGACAAAATAGCAAGTACCCGCTGAGGCTCATTTCTGTCAAAGCTTGGACTTCTAACAGCTGACTTGCAAGTTACAACCAATGACCGGTGAAGTGAAAACACGGATATTAAGTTGGTTTGTTTTTGTTTTCCTGTTTCAGGGTGCAAACTTTAGGGATCTTCCCGGACTTATAGTGCGTGATAATATTGTGGAGCTTGATCCTGCTGTTGAAAGGGTGTATCTGCCTTCGAAAAAACCTCTGGTAGGACCTTGGTTTCAGTTTTTCCTTTGCCAGCGCTTGTGGTTGTTGCCGCCTTCTTTGCTGATCATAAATGTGTTTTCTTTGTCCAGGTGCCAGACTACGCAATATCGTTTTTAAATGGAAAGTCTACAAAGTGAGTTTTTGCTGGTTTGTGTTTTTACTGGTTTTCGCTTATGGATTATAATAGTATGATTTTTAGACCTTTTGGGAGATTATGGTGGGATGAGATTGTTCCCACTGTTGTAACCCGTGCAGAGCCCCACAATCAGGTATTTGTTTTTATTCTCGTTAATGTTTTGGTCCTTGCTCTCTTGTTTATTTACCAATTGCCGAGAGCTTATTTGGTTTTTTTCTAGGTTATTTTGCATCCCGAACAATATCGGGTGCTGACTATTCGTGAAAATGCTAGGCTGCAAGGATTTCCTGATCATTATCAGCTATTTGGCCCTGTAAAAGAAAGGTAAAGATGATTCTGATTTGATTTCCTCGTGTTTATCATGGTTTGCTAATAATTCTTGCGTTACCCATTAAACATATAAATGCTGCGTTTGGATGCAAGGGTAAATGCTATTGTAAGTCTGGAGCAAGCTGTTTTATTTTTGTGTTTGGATAATATGCTTTTAGTTGGGATGATTTGTTATTTATGTCTTCATTAGAATTGGAAAGAATGATTGGTTTTTGATTATTTTATATTTTGGATGGGAGTGTGTAATGGTATAGACGTTTTTCTGCTTTTTTTCTTGAAAACGAGTTGTATATTTCATCATCAAAGCAGTATTTGTCAAAATTACCACGATCTTGGAGAATAAGTTCCGGACCTTAGAGAGATTTATCATCGGAAAAGTTGCCAAAGAAGACTTGGTCCACCGCAAGGGCTGCCACCAAAAAGAGAGGTGCAGAGGATCAGATCACATCTCAAACCAACCAAGTAGAGGATTTGTTAATGAGTTACAGTTTTCTTTCCGTTTTAATAAAATCTTGCACATCTTTTCAGATGAGCCGTCTAAGTTAAAACAATTTTGGACTTCAATTTCCAAAAAGATTCCTTGTTAGACTCGGGGAGCTCATGACTTTTTCTTAATAATAACTCAGTCATTGGCAGAGCAAGCCAATTGAAAAGGGCTTTTTGTAAATTTGCTTTCTTCAAACATATGATTCTTCAAGCAAAGTGACTTTGTAAACTCGACTGGATCGAGTCAGCCATTAATTAGTCAACCTGACTACCTTGTTGCTTTTTACTCAGAGATTTTTTATTTTTTACAGAATATTTATTCTAATATGCTTATTGTTCTATTTAAAGTCAAATATTTTTTTGTTTCCTTGTGATACTATAGAAAATATACAAATCTATGCAAATATATAAAAATGTATATAAAATAATTCAATTATTTAAAATAATTTAAAAAAAATTAAAATCAACTAATGACTCACTAAATACAATTAGTCATCTGATTGCTGATTAATCTTTAGTCAATGACCTCACTGATTGAGCTCTGACTACCTGTTTGTGCAGCCTTGATGAAATCTCATTGTTAGACACTTTTTTTAGATTATATTTTCGCCTTGGTTTTGGGAACTTGTAAATGCCAGGAAGGATGGGGTATCCTGTGGTGGTGAAGTGGAATGGATCTTAGGAGCTTTCTTAGCTGATTTCTTTGTGCATTGCTTGTATGATTTCTGATGCCTTTCTCGAGATTATTTCTTCAACAATTATATTTGTTTTTCAGGTACATCCAAGTGGGAAATGCAGTTGCAGTTCCTGCGGCACGAGCTTTGGGATTTTGTCTTGGGAAAGCATTCCTTGGACTGGCTGACTCTGAACCGCTTCTGACCCTGCCGGCTGATTACCCTTGAACCCTGCACATCTTCTGCCGTTCTATCTGCCCGTTCATTCTAACCAATTTGGTATCCCACCACATTATATAAGCCCCCCCCCCCCCCCCCCCCAAGTTGATTGGGCCTTTGTTGTAGATTTCTAGCTCGCAATTTCCAACTTTTCATTGTGGAACAACTGTCATATCGTATTTATTAAGAGTATTATTGGTTATCACTAATTTTGCCATTTTTATAATATCCAGTTTGTTGTATGCTTTTTAGAGCTAAGTTTGCAACGTTATGTGTTGTGTAGTTCTTATTGTGCCTTAGCATTCCTCAACTAGAGCTGTTAATTGAATCGAACATGTTTGTATTTGATTAAAGTTTGTTCGATAAAAGTTTGAAAAATGTTTGTCCGTTTCTAAATAAATTGAACTTGAACTTCAAATCTTAGTTTGATACTTTAAGGAATTGAACATAGACATAACATATGTTTGTTTGATAAAAGTTTGAGTTCGATATATGTATATATGTGCATTTGTGTGTATAACTTTGTCTTTATACACATTATTAATTTTGAGGTTAAAGAAATCATGGCATTTATTGGGCTTTGCCCTCGTTTTAATTTGAACAATTTCTTATGTTTATTGCTTATCGAACCTTATTATGAAGTCCATTTTCAAATTTGGTCATATAATTTAGTTTTGGTTAAGTTAAATAATTAATGAGTTATTATTGAATCTAACTTGGATGTTCATTTTCTAAGCGAACTTGACATTGAACATATCTTATCGAATGTTTATCAAATTTGAACTATATAAAATTATCTGGTTGATTTTGAAGTCTGAAGTCATGTAGCAATAATCAAATTGTCTTGTTGATTTTGATAATTAGATCATTGGACTTAATAACATTAAGGTTGTAATTGTCATTTTCCAAAGATATCCACGAAGAAGATTTAGATTGCGCATCCAGTTACTTGCATCACTTGAATAAGAGAAAATTGTTTGACGTGAAGGTTAACCATTTTTTAAGGCGAATGCATTTGACCTATATAAACCACTTTTTCTAGCGATTTGTGTTGGAGCGTTACTTTCATACAAACGAGGCTTTCATATCAGATATGTTTTTTTGGGATCTCGACGCTTAATGGATCACTACAAGCACAAGTACTTCAACACCAACAAAGCTTTTTCCCATATTAAGTAAGCTCGACCATATGGATTCTTTGCCTCGATTTTGATCTATCTTGGGTCACTATTGGGTTCGGATCTAAAATTACCAAGATCCCTTTATACAGTCTAACTCCAACACTTCTTGGATCTTTTTTGCCCTCTCTTAATTGGTTAACATCTCAAAACTTGTTTCTCCTTATTAGTGTATTAGCTGATCTCCTTTGCAAATGCTCAATTCATTTTAAATGATTTTCTCGTATCTTATCCGTGATTGGAGCTATCCCAAATTTTCTTTTGATTGCATCATTTCAAATTCGATCTTTACATTTGTGTCCATACATTCACCTTAATATTTTCATTTTTTGACGTTGTCATTCTTTGCACGTGTCTATGGTTCACAGACCAACATTTGGATCCATAGAGCATATCATGTCTTATTGTATTTATTTATTTTCAAAGGATTTTTCTTATCATAGAGAACATTAGATGCTCTTCTCTACTTCAGCCAACTTGTATTTATTGTATTAGTAACATCTCCCTCAATTTCTCCATCAGATTGTAAAATAGATACCAAGTATAAAAGAATATCTCTTTTAAATGTTATCTTTAACGATTTTCAACATGCCCATTCCTTGGTGACATGGGATTGACTCATGATGTGACTTGTCAACTCATTCATAATCAAAGTAAAAATGAATGGATTTAAAGCTGAACCTTGATGCAAATCAATAATGATGTCAAACTAGTTAGTCTTCCTAGATTGTATCCTTACCAAGTTGAAGCTCTCATACATATCTTTTATGAGGTAAATGTATAGAACATGTAGTTGTCTCTTTTCTAATACTCTAAAATATCTCTTGTGTGACAGAATCATAAGCTTTCTCTAAATCAACAAAATTGATATGAAGGTTTTTTCCTTTTAGCTCTATAAATCTCCATTGTTTTTTTCTTAGCAAGTGGATGGCTTCAATAGTTGAGTGATCTGGCATGAATTCAAATTGCTTTTTATTTACCCCTTTTGTAGGTCTCATAACATCAAAGTCTCCTCTATTTTTGTCCTTTGTATTTGTATATAGCTTACACCATTGTAGTACCTTTTACTACTAGCTATATTCCCCAAATGATCTCTCTATTTCTTTTCCAATGAAAAACTTATGGAAGTATTGCATCCATGTAGTCTCTATATCTTTCTGAGTCACAAGCACGTGACCTTCCTCATCCTTAATGCATCTCATTTGAGAAAGGTATTTGGTATTTCTTTCTCTTGCTTTAGCCAATCTAAATATATCCTTCTGACCCATCTTAAAGTCAAGATTTTTTGTAGAAAACTTCATAAGCTTTTGACTTAGCTTCGCTTACAATATCTTTGCTTCCTTCTTCGCTATTTTGTAGTTTGTGACAGTTTCATCTGTTCTATCTTTAGACATAGCTTTAAAGTATGTTCTTTTAATTTTAAGCTTCTCTTGCACCCCTCCACTCCATCACCAAGCCTCCTTTTGTCCTAGAGCTCCTCCCTTTGACTCACTTGCATCTCTTTGGCTACCCTTCGGAAAGAAGATGCCATCGCCTTCCACATTTTGTTTGCACTTCCGTTGCAATATCAAGATAAGTCTTCTAAAATCTTTTCCTCGAAGCTTGATTGCTTCAATTAGAGATTCCACCGTCTAGTTCTAGTGATCTTGGAAATCCTTCTTTTCTCCACTAGCCCATTTATTTGCACATCCATGAGTAACAAGTGATGTTGGGTGGTCAAACTTTCTTATGGGATTACTTTGTAGTCTTTATAACCCAATCAATCTCTTCTCCTCAACGTAAAGTAATCTGTCTGTAGTCATGCTATTCTTATAAGTAATTAAATGTTCCTCTCTCTTCTTGAAGATAATGTTTGCTATAAAAACATCATAAGCCGTTATGAAATCTAGAATGCCTTTTCCTTCTTCATGTCTATCGTCGAAGACATGTCCTCCATGAATACTAGCATACCCTGAAGCATCCTTTCTCACATGTTCATTAACCTCCACCTAGTTAAATCAACTCTCTTTGTGGGATTCCTTGCATAATATTATCTTAATCTTTCAAAAAGCTTGTCTAATCCTTTCATCTAAATCAATTTGTGGTGCATAAACTGTGATGATATTCAAAATTTCTTCTTCGAGCGTCACTTTTAGCAAAATAATTTGATCATTGAATCTTTGCACCTCAATCATGCAATCCTTCAAATCATTATGAACAATCACTCCAAGATCATTTCTAGCTTATTGATGAATTTCGGATTCATCATGCTAAAATATACATATTAGTCATCAAGTTTAAAAAATTCAATAAAACCACCAATAATTCATTAATATTAACCTTGATTATGTTTTATATATTTTGTTTATAATTAGCTTATAAATAATACTAAAAACTAACTCTTTTTAATCTATTTAATTACTAACCCGTATTCTTTATTTCTATTTTATGAAAACCCTAAAAATTATTTTAAATATTATCTATATTTGTTTCAGCTTTTAAAAGAAAATAAAAATACAAAAAATCTCAAAACCTTAAAAAATAAGTGTGTTTACCCATTTAAAATACTCCCAAAAATTGATCCTTGTACAAATAACTTCTTTTGGCCTTTTATCCAACACAAAACGTGTAGATCTCATCGAGATATACAACTTTCATGTTTTGACTTTTTCCTAATTCCGCCTCCTACCAGTCTTTTTGATTTTTCTTTTGTACTTATTGATTTTTCTGAAGAGGCCACGTGGTGCTCTCTGGAGCCGCCACACGACCACATCCTCTTTGCAGCACCCATCACTGTCATCAACCGTCTGATGGCCTCTCATGCATGCATCTTAGCCTTCCATCCGCATGCTCATCTCTAGCCCTCCAATCTGATTCCAGATCAGATCCAGGCTCATCCATTCCCAGCTTCTCCTCAGCCATGGATGGTGTTGCCATCCAATGGGTTTGCAACCTCCACACTGTCCATCCAATCTTCACCGTCGAATGGAATCCCCAGAACCAATCCCTCACTCTCCCGCTCTCGGCTCTACCCTCACCGTTGGATCAGATCCTACGGATCTGATCTGGATCACCCGCCCACGCCCAAACCAGAACCGTTGGATCACAAGATCCAACGGCTTCACCTTGTCTTTCACCTCTAGAATGCACCCCCACACCCGTTACACCTCGTCTACTTGCTCGCCCTTCCTATTTTAGAGCTCCTCTCAGCCACACACTCCTCGTCCTAACGCCACTACTATGTAGCCCTAAGCTCCCTCATCTTCGCGCAGCATTCACTAACCCCCTCAGCCATTGGATGGCGTTGCCATCCAATGGGTCTGCAACCTCCACGTCATCCATCCGATCTTCACCGTCGAATGGAATCCCCAGAACAAATCCCTTAGTCTCCCGCTCTCGGCTCTACCCTCACCGTTGGATCAGATCCCAAGGATCTAATCTAGATCACCCACCCACGCCTAAAACAGAACTGTTGGATCAAAAGATCCGATGGCTTCACCTTGTCTTTCACCTCTAGAACGCACCCCCACGCCTGTTACACCTCATCTACTCCATTCGCCCTTCCTATTTTAGATCTCCTCTCAGCCACACACTCCTCTTCATAACACCACCACTACATAGACCTAAGCTCCCTCATCTTCGTGCAGCATTCACTAACCCCTCCATCACTCCACGCCATCAAAACACCTGTTACATCTCTGCCCGGTCATCATCTGTAACCGCAAGCTCCTCCCTACAAATTCACCTCCATCACCACCTCCACTTCCCATTCACCATTCGCGGGAATTGGTCCAGCTTCCCCTACCCCTTCGGTGACAGCAAAGGGGCAGTTCGCCAAGGCCACGAAAACGTACTGCCCAGTGAGATGCTTGGCCTGTTCGACCATGTAGCAGCTAACCTAGGAGCCACCGAGCCCCCTGGACCGGTCGACCAGGTAGAGAGACGACTTGAGACTTCAGTTCAAGCATCAGCTCAGACCACATCAACCCCTATTCTTCTCCTCAATTCCTATAAGTCTGATTTTTTATTTTCTTCTTATTTTGTCATCGTTTTACCACCTCCTACAACCATCTCCATCGTTGTCTGATCATCGCAACAACTCCATTGGACACCCACCATCTTCTCCGCACCCTCTGATCACTCTTCCCCCTTCTCCAAAACCTGTTCACCTCCGCCTCATATTCTTCTTTACCTCACTAGAGAAGGAGCTACGATCCTCCATTCCCTCACCCCTATGGGACCCCACTCTACCTCACCTCACTCCTCTCACACTCACATACGCCTTGTCTATCATTGAAAAATGAAAATATGAGAGCCGTTAAGTAATGACCTGACAAATCAGGCTCACTGTCGTTGGGGCAACTACTAAACCTTCTCGTTATCAACAATTAACCCACACAAAAATTAAGCAATTATGCGCAAGAGTTAAAATTTATTATACCCTACTAAGAATGTATAATGGCAAGCAAGTAGGAGTTGAACACATGAAGCAAAGGCGTAAAGCATGCTAGACAAAAGTCAAGCACCCTATGTGTTGTGAATCACTTAGACAAGTTAAACTTTTTTGTGGGTTTCTATTTTATATTTTTTTATTTAATTTTTGATTTTGTATTTATGTATTTTGGTTTTCAATTTACTGATTTTGTATTTTCTTTTTATATTATATATATATATTTTAGAGGAAAGGGAGCCTACTTTGTGAAGTAGGTAACCTTACCTACTTCACATCCATTTTTAGTAGTTTTTTTTATTTTTTTTGAAAAATACCACTGTGGATTTTCATAACTATATCCCTCTAATATGTCATTAAAATTTCATCAGAAACAGAGACTCCTATGGCCTCCATCCAGACAGTCATTTTTTAATAATCACAGATTTGCTGTATTTTACATGTTCTGGATGGAGGCCATATGAGTCTCTGTTTCTGACGAAATTTGAATGACATATTAGAGGGATATAATTATGAAAATCCATGGTGGTATTTTTCAAAAAAAATTTACGAAAAATGGATGTAAAGTAGGTAAACTTACCTACTTCACAAAGTAGGCTCCCTTTCCTCATATTTTTAATAAAGTAATACAACTATATATGATATATATGCACAAGAGAGATAAGAGAAATCGATAAATAGTTAAAATTCTTCAAAATACAGGAAATGAGATATTTTTGGGCTTTTCGTATTTTTCTAATATTTTTGTGATTTTTCTATTTTTTTCCTATTTTTTGGGTATTTTAAAGTAAAAGATACTAAGTAACAATGAACAAAATTGAAAGGCCGAAACTAAAATGGAGATAAAAAGTATCAAATAGCAATCAAAATTCTCCAAATTAATTTTAAAACAAATATAATCAAGCAGATAAAATTTAGAGATAAAAATTATATTTTTAGGATTTTTGAGGTTTTTTAATAGTTTTATGAAGGTTTTTGGGGTTTTATAGTTTTTAGGAGTTTCCTTTTGTATTCTTTTTTGATTTTTGGTCTGAAGCTAAAACATGCTAAAACACACAAAATTTGATTTTTTTTGGATTTTTTCAAAAAATTTTATAATTTTATATATTTTCTAATGCAAACAGTACTGAAAATGCATGTTTTTGAATTTTTATAAATAATAAAATGCAACAAAAATGCAAATTAAAAATATAGCGTGGAAGCACAATGCAGCATGAGTGTATGCCTATTTTTGGGTGATTTTTCGACTTTTATAGATGCATGGAATAAATAGAGACAACAAAGAGAAACTACATTAGTGACAAGGGCATATATGCAAATATCCAGAAGTCCAGTGGATTAACTGCAATTTTTCCACAAATTTATAATGCAATATAAATTTTCTAGACCAAATGCAAATTTTCAGACCCGTAGGTGTATCTATGCAAAATGTCCAAAGTCACGTGCACGCTGCTCGTGACCTGGCAAGGACCATTCTATGATTAATCAAAAACTTGAGGTCTTACTTGCAATTTTACCCAAAAATATTACACGTTTTAGAAGAGTTCCTGGACTTAATCAAAATTCAAAAAGATGCGAGGGCCCCCGCGTAAAATACCCCGCACCTCACGCGTACAGACACGTGAGGTGACGTGGACATGGACCTAGTTGCAAATATGAAAACTACATGATTCTGGTTATAAATATTACAAAAGTTTTCAAACTGCAGATGAAAGTTTATAGCCTAGGTAATAAATAAAAAAATTGCTGAGGTAAAGCGTGCAAAATACCCAGGGGGAGCGATCGGACGGCAGACGACACTCCACTTATACACGTGGCAGCTCAGGAGCTTGTGATGACACTGCAGACGGCTGAGATCAGATGGCCCGAAGCGATCGAACGGTGGACGCGTGGGTTGATCCGATGACAGCTGTACATTCTGGAAGACCCGGCCTGATCGAACGGCTGAAAGACGAAGACGAAGAACGGGGAAGAAGACCCTCTCCAGCGAACTTCCCCGACCTCGCTCCTCCTCCTCCGCAGCGTTGGAGGCTCCAAATTGGGCCGGGGTATTCCTGCAGGTATCCTTTGTTGCCTGGATGCGTCAGAAATCGTCGGAGGGTAGCAATGTTCATGCCAAAGGGCGGCGGAGCTGGAGGCTCCGAGTGTCTCTAGCGTAGGGTTAAAATCTCCCCCAGACGCTTGCTTGGCTCATGACCTGCAGAAGAGAGGTGAAGGGGTCGAGGGCAAGTTGCCTCGACCCCGCAGAGAGGTGGATGTGCGTGGGATGGTCGTCGGTGGCAGGAGGAACACGAACTCCGGCCGTGTAAAGATAACACGATTTTGTGGCGATGCGAACGAGATCGATGATGGGTTTTAGCTAAGGATTACTCCTGGTGTCCTGTGAAACTGAAAGGGGCTAAAAGGGAAGGGAAAATGCTCACCCAATATTTGCCGAAGACGAGCGTGGAGGCACACTCCAGCGAGGTGGATCTACTTCGATTCAACACCTCCTTGGTCCCCCGAATGGCACAACCTGTTCCTGCTATCACCAGGAAGGTCGTCAAGGTCCTAGGTTAGGGTTTAGGTGGTGGAAGAGTGATCAAAGAGTGAAAGAAGGTCAGGGGTCCTTTTTGACGAGTGATGGAAGCGACTCGAAGAACGAGGTGTAGCAGGCGATACAGCGACGCACGTCCCGAAAAAATCACTCGGCATGAAAGAGCAATGCACGAGGAGCAAAAGCTGTGAAGAAATCAACATGAGATCATGCAAGGAATAGCTTCGAAAATTTCGCAAACATGGGTCAAAACCCATTTCTGACACTGTACAGACCTAGGTCAGAGAGTTGACCGAGGTCAACCAGTGGATGGTTCTGGTGGTCCATGTGGACCAACCAGAAAAATCCTTGGCAAAAAAGGTTTATTAATTCGATTAAAAATAATAAACGATTTAATTAATTTTTGGTTATAAAATGAAAAATGTTTATTATTTTATAAATTATGATTTTTATTTATTTTTTATAGGTATAAAATTACAAGTTGCCTTTTGTGGCTTATATAGGTATATTCTTCTATATATTTTAATATTTTATTTTTAATTTGTATATTTAAATTTTATTTATTTTGTTTATTATTATATATATTTACAACTTCATTTTATATACTTAAATATATTTTTATTTTATTTTTATGAAGTATTTTATACAATTAAAGAAATAGAAGTATAATTCACATAGGTATAATTATAGGTATTATACCTAGGTATTGTATACTAGTATTTTATTTTTTGTGTTTTATTGATGTTTTTATTCCTGTTTTAATATACACATATATTATAAATAATATTTCCAAAATTATAAAAATATACAAGTATAAAAATAATGAATAATAAATAAAATGAATATTTTAATCGATATAAGTATACAAGAGAGGTCTAAAACTCAACTTTCAAACCGTAGCTCCGCAAAATATTTAATCACCTTCATTAAATAGCTTATTAAAAATTATATACAATTAAAAGGTGAGTTTGATATATTTCAAGTTTTTATTTGAGAGATACATGTATGGGAAGTTGGGATTCTGGAATTTTATTCAAACCATAACTTTTTATCTATACATTATTTTTATATGAAATAAATTTTGTATTTTTGTTTATTTAATTATCTACAACTTTCATGTACAAATTTTCTTTATTTGAGGTGTAAAAAGTGTAACTAAAAATAGGTCTCAAAATAAATAAAGAATGAATTAAATAAAAGGTATTTTTATTGTAATTTGGCCCTTATCTTCCCCTACTATATTCCTTGTCGACCTAGTCATCGAGATGCCTAGTTCTCGAGGTTTCGGGTCATAAAATATTTGCAATATTTTATTATTTTTCTTTTCTTTTCTTTATTCTATAATTTTGGCTTTAAAAACCACATTTTATATACTATTTACACAATGATGTATGAATGCTAAAATGCCTAAATTAAGCCTATTTACACTCATTGACTAGGGTTTTTGAGGCCAAATGATAGAATAAAGATAATGAAACGTAGATTCATCAATCATCTAACCCTTCTGCAGGTCAATGGTCAGAGATTGCGCCTCCTCTTCGATCTCGGACTCCACCTCCGGTGGTGCTTCACCGACAGCTGTCTACAACTACCCTGGTAGCTTCCTCAGCCGTTAGCCATCCTTGCCAAGAGTCCATGAAGCTCTAGCAAACCTCAGCGAAGACATGGGAGTCCAACGGAGCTCTGGCAGCCTCATCGGAGCTCCAACTACACTGCCTCTCCCCCAACGAAGGCGAAGCACATGTGCCTTTGGATGGCACCCTCCCACGACTACCCAGCATCCCAGATGGATCCACGGTGCATCTCCTATCCTACAGGTTTGAGTCTACCGTGCTGTACGACGAACCAGGAGCCGAAGATCCAGATCCAACCACATGTAGCCCGAGCCGACCGCCTCTCGAACCTTGCTCCATGCACGTGCCTAACGCATACGAGCGCAGATTAATTGTAAAGACCACCCTGACTTTTTAAGAAATGCATGAAGGTCCCAAGCACATGCCTTACGTGGGCGCCTGGGGAAATTTAGAGTAAGGCCTCGTCAGGTTTCATTATATGCAGAAAGTTGCCTTCGTTCAAAGGGAAAATTATACATGGGCCCCTCCGATTTTCATTATTTGCAATTAGATCCCTCCAGGAACCTATTTGCAATATTTATCTTTATATTATCATGCATTCCTACTACATTTATGCTCTTGCACTTTCTTCAATATCTTGGTCATATAGACTCCGTTTTAATTGATTTCAGTGTCATTTTGAAGCTTAATTGATTCTCTACCTAATGACATATTAATCATTGAATTGAAACTTAATTAAATATGCTAATTTTTGGTTGATCTATAGTTTCTTTTGATCTATAAATATTTTCCATTAACATATGCTTGCCCTTAATTTTGATGCTCCACTTGTCGCTGAAATCGATATATATTTTAATGCTTAATTATTTTAAGTTGTAGGGCATATTTTGTACATACTCATCTTGCATGCTTGCATGTGCATTTCATCATGCATCATGCTTATATTGAATTCCATGTCTCCACATTATTGTATCTGAATTTTATTTTGCATCTGCATGAAGACCTAGGACTAAGAAATACTCACACATCAATTAAACAATAATTTTTGATAAATGGATGAAGAGGTTCGTGTCCCTGTGTTCGACCTTGGTATACTTGTCAAGTAAATTGAATTCCACATATTCATGTTGGACATGCGAGCCCACAACGAGCCATTATGCAATAAATATTACTACAATTCACTCCTTAATCTGAAATGAAGAATAACTAATTTGCATAATAGGTCCCTTAGTATAATTAGGGTTATGTACCGTGGCCATCTTAATGATCATGCAACTGTTGATTCAATTATTGAATCATAGAGGCTGGTGCTTGGATGAACATATAAAGAGTTAGATTGAGGACTCATCAAGCACTGTCAAACGATTGTTAAGAGATGATCTCCAGCCTGAGTAGGAGATGGCAATCCTTTCTCAGTTAGGCTGATATTTGACCTAACCAAGGTATATATACCGGCGAGATAGTGTGCATATAAGGGAATACGAGTAATACGATCTCTCAAAGGGAACATACATGTTCACTACTGAACCAGAAGATATGAGCTCACTCATGAGATATTGGGAAGAATCAAATTCCGTGCACGGTCGTCTCGCTTTGGAAGCTTGATTGAATTTGTAGGTTTGATATATACCTTTGGAAAGTATATGATCAACACATGGGTATGTTATATGCTTTTGGAAAGTATATGATTGATACCGACTCCCAATGATTGAATGAGAAACTTAATGATAAAACCCTAAAGGAGACAATATAAAGAGAGATCTAAAACTTTGGGTTTAATCTAGGTTTTCCAGTATGCAAAATGTACATGTATTGGGAATACCTAAGGGTGGTGTTTCATAAACGATTGTATAACCATGGCGCTTCCATTCCTAGGGAGTGATGAAACGGTCTGGATTTTAGTGACTCGTCTTGTAGAGAAGTGATCTAATCTTAGTCCAAATATTGGACATTGATCTGAATGTGATTCAGATAAAATGAGGATATTAGATCTACGGTCTTGATTTAAACAAGCATCCATGGGAGGTCCACAAGATCTGGATTTGAGATTTCATCTCAATATCCAAGTCACTATACGTGGAATAATACAATCGCCCTGTTCTTATCTCCAAGTATCCGCAGAGAAAGCGCATTATCCTTGGAAGAGTTCATGGATAATTTCATTATTGATAAATGTATTCGAGCATTGAGAAAATTGATAATTAAATGTGATTTAATTATCATGGATAATATGAATTTGATTCATATTATAAGGAGAGTTATCTGAGATAATTAAATGTGATTTAATTATCAAAGATATCAATAATGTGAATGTGATTCATATTATTTGAGCACATGAGAAAAGAGATCCAAGATGATTAAATGTGATTTAATTATCATGGATATGAATAATGTAGATAGAACTATCCATATTAATCATATGTATTATAAATGTGATTTATAATATATTAGAAAGAGCATATTGTGATTTATATTTGATGATTAATTGTTAATGTGAATTGGATTCACATTGAATGATTATTTGAAAATATAATTATATTAAGTTTTGGGTTGTGAATGAGATTCACATAATTTCAATGGAATGGTTGATATTTTCCATAAGATAATTTGGAATTATTTTTTGGTAAAAATATTGTCGACAAGAGATGATGATATATATCTTGAGATAATGAGATCTCATGATAATTAGAAGAGATGGACGAAGTCCACCAAAGAAAAGTGGATGGCTACAACTCTCCATGAGGAGAAGAGTAGCTGTCCCCTCTTTTGAGGAGATTGGTTTATTCTCTTCATTATATTTTCTCTTATCAAAGTTGATTTAATTTGAAATTAATTCTATTGATTTATCAATGAAATTTAATTTATATTAAATCATTAGTTGTTGTGTTTTTACAACAACATCTTAGCCATTGAAAGAAACACAAATCAATCTCATCCAATGATTATGTATTGTCCATGGTTTGGGATCCATGGGTTCCCAAAACCCTATGTAAGAAGAGGCATCCATTGCTCTTCGCGTGACACGTTTACATGGTAAACCAATGCTCTCTTCTCTCTGTCTCTACACGTCATGTGCCTCTCTCCCTCTCTCTCTTATGGCCGTCCACCATGATGCCATTAAGAGAGTAGACATCGCTGCAGTATCGTCGCTATGCTGCTGGAGTTCTTGCTCGTAGATGTCCATATCCGTCGGTGCACCTCGCTCAAGAAGAAGATGTTGGATCTCATATGATGAGATCAGGAGATTTGTCGCTTGGATCATCAACTTGGATTGCGAGAAGGACGCGTCTCATCAACGCGCTTGCAAGCGTCTCCTCCCTCGGATCGGACTTGAGACAATAGGTCTCTTGGTTTAGAGACTCGATCACAACCACGCTTCAAGAGGTAAACCTTATACCTAATTGTGGTTTAGATGAAATAATCTGAGAAAGGTTCTTGGATCATGTGGTTTCATCATATTAAATTTTTTAAATTCCGCTGCCCAGAGCAACTAGTGTGACTAGTCGCTCCCCATCGCATACGATGCGATCCTCATGCTTCCGTGATGTGCTTGAGGATTCTTCCCATATCCTTCAATTTAAAGATGTGGTTTATGCTCATCCGAATTTGCCTCCTATACTGTGATAACACTGTTGGAAATGCGAGCCCACGACGAGCCATTATGCAATAAATGTTATTGCAATTCACTCCTTAATCTGAAATGAAGAATACATAATTTGCATAATAGGTCCCTTAGTACAATTAGGGTTATGTACCATGGCCTTCTTGATGATCATACAACTGTTGATTCAACTATTGAATCATAGAGGCTGGTGCTTGGATGAATATCTAAAGAGTTAGATTGAGGACTCATCAAGCACCGTCAGATGATTGTTAAGAGATGATCTCCAGCCTGAGTAGGAGATGGCAATCCTTATCTCTGAAGGCTGATATCTGACCGACCTCTTGATGCAGGTCCTCTGCATAGGAATAGAGATTCGGAGGTGTCAGATTAGTTAGGTCAAAGAGTTGACTTAACGAGATCGAGATAACCAAAGTCCTATATAGTATGCTGTCATGATATAGGCACGCATCCTCTGACTGGAGACAGATGTGTTGCTATATGTCTAAGTATGTACATTTGGTAGACCAATAGGTTGATGACCTAATCAAGGTCTATACACCGGCGCGCTGGTGTGCATATAAGGGCATATGAGTAATACGATCTCTCAAAGGGATCATACAGGTTCAGTTACTGAACCGGAAGACATGAGCTCACTCATGAGATATTGGGAAGAATCAAATTCCGTGCGCACGGTCGTCTCGCTTTGGAAGCTTGACTGAATTTGTAGGTTTGATATATACTTTTGGAAAGTATATGATCAAGACCTAGGTATGATATATGCTTTTGGAAAGTATATGATCGATACCGATTCCCAATGATCGAATGAGAAACTTACTGATAAAACCATGAAGTAGACAACATAAAGTTGATCGAATACTTCGGGTTTAGTCTGAGTCTTCCAGTATGCAGGATGTACAGGTATTGGGAATACTTGAGGGTGATGTGATCATAAACGATTGTATAACCATGACGCTTCCATTCCTAGGGAGTGATGAAACGGGTCTTGATTTTAGTGACTCCTCTCAGTAGAGAAGTAATCTGATCTTGGTCCAAGTGTTGGACATTGATCTGAATGTGATTCAGATGCAATAAGAAGATTAGATTTACGGTCTTGATTTAATCAAGCATCTATGGGAGGCCCGCGATCTGGATTTGAGATATGATCTCAATATCCATGTCACTATACGTGGAACAATACAATCGCCCTGTCCTTATCTCCAATTATCTGCGGAGAAAGCGCATTATCCTTGAAGGAGTTCATGGATAATTCTATTGTTGATTTATGTATCCGAGCATTGAGAAAATGGATAATTAAATGTGATTTAATTATCATGAGTAATATGAATTTGATTCATATTATAAAGAGAGTTATCTGAGATAATTAAATATGATTTGATTATCAAAGATGTGAATAATGTGAATGTGATTCATATTATTTGAGAGCAAGAGAATAAAGATCCAAGATGATTAAATGTGATTTAATTATCATGGATATGAATAATGTGGATAGCAATATCCATATTAGTCATATATATTATAAATGTGATTTATAATATATAAGAGAGAGCTATTTGTGATTTACATTTGTTAATTAAATGTTAATGTGAATTGGATTCACATTGGACATTGAATTGAAAATGTAATTTACATTTTGTTTTGGGTTGTGAATATGATTCACAAATTTCCAATGGCATGATTGCAATGTTCACAAAATAAATTGGATTTATTTTTGTGAAATAATTTGCAACAAATGTTGTTGCAAATATTGGAGAGAATCATGAGATAATGTAATCTCATGTAATAGGAAAAAGGAAGCTCCCTTCTTAATGAGGAGAGGGGACGGCCACAATTCCATAAGGAATGTGGTGGCCGTCCATCCTCCTTATGGAAGGAGGCTTGCCTCCTTTCCTATCTCTCCAATGGAGATTGATTTGATATAAATCAAATTATATTTAATATATATTTGATTTTTAATAAATTAATTGTTGTTGTGTTTTTAGCAACAAATCATGGTCATTGAAAGAAACACAAATTAATGTGGACCATTGGATTTGTGTTGACACATGGATTGAGATCCA